>CM076571.1:130972399-131183085 GCA_034641835.2 Pinus albicaulis | reverse complement strand
ATTTAGTGGGTTGTCATCAAGGACAACACTCTGCATCATATTTCCAACACTCTTCACATACATACAAGAAATTGATATGTTCTCACCTAGGCACAAATTCACAATTCAAATTTTCAAGAATAAAAGTGTGAAAATGTGGAGGGGTACCTTGCTTTTATAACAAATTTTAATTTTAGACCCCGTGATTCTCTTCATATTTGGCTCATTTAATGCATATATGGCGCTATATTCGACTAGTTGTGTTTAATAAATTCGCTTCCCCCGCTCCTTTTCATGGAAACTTACCTTTCACATAAGCTATTTACTTCCAACGGTCATATTTATGGGGAAATTCAATGAACCTCCCTTGTGTCACAGCAATTTCTCCCACTTTGTAGTTCCTTCGCACTTCCTCATTCTCATGAACATTGCACTTGCTAATGATATCCTATAATAAAATTTTCTTCTTCAAGAGCAAGAAATTGCTCCATCCTTTCTTCCATAGTGTCATAGTCTGCGATGCCTCTGAATGTTGAAATTATTAAACTAGGCACAATGTCATCCATAGGTGTGACCACTTCTTGTCCATAGACCAACCTAAAAGTTGTATGACCTATCAACTTCTTACATGTTGTCATATATAACCATAACAACACTATAATTTTCAAATCCCGGTCATTTTTATTTATATTTCATACCTTTGTGAGTGCATTCTCCAAAACATTATTGAAAGCTTCGATTGTTCCATTCACCTGAGGATGATACAATGTACTTTTCTAATGGTACACTTTAAATTCTTCAAGTAGTGCCTCAATAGTCTGATGCAAGAAATACAAACCTCTATCACTTATCAAGATATTTGGACAGCCAAATATGGATATAATATACTCAAATATGAATTTCACGGCGATATATGTGCTTCAATCCTTTACTGGCTTTGCTTCGGCCCGCCTTGTCAAATAATCTTTGGCAGTGATTTGCGCCAATATTCTTTCTTGGTGGATTAATAAGTCCAAAAAATTCAATAGTTCAGTTATCAAATGCTTGCAATGTCACCTGTGTATTAAATGGAATTTCATACCTTCTATATGGTATTCGTGTTCTTTGGAAAGCATCAAAATGTCTACAAAACTCCTTTTCATCCTTATGCATTGTGGGACACCATAACCCAGCCCACAAAATCTTTTGCGCAATGGCCTTTCCGACATAATATCCTCCTGCGACTCCTCCATGAGCTTCTGCTAGAACACTTTTTGTTTCCTGCTCAGATACATATCTGCGTAGTATTTCATCTAGTCCCATCTTATACAGATGTCCTGCAATTAATGAAAAATCAACTACTTTGACTACTAGCTCCTTATTATACTGCGTAGTGTCTCCGTGGGTGCCATCCTTGTAGCTAAAAACTGAAAAATATCCACAAAGTGATCATCTGCGACCTTGATTGTGAATAACTACACATCAGATAGGTTCTCCTCATTTCTCATCAGTTCCTCTCTTGTTTTTATCCTTGACAGGTGATCGAGTCTAGCGTTCAATCTCCCTAGCTTGACTATAAATTCAAAATCATAATCCTCAAACAATAACAACTATCGATATATATTCCCTCCAAAAACAACTTTATTCATTGAATAATTCGACGCAAAGTGATCAATGAACATCTTGAAGTGCTCTTCCAACAAAAAAATACTGCACTTTTGTAATGCATAGACCATAGCCAACCCTTCTCTTTCTGTCATACAATAGTTCTTCCCCTCTTTGGACAGTTTCCTTTTTGCAAAAGCTATGGGGTGATCAATTTCTCCCTCTCCTGTTTGTGCCAATATTGTACTGAATTATATGCAAGAGGCATCAACATGTACATGAAATTCCTTATTCCAGTCTAGGAAAACTAGAATAAGCGCAGTTACCATCTTCTCCTTCAGTACATCGAGGCTCTTTTTGCATTCTTCATCCCATAAAAAGGTAACTTATTTCTTCAGCAACTTCTCCATCGACGTTGTTATATTGACATATGCCTTTATAAAATTTATGTAGTAGCCGATGTGTCCAAGTCTCATGCACATTTTCTTCACTGTCTTAGGTGGCTATAGGTTTACAATAGAAGTGATCTTTGTGGGGTCTACCATCAATCCCTGTCTACAAACAACATGCCCCAATAATATACCAAAAGGTACACAAAATATTCACTTCTTCAAATTCAATGATATTTTATACTTCCTATAGGTATCCAACATCAATCTCAATCTTGAAACATGCTTCTTCATCAAACCAAATAATGTCCAATCATCAAAGTAAACCCCCAAAAATTTGTGTAGATACTCCTTGAAAGTTGCAACGACAGCTCTAGAAAATATGGTTGGAGCGTTCTTCAACCCAAAAGGAATCACAATGTACTAGTAACAACCCCATTCTGTAGCCAAATTAGTTTTATGTCTATCTTCTGGTGTAATTATGATATGATGGTAACCCAAAAAACCATTTGTGAAAGAATAAGTCTCTTTTTCTCCTACATTGTCCAATACCTCATTTGTGAATGGTGTGGGAAATGGATCTTGCACACATGCATCATTCAATTTCTTCAGGTCCACACATATTCTGATTTTTCCTTTTATCTTCTTTTCCTGAACTACCCTAGGACTTACCCATTCAGATTCCTTGACTAGTTCGACGATCCCTGCCTTGATAATATTTTCTAACTTTGCTTTCACTTTTTCCTTATATTCGGATTCAACCTATAAGGTATTTTCCTTACTGGCTTCATATCAGGTTTAGAAGTAATCCTCATAATTCCTTGGTCTCCTACGATACCCTTCAGTTCAGAAAAAATTAATGGGGAAGAGTTCTTGATACTCATGTAACAAATCTGCAACTTTTCTAACCATTTATTCATCTCAATCATCTCCAATCAACGTAAATTTTGGTTCTTCTTCTGACCTAATATTCACCTTCTTTTTCTTCATAGGATGCGTTATGTTAGGGATTTAGCACTCTGGTCCAGCAACTTCATGATGTCCTTTTGATTCTAGGATATCAATATTGCATGGATCTTCATCCTCCTCTTCCACTATCACATTATATAATTCTAGTGCATACTACAACTGCATGGTCTAATCGGGTTGTGTCCAAGTTAGCACAATTGTGGTCTTAAAAATCCTTTCTCTAGCTACCTAAAGAGCTTCATTTATGTACGGAAAGTCATCTTCAAAACTAAAGGTCAGTAGGAACCCTTCAACCAAATCTCACCTGTTTGTCATTCCATGTCACAGTTCTGTCACAAGATACCAATTCATAGGTATCAAGTCCAATGTATGTGTTATCATAAATAAAATTCAATTAGGTTAGGAAGTTCATTTTTGTATAGTTTTTAGTGTGTTGGTAAATTAATTCATAAAAATTGATGAAATTTTATGAATTGGTTATAATCCTAAGTCTTTAGGGTCCCCACATGTCATGTCATCATGGTCATATCAATAAAAAAATCGGCATGCATTGGTTCCAATTCGGTTTTAGCCACTTGTTTACTTTTTCCTGAGTGTGCAAAAAAATCTATGGAAAACATGTTGTTTACGCTATGAACTCACCTGACAAGTCTGTAGGGAATGTGCCAAAATCATAACAAAAAATGCTACAAAATCATGTTTTTCTGCATTGGCAAGGTAATGGGTGAGGTGTCAAGTTTCAAATGGATAGAAGGCAGTATAAGGTCATGTGATTAGTTTTCTGGAGTCATGGAGCATGTGTGATCATCATTTTCATCCCATCATTCTATTTAGCCTTCTTTATTTTTTGTCACCCCTCTCGCATTCGAACTTACCTTTTTTAAAATTATCCTTGTGAGCTATTGTCTACCACCTTTTCCTTTTTCCTCTGAGTATATGTATTGTTGTTATCTTTAGAAAGTTCCAGCTTTGTCTGCAAGCTCCTTGATATGCGTAATTCTTCTTTGCTGGTGTCATATTACCAAGCAGACCAACATTGTGTTTAGAGTAATGGCCATACATAAAACGACCAAAAAAGGGGGCTCAGTGGTCAGGTATGATCGAATAGATTTAAAACTGGTTAATGAACATCGAAGTTTTGTAGCAGCCTTCACCAGTTTCGCTTGCATGAGGCTTCTCCAGAAGTTGCAGGGGTATCATGCCCAAGTTTCTAAGGAATTTGTAGTGAATTGTGTTGGCACTGCATCAAAGGTGGGTGTGCTAAATTTCGTGGTTTCTCCTAAGACTATTGCCCAAGCTACAAAGATTCCAAAGAAAGGAGAAGAGTGGTTTAAAGCCATAAAATTCAAATTTCATAACTATGATGAGTTCATAAAGCCTAAGAAAATTGGAGTGGAAATGACCTCAGTGATACCAAGAAGCCGTCTCAAGGAAAATTAATCCAAACTTCTGCTGGAGATTCGGAAGTATTTCACATGTGAAGGGAGGTTTCACATGATATATCAGTATCACTTCAGGATTTTTCTCCATTTCACTGGTAAGTAACTTTTGGACCTTCCATTTTCCTTATTTATAAGCTTAGGAATAATATTAGATAAATTCCAAGCTATGCCCGAGAATAGTAAAACTTCAATCTTTCATCATGGATTAATCAAGCTACTGGTTTTGGAAGAGATGAAAAATTTAAATAGAGGTTGGGCCACATTTTTGTTTCTTAGTGGTTATGAAGTGGATGTGTTAACTCCTAAGAAAACACATAAATCAAAGACCATCCCTTCAAGTAAGAATGATGAACCTATATCTGAAGCAGAGGGTGGAAATGAAGGAGAAATGCAACCAATTTACAGAGCCCATGGATATTGAAATAGAACATGTACAGGAAATAGAGATACCTCTGCACACACCTACAAGTAGCAAGCCAAAGCCTACCAAAAAGAGTCATGAGAGAATCACTAGGCCAGACAGTAGGAAAAGGTAATATTGAGGACATTTTACAAGATATAAATATAGAAGAAACTCCTCTGGTCAAAGTTGTGGTGGTCGAAAGAGGTTAGAAGAAAAATAAATGCTTCACTACCAATAAAATTGACTTTTCAAGTGAAGGTGCAGGTTTTGTATTTAAACCGAGAAAAACTCTCACTAGATTACAACTAGCCAAAGGTATCAAGGCTGATAAAAAGGCTCAATAAATAGAACAGGGAAAACCTATGTTAGAAGAGATCATTGACCTATCCCCAAAAAAAGAAGAAATCATCAAACAAAGGAAAGGCAAAGAGGTCACTGAAAAATATGAAGTAGAGCTTTTAAAGGAGAAGTTGAGGGAATATAGGTAGGAGGTCATTGAAGAAAAGCTGGAGTTGGAAGAAGCTAAGTTAGAAATAAAAATGGTAGAGTAGTTCAAGGAGAAAGTGAATGGGCATATTAATCATTATGATGAAGCCCTAACAAATGATAAAAAAATGTTGAAGAGAACTCTACCTTTACGTAGAATGATCAAGCATACAAGGGAAAGGAATATCTGGCTACAGGAGGAGAGAAATAATCTCAAAGGTCAAGTGAAAGAGTTGGAGGTGTAGATGGAAATGGCACAAACATAACTCAATAAAAAGGGTTTAAAAATGACAGTGACAAATGAACTTGTTGAAGTTGAAGCTTTTGTTGCCAAGGGTGAAGCTACTTCTGTTTGAAAGGGGGTAAAATAACATTTAAAATATTTTTTTCCTCATTATAGTTCATCACTTACAGAGCTAGGAGCAATTTTGGAGAAGAAAGAAAGAATTTTTAGGTCTGCTATCTATTAGGCAAGTTCATAGCGTGTCTCAGGCTTAAAGTCGAGAAAACGCTACGAACTCGCTAAAGATGCTTTTTGGTTATATATGTCAGGTTTTGTCATGAAAAGAGGAGGTAAAGATATGTATTTAATTGTTTTAACTCACTAGACAACCTCAAAATTAGAGAATAGAGTAGATAGATTGCAGAGATGGTAGAATTTGAAAATGCTACGAACTCTCGCTTCAAACTTGCCTAAAAGTACCCTGTTTCTGCAACGACGAGGGATTTTGAGATTTTTCAAGTATTGATTGTCTTTTTTGGGACAATTCAGCCACCTGGAAAGGTCAAAATTCATCATTTGAATGTTTGGATGAAGACACACTCCTCAAAAAATTTGTTTATGTTACCAACTCATCATGGAAGCCAAATCAACAATTATGACACCACCTCCTCAAATTTCGGAAGACAAACCTCTTGACTTGGTGGGAGTATTTATAGTTTAGTCATGGTCAATTCCACCTCAGGCACATGACATTTTCAATGTAAACATGCAACTTTTAATTTTTTTTAATGTAATAAATGGTTTTAGAGTCCTATCATGTCTCAAAGTCCTAAAAATAGCAGATGTTTGTTTTTTGTCCTTGTAATCTGCTTTTGGCTAGTATAGGTGTCATTAGAAGTATTTGAAGGTCTGGCCTTGCTGGCAGACTCATTGTAAAGGTGCCTAAAGTTACAAATAGGAAGATAATTTATGGAGACAGGTTTAATGGATGTTTTTACTACATACTACTATTTTAAATCCTTTATCAGTAATATACAGTGGCAAAATACTTCTCTTTACCTGAGATTCATTGATATTCTTGTGAGTGTTTGTCTTTTATGTTATATTATTCTACCTTCAGTATCCTATTTATTTGATTAATTAGAATTCATGTTCAAAATTCTCTAACTTCCTTCAAACATTTAGCTTGTTGTAAATGTTATGCTTTCATCAGAATATATATGCCTCAACTTCCATGAGAGGAGTTTCATATGTCACTAATTTTTTTTATACTGACTCCATATGCCCAATGGCAGTAATTTGTCTACATATTTCGCATGCACAAAAATACATTTAAATCCAATCTCAAAGTTAGTCATTTGTTGATCTTCAATTAAATAATATCATATTTATCTTTGAGAAATCCCTCTCAGGCTGGAAAGGCTAAGTTCGAGCTAAAATTAGGTTTGAAATAGTTACTCTAGGTTGATTTTTGAAGCATCCCATCAACATCAATTTAGTGATAACAATATGAAAAAATATATGTACCCATTTTGGTTTTAGATATTCTCCCCAAACGGAATTCCAGTGAAAAATATTCTCCTAGGCGTCATCATTTCCATTATATTTTACTTCAATTCTAGTATTTACATGCCCAAATATGATCTTCATCAATCTGTGATATTCTTTCCAACTTACGATATTTTCTTTATGAGTACCCCACCATCTAGCAGGTGTAGATCTCAGGGCTACATCCAATGCTTGAAACCTTTGTTCTTTTGGTACTTCTCCTTCAAAATCATCAAGAAACAAAATTACATCTCATATCCCATCATAATAAGGAAAATTACATACCTCTAAAATTATGCAGTGAAGTGATCTTATGATTTTATTACATCGTCTTGTGGAGACTTCATGCAACTTGTTTTGCCAATTCTCCAGTTCTTCATCAAATTCTGAAATATAGGAATTGTATCGTTCCCAACTTAGCCTTCCATATAAATTGGGATTTATCCAATCTCCTCATTAGTTATTATCTTATAGATGTTATCAATATCTGCATTGCAACACTCAGCGCGGACAGGATTTGTATAACACACTCCTTCCGATTGGTTGAGAGGCATAATGACCCTTAGATTTACTTATTCAAAAACCATATTTATATTCTTCAAATTTATTATCCCATCAGTATCAAAATCCCAATCCAATTCAAGCAACACTAAATATGGGTTGTTCTCATCTACTATTTCAATTACATCAAAATCTGCAATGGTGTGCACCCCCTAAATATAAACTATAACACCAGGAAACATGCCCATGGGGATGATCTTCTATTGGTTATCCATTCTTAAATGAATTAGTGGCCACTACAACTGAATTTTTCCCATTCACTTCCGAATTTTCTAAGGAAACACGTTTGCACTTATCCTAAATCTAGGATTACCTGATTCATATCATATTCCCTGATCTGTGTAGTTAGTCTCATCTCCCTTATTGTTCTCTTATTATGTCCATGCAACTTATTTACTACGCACAGCTCACTATGTGGTTCTTCTTTTCCACCATAGGAGCCTATCAACTCCTAAAGGTCTTCAATGGCATTCTAATATCTCAACAACTTCATGCAGGTTTTCCAAAATTATTTTAATATAGTTGGATCAAATTCCTTCATTGCAGTAATTATCTTGGTGTCTTCCTTCTTTGATATTAACTTCTACAAAAATTGTGCTTTAGACGTGAAAGCTCCAGGGTCCATGAAGCTTTGCTTCACATCAATGAATTTCCCCCTTTCCATCTGTATGTTGAATCAAGGGTCCGTTTCTGTAGTCTTCCTAACCCATGTATCTTCCATCGGCTTCTTTCCTGCAACTTTATCATCTCCTATTACTGTGCCACTTCTTGTTACTATGCTAATACACTAGTCATATTCCCTTGGTTCAATGGTCATCATCTAAAAATTTTGTGTGGCCTGCTAGTTTCATTTCTCCTACATCTTTGTCATAAGGACCATGCATTCTTCTATCACATGATCAAATTATTTACAAGACATACAGGTAGGGGTAGGATTTTGACAATCCCGCACAAAATATCTTGCTTCGCCATAGTTGTAACAAATGATATGCCCACGTCCTCAACCAGCACCTCCTCTTCATCCTCATACTCATCCTTGGAATCCTCCTTGACTGCCATGATGAAACTGATCCTCATGTGTACATCCTTCAGCCTACTTTCTATAAGACCCTACAGTCTTCTCCATAATCAAATCATAACTATGGCAGTTCTTCTCATCATGCCCTAATAAGCTACAAAGTTACAAAACACTTGTTTCAGGGTCTTCACATACTTCTACAACAACAAATAGAATTCTTCTATGCGATTTTGACCTAAAATTTTGAGTATGTCGCACCATGCGCTCAATCATGGGTTCAATGGATTAGGTGCTCCACTGTTAATGTATTCTCCAAACACAAGGCATTGATCCTTATAATGGCCTTCTGCCTTACACATTATGCACCATACTTCTGATCGTATTTATGACCTGAATTCCTTAACCTTCTTCATATCTTGCAGCTCCAAAAGCATTGGTGCAAGTTAGATGTGAATCTTTTGTAATCCTACATGTGTATCTGCGACCGGCAAAGCTTCTAACTTCATCACAATTTCCATAGCTTCGTCATGTGTTTATATCTTCTTCTCTGTCAAAGGTAGCCTCATATGTGGCAATAACGTAGCTATCAACCACTCCTTTTGTTGTTCTTTAGGGATTGTAAAGCTTACTTGTCCCATTAAAATCTCGAATCTTTGATCTAATTCCTAGATAGACTTACTTACCAATTTCTTAATCTCTTTTAGATCAGTAATACATTGAAACCACGATTTTGGCTTCTTAAATTATGTAGTCAATTATTTCTTTGTATCATCTAGTGAAGCACCATTATTTGTCATGGAAAACATCATATACCATGTCACCACTCTCTCTTGCAGTGCAGTGACAATCTATGCCTTCTTTATATCTTTGTAGGTGATCTGTCTTGCTTTCCATATTGCTTCATCTACAAACAAAAATTTCTCAGGATCCTCTGATTCGAGTCCTCTAAATATCGATAGTTGGATATCATTGACCATGTTTGCTAGGGAAGGTGGAGGTGAAGGGAAAGCATATGGATGGGGATGGGGGGTGAGGGGTGTATTGGGATGGGGAATCCCAAAGGTGCCTTGATTATTCTCAACACCTGAATGTGATGTACTAGCATGGGTTGCAAGGTTATTCCATTCTTCTTTAATTTCAAATCAACTCAACAACGGACTGTAATCAGTCTCAATGAAGTTTTCACAATCTAATTTGTATCGCTTTCCACTTCGTGTAGTCCTAGACGTAGTTCTTCCAAACATTAATATGATTGCATCCATATTACACTCTTTTCACATAAAATAATTTTAATCCATAGCTTCATATAATTTAGATACTTACCCCACAGACTCTTGAAAAATATTCGCTCAATTTTGTTGTAAGATATAGATGTGTCTACGGTGAACTCATTAATAAATCTTGCCAGAATACCATCGATCCAGAAATCAACATCTCTCGATATTTGGTTATCGGTCTCCTTGAGTCATTGTAACAATTCAGGGTTCCACGCAATAGGCTCATCATTCTTAAAATAGGTCTTGTTCTTATTCAACCTTGATAACCATTCACATAGTTCATTAGAAAACGTCGCGAAGAAAATCTCATGTTTTTCTGTGAAAAGATACCTCTACAACCAAGCTTCAGTCGAAAATCATGGATTTTTGTTCTATTGAGCAACGAAATCTCGTTCTTTTAGATCTACCCAATCTTGTATTCCCTTTCTTGTCAGATTCCACATCCACATATCCCTTAATAAGATACCTGTCCTAGAAACGAAACCATTTTTTGCCTTGAAGGGGCCTTGACCTAGGTTCAAAGTTAGTTGCACACCAAAAAAACCCTATATTACCAGCCCTTTTGATAACGACCTACAGCGCAAATCGTACTCTCACCCAAGGTAATATTAGGGGATGTCAGAACCAGGTTTATGCATCCATAGGAACAACATGGTTTCTATCTACTGCTAAACTTCTATATATGCTTATCTAGAACTACGTGTATGCATCTATCTACTTTAACATATTACACTCCATTCATCAACCAATACTTATGTGCATTGAGCATTTATCATTAAAACACAATATAAAGCATAGAAATAAATTTGAAACATAGATAAGAAGAAAATACAATGCATAAAAACATATATATTTTCGAACTCTTCTTATTTTATTATGATAAATATCTTCGATACATACACCTCTTTGACCTGCGCATATAATTGCAGGTGGTCTGTGCACAAAGTTGCAAACTCTTCAAGGCCTCCGCGCACACAACTGATAAACCTTCTCCTAACACCCAAAACAAGCTCAAGAGATATTCAATAGTTTGTTAGTATGAATCTTAATCGCAAGCGTACAAAAAAGGCTCACTTTAGCCGTGCATTAAAAATATCCCTAACAGCAAATATGGCTCCAATATATTTAGATATGCAATTAGTTGACCAAGATAAATGCTGAAAAAAACTAGATCTATGCATTAAAAGACACTAAGCAGTAAATAAAAGCAAGAGTTCTCCATGCATCCAATAGACAAGACAAGATTATTTTAAATAACTTTTGTATTTTTTGACATCTAGGAAGGGAACATAGAAATATCTTAACAACCCCCCTCAATGGGATGGGTTCTTGTAATTCCTCAGCACTTCAGATCTAAAATCCCTCTCTCTTGATGGTGTAGAAAACCTAGACAAAAATGGAACTCAAAAGGAGCTCACAAGAAAAATGGTAGAAAAATATGACAATGATGGTGGATCAAAGTCAGACCAAAAGTATAGATCCAGAGTGATCTTTAGGGAACAAAAGGTAGCGAGTGAATGGAAAAAGCCTTCTATTTATAACAAAATACTGAGTTAGTTTAAATATTGGTGCATAATTAAAATATTATTAACCAAATATAGATCCACATTTTATGGAATATTTTATTATATTTGTTTGAAGGAAAAAGAATTTGACTTTGGTCAAATCCATTTATTAGTAAATAATAAATAAATAAATGATTTATTTATTATTTTAAGGATGTGGTTGAGAAATAATCAAATAAATAATGATTTATTTAATTATTTATAAATTATTTAGTCAAATTTAACAAGGAATATTATTTAAATAAGGTTTAAATAATTTTTCCTAGAAAACAATAAGATAAATAATGATTTATCTAATTAATTTTCTTGTTTTGGGTTAAATATGACCAGGAATATTAATTAAACTGCTGTTTAACTAATTATTCCTTGAGGAAAATCAAACTAACGTGAATTTATTTAATATTTCCTCATGGGGTTTCCTATTTAGACCATAAAAAACTTAATAAATGTGGTTTACTAAGTTATTTTTCATAGTGAAAGCAAATTTACTTAGTTTAAAATTGGTCTTACATGGAGTACTTAGGCCCATCTAATAGTAATAGGTTAGATGACCAAAAAAAATGGTGTAACATGTGCATCGCCACGGGGGATGATGGAAGAACAAGCAGATAAGGGATCCACTGATGTTGAGCCAGGATGATTGCTGAAGGGAGGTCGAGCAAAACAAAAGGAGAAGTCTTAGAGCGAGCTTCCACCAAGGTTCTCATGGATGATGATAGGTAGAGGATGATGGTCGTAGGCTCTGTCATCTCAACATCAAGAGGGGAAATGTCAATGGGAGCAGGTAAATCATCAATCTAGCTCGAAGCATATTGTGCAAGGATGGGAGAGGCAAATTGGTTTTTTTCAGTCTCGTACTCCCAAAATACCTCCAAAGAGGCACAGTAATACGTGAGGCAGGGACAGTGGTGGAAATAATTACCATGGAGATCATGTAAAGCAAAAGGTTGGTTGGTGTGAATAGTCTTAGGTTTCTTGGCTGTAGACGAGGAAGAAACAAAAGCTTCAGGGATCTCAGACTCAGGGAACACAACATTAACCATGGGCTTGATATGAGGCAACTCAGGAGAAGTATGGGCGGCATGAATGACGACATCACATAAAGCACAAGGATTTAGAGGCTGAGGAGCAGCAGGGTCAATCAAGGGAGCCTTGTCTTTAGGTGCCTTCTTGCGAGCTTTGCCCTTTTTACCCAAAGCTGTCGCAACAGGAGAAGGTTCTTGTTGAGGTGTTTGAGGCACGATAGCAGTGGGAGGAGTCATGGGGACCGGTTGTACTAGAGTTAAAGCAAGATAAGTTTTGGGTTAACCAGGTGGGGTAGTGGCTATGGGATCGATGTACCAGATGGGAATCTCCAGGGTTAGTTTAGGAAGGGATAGGGTAGCCATGACAGGTACCGAGAACACTCCAGGAGGGGGAGCTAGGAACGATATCTGACCGGAGGGGTAATGGCCACGCGGGACGGATCCAAGATGGTTAAGTCCTAGAAGAACCATTCCAGGAGGGTAGAGAGGCTCATGGATACTAGTTGCAGGTGAAGGGCCAGGAGGAGGGGGTCCAGAAGGTTGAATTGAAGGGTTAGGAGCAAGTTGTGGAGGGCGGGGCTACTGACATTCCGAAGCAGGCTGCTTGAGGGAAGCCCGAGATGATCGCATATTGCAAACATTCAATGAGTTGGGATCGAAGATAGGAGGAGGAAGACCAGGAAATGTACCGATAAAAGAGGAGTATTTTTACAATCCAAGTGAGACACTGGTCAAATGATCAACAGTTTGCTTATTGGCCACCGAAGATATGATGGACTCAAGGGAGGTCTGAGACTTCTATTCATAATATGTCAACTAGTCAATGGTGACTATCTTTCCATTATGGGGGAAAGGACATCTTGCGGTGAACTACAGATGGTATAGCAGACATCGCATAGGTGTAGCTACGACCCAATATGATGTTGTAATATAAGGGGGCGTCAATGACTTCTACGTCAATGCAAATAGTCTTACCCGCAAGAGTAATAGGACAATTTTGGAATAGGCCAATGGGCTCGGAAGCGTGGCCATCCCATGCTCAAAGAGTGATCATGGAAGGAGCCAGCTCTAGTGACCCGAGTTGCTTCTAAACCAAAGCAGACATTATGCAGGTGGATGCCCCCTCATCAATGATACAACATGAAACGTTGGCGTTCCGGATCTTAACTGGGATTTGGAAGGCGACGGAAGTAAGAAGAGGAGGATGTTATAACCAGTCAACATCGAAGAAAATAAATCGAACATCTAAAGGATCTACAGTGCCCATGGTAGATAGTGGAGATTTTCGTTGTGAAGGGCACGAATGGAGGAGTTCCAGCATTGAGATGGCAGTAGGAGGATTGCACCAAATCATCTACTATACTATACGAATGGGAAGCTTTTCTAGAAATAGCATTTTGGAATAATGGTCCCTTAGGGACCTTGGTATGAACTTCTACCTTATGTTGAGGGATCTGCAAAGGACCATTAGGTGTTGAAAGAGGCTCTGTAGAACCTAAAGAAGGGCTCAGGGGCAAATGTAGTGGGAGGCTTGTTGTACTAATGGGACCGAGTCTGAAGGTTGAGGTTTACTGTTATAGGTTGGTCAGAGTTCATCATGTTAATCTGGTAATCGGAGGTACCAAATGGGAGAGGTTGAGTGGCCTCCTGACCTTCAACTAGTGGTTGGGTAGCCACAAATCCTTGCTGAGGGAAAGGATTAGTAAACACAGCCAGCTGACTAGGCGTAGCTTGTGGAGGGATGGAAGGGGAGGCATGTTGTCCTCGAGATGCTGCTTGAGTCTCCCACATCTATCGCATCTATGGTAAAAGAGGACAATCGTGAGTGTAATGAACATAAACACCACAACAATAACAAGGCTTATTCATGTGAACAGGCTTGTCCTGCTTGGGCTGAGTACCCTGTTGCTGGTTAGTGGTGTTAGGTGCATTACTTTGGGGATTAGGTCCAGGATTTCCATGGGCGAATTGATTTTGAGTGCCTTTCCTCTTCATTTTGGAAGTAGGAGGATTAGTCGTGCCTTGTTGTGCATACACCTACCCCTGAGGGGGTAGTGGCTGCTATTGCGGGGGTTGAGAAGGCGAGGGAGGCAGAGATGTTAATGCTTGAGGAGCTGGAGCATGTATTCTGGATACATGCTATCGAGAGGGGGAAAGGTGCTAGAGGTGTTGGCCCCTCCCTGAGGGAAACCATAGCCCATTGGAGGCTGATCATATGGATGAGAAAGAGCTCCAATGATACCGTCAGTGGCATGAGATGCCTACGGTGTGTTGGCACCACCAGGTCTAGGAAGATCATTTAGGACGGTATAAACATAACCCGACTGACTGTAGATCAGGTCATATTTTAATGCAATCTGGAGAGCAGATTCTTTGGTTTGAGGGAAATGTGATGCGACATCTTTTCCTATAGCAGGAAAAAGGCATCTAATGAACCAGTCCATGTAAACATGGTCTTCGAAGAGAGGGGCTCGACATAGGCTCTTTCTTCTCCGCCATTCCTAGACGTGATCAGATAGGCGGGTCACAGATGATTGACAAAAAGAAGTCAAAAGTTCGGTACCAGTGTCATAATGAAGGGGAAGCTGCAAATAAGATAGAAAATCCCAGACAAGAGTTGCAAAGGTGGTGTGAGAGGATGAGGCATGATCAACATACCACTTAGAAGCCTCGCCATTAAGCATATGTTGGAACAACCAAATATGGACAGAATCATCGATAATGGAGTTAGACGAACACCACATGTGGAAAGATCTAACATGATTTGTAGGATCTTCTCCAGTAAGAACTTCAAATTTGGGGATGTCAGAAGGGAGTTTGGTTGGCATAGCAGGCCAACCAGTGTCATGGCGTATAAGGTCATTGATCAACTAGTTGAAATCGGGAAGACCGAGGCCTGCCATATAGGGGAGCAAGGGAGTAGCCGGGGTAGTTCCTGTTGTGGTCCCACTAGTAGTATTCCCAGCATTAGGGCTAGGGTTACCACCAGCATTAGGTCCTAAATCAAACATGGTGAAGGTGATAGGGGGAGAACCGGGGCCAGAAACAGAAGGGGAACCTAATGAACCAGAAGAGGAGTCGGAGTGTAGACTCGGTGGAGGAGTAACTCGAATCCTATAGAGAGGGGTAAGTCTTCCTACTGGAAACTGAGGATGAAGGCCATGAAGTCTCCACGATAAATTCCTTGGGGGTGCAATGATGAAGGCACAAACACGACACAAAGGGAAGAGAGACCAACAAGGGCGAAGAGGTGCAGGATCAACTCATTACAATGTCAAAACAAGGGCAGAAAGGTGCAGGATCAATTGATTACGATGTTAAAGACTTTGCCTAGCGGTGTCAACTAGGATCTTCTTCACTTAGGGTGTGTGTGTTAAGTGTGTAAATTTTAATTTTTAAACCCAGACTTTTGTAGAGAAAAAAAAAAGTATGCTATATAATTTTAAAAAAACCTGCAAATAACAGTATATGAAACTGAAATAACAGAAAATAAACAGCTAATTATGCATTAATCTAACCCAAGAAGGTGAGCCTCTCAACAACTAGTCTGTAGGTGGGCAAAAAACTAGTCAAACCACACCAAAATAACTAATAGATCTAAAGTGGGGAGGGAAAATGATCTAAAGGTTAGATCTGTTAGAAATAGGTGCATAAAAACAAAAAAAAATCAGAGGAAAAATTGTTGTAAATGAGGTGGATAAAGGCTGTGACCTGGAGGGAAGCGAAGGGGACCCTAGAGGAAAACCAAAACTAAACTAAAAGGATGTGTTTTGGATGGATAAATAACCAATCTAAAGTGGATCTGAAGGTAAGGTATCAGATCTGAAAAATGGATGAACACATTGAAATTTCAGATAACCTACAGCAGCTAAAACTCTTCCACAAAAGGTGGAGTGTAATAAAGCCCTATGGGGCTAGGTTCCCACTTTGATGAGTAAAATAGAACAAGTACAGGTCCAAAACGGGCGGAGATGAGATCAGAAAACCCTGAACAAAGGCCTAGAAAAACCTAGAAAAATATCAGAAAAATTCCCGCAAAAAGTTCAAGTCACAGTTTCTGACCTATTTTCTGCAGAGGTCGCAGGTTTTGGCTTGTTTTCTACACCCTGGAGGTTCAGGTTGGAGGTTTTGGCCCAAAAAGTGTGACCTACACTTCCAACACTCTCGAGAGCAGGTTTCAGAAAAGTTTTTCGTCTCAGCTGCGATTGATGCCTGTCACCTCCGCAATAGGACCGAAAAGGCATGGAAGTTAGAATTTTCAATGTTTTAGGATTTTACAGGTTAAAAACAACATCAAGAAAAGAAAAACAAGAAGCTGAAGAGAAATCCTAGGGTTTGAAGTAGCTGGATATGTAGGGATCTAAAAAATGACAGAGGTTGTAATCATAAACCCATGTGGAGTCGCCAGTTGTTAGTATGAATCTTAATCGCAAGCGTACGAAAAAGGCTCACTTTAGCTGTGCATAAAAAACAGCCCTAACAGCAAAGATGGCTGCCAATATCTTTAGATCTGCAATTAGTTGACCAAGATAAATTCTGCAAAAATCTAGATCTGTGCATTAAAGGACATTAAGCAGTAAATAAAAGCAAGAGTTTCTCCATGCATCCAATAGAAAAGACAAGATTGTTTTAAAGATTTTTTGTATTTTTTGACACCTTGGAAGGGAACATAGAAAGATTTTACTAGTCCCCCTTAATGGGATGGGTTCTTGTAAGTCCTCAGCACTTCAGATCTAAAATCCCTCTCTCTTGATGGTGTAGAAAACCTAGACAAAAATGGAACTCAAAGGGAGCTCACAAGAAAAATGTTAGCAAAATATGACAATGATGGTGGATCAAAGTCAGACCAAAAGTATAGATCTAGAGTGATCTTTAGGCAACAAAATGTACTGAGTGAATGGAAAAACCATTCTATTTATAACAAAATATTGAGTTAGTCTAGATATTGGTACATAATTAAAATATTATTAACCAAATCTAGATCCACCTTTTATGGAATATTTTATTATATTTTTTGGAGGGAAAAATAATTTGACTTTAGTCAAATCCCTTTATTAATAAATAATAAATAAATAAATGATTTATTTATTATTTTAAGGATGTGATTGAGTAATAATCAAATAAATAATGATTTATTTAATTATCTATAAATTATTTAGTCAAATTTAACAAGGAATATTATTTAAATAAGGTTTAAATAAATTTTTTTCATGAACAAAGTTCACGGGAAACCCCGGCATACTTCCCCAAAAATTTTGGATGGTATGCGCGGTAAACCGTTTGGCGCAATAAGCAGCGCCTGACCCCAAAGACTCAAGGATCGAACCCATGACCTCCCACAACGGAAAGGACCACGTATTGTCTCACTAACACTTGAGCTAACCCTAAGGGTTGGGTTTAAATAATTATTCCTAGAAAATAATAAGATAAATAATGATTTATCTAATTAATTTTCCTTTGTTGGGTTAAATATGACCAGGAATATTAATTAAACTGTTGTTTAACTAATTATTCCTTGAGGAAAATCAAACAAATGTGGATTTATTTAACATTTCCTCATGGGGTTTCTTGTTTAGACCATAAACAACTTAATAAATGTGGTTTACTAAGTTATTTTTCATAGTGAAAGCAATTTTACTTAGGGTAAAATTGGCCTTACATGGTGTACTTAGGTCGATCTAATAGTAACAGGTTAGATGACCAAAAAAAATGGTGTAACATAGTTCATGCTCATCCCAAGTACATTGATCCCTGACTTCGACTTATCCTTACATTTCTGTATATAACCTTTACATAGATACAATACCATGGTCCACATACCACGGGCGGAAAAAAACTAACAAATAAACCCAAACCCTTTACAAAAAGAGGGGCTTCGACCCTCCCTGAAGCCAAAAACCTCTGTGTGGTAGTTTCATCTTCGCTAGACAACGCACTTTTCTTCCTCAAAATGTAGATTTTTTCACTCAAAATTTTACCTATTAGGGCTCCTTAGTGTCCCATGGCTGAGAAAGGAAACCAAAGAGGTAACCACGGGCCAACTTTAAATTTGGTAGCTATCCATACCAAATCATAGAGGGATCTCTCTATATCAAGCTCACAGTCGATGGAAATGACTGGAGAATAAGGATTTTAGGCTAGTTATAAGCTCAATAGGGTTTTTGATTCAGATTTGACTAGGGTTTGCCCGACAGAGAAGCACTGGGTTTGGAAACTAAGCAATATATCCCAAAAACATCAAATACAAACATAGTATGAGGTAAGGTAGGGGAGATTAGTGACACAATTGGTTTGAAATTGTAGTGTGGTAATAGGGAAATCATATATGAATTTAGTGAGCATAATGAATTCACTTATTCAAAAGGATGAAACATTTAAATGCTTATCTTAAACAAAAACAGAGCATACAGAACCATTTATGTTTCAAAACTGAAAATATATAGCATAGGAAGAAAGTATATGGTTGCTTGAACAACTTGATGATTAGATGCATAAGAAAAATGGAGAGGAACATTGTCACTAACCACATCACAAGAATCTCATAAAAGTAGTTGCAATTGCCTATAAATTACTTCTACAAATAATCAAATACACTAGTTCCAATAGAGTGTGAACTTCAATATCCAACCATCTCAATGACTTAATTCTGAGTACATATAGAAAATAAATAAGATTCTTCCTCTAGGGGTTGAATCTTGATCCAAAGAAACTAATTAATGCACCTAATGACTCGTAGCCTAATTCTAGGGGAGTTAGAAAAAACTTTCCCCTTTTTTAGCTAACAAGTTGAGTTTTTCTCTCAAGTCATTAAACATAATATTATTTAACAAATATGACCATAAATAGGCCTAATAACCATAAAGCAACTCATGAGTCAGTTTTTACATCGAATTTTTTGACCTTTCACCTCCATGTGTGTTGGTTTGAGGGGTCTTGACCCAGGTTCGGATTTTATGCAACTAATAAATCCTCCAACTACTAGCCCTTTCGGCAATGACCTTCTTCTGTAGATCAAAGTCTCACTCGAAATAGTATGGGGGTGTTCTAGAACCATGTTTCTGCACCCTGAAGAAGAAAATAATGTGGTGGCCCTAAATAGATTGATTCTGTAACTTATACAGATCGTAACATGCATGCACAAATACAGAATAATACTTATCAGATCACAGAACATAATCATAGATCACTTCGTTGTAGGTATATCATAATAAAACCAGATCTAGATCTATATAATTCATAATCACTTAAGCATATTAATCCACATATTCAACCATAAATTTAGATTATTGCATAAATAAAAGATGTATTCGCGCAGATACAAGTAATCATAATAGAAGTAAATCGATCTTAAGACAGAAAAAGTAAAAGGATAACTCAGATACATAACACATTTCTTTCACGAAATTTATTCCTTGTATTAGATTCTAAAAATTTAGTACAATATAATTTCCCTTACGCTTTACCCTTTCATGCACAAATTTAGTGGAGTCCACACACAGCTAGGAATAGGTCTCCACACACACAGCCAAAAGGAGCCTTTCTACCCAACCCAAACTGAAACCCTTACAAAAGTATCACAAGCACATAAACACTTAGATCCAAAACATGAACAATTATTGACTACTTCCTTAGACTTGATCTATATATTTATATCCAATCTAGCACACAAATACTATGGTCTCAAACCATGGTTTGAGGCCCACAATTTACCCTTAAAAACCCTTTTACATAAAAGAGGGGCTTTGACCTGCCCTAAAGCACCTTGACTTACCTGCGTAGCACACATATAGAAAACTTATACAAAAAGATATCCAAAAGTGTACCCTAGGGGACCCCACTCTAGAAATCCCCTAACACAAACATGTGACTCGTCCCCAGTCACTATGGTGTCTGCTCCTTCATCTTAGCTTGGAGCACAGTGACATAAGATTTGAGAGTTAGCACCATTTCTAGACTCTTTGGAGTAGAACCCTGTGCTTTAAGAACCAATTTCTCAGTGGTGGGCCCTTCAGTGGCCAGCTCAATACTTCTCTGCATCTCGTGAATGGCCTTTAATGTGTTATCCAAATTCTGTGAGATTTGTAGAGCCTCCTCAGCCCATGGCTGCATTCTTTCCTCCAATAGCTGCTCTTTCTGGCACAAGTCCTCGATTTCATTTTGGATTACACAACCCTCATCTAGGCGGGTGAGGCACTGTGTAAGAACAATAGTAGGTGACATCATCGCGATGTCAGCAAAATACTACTGCTTTAAGTGCAGCTCATTTCACAGCTGTTGTACCACAGGGTCATTCTGAATCATAGTCCAAACACCCATGGCCTCATCCAAAAGCTTGTCACCCTACATGACTAAGGAAAAAATACTATCAGTGGCTTGCTTCACTTCAATGGTATCCCTCTTTTATTTGACTTCAGGTGGAGTTTCAGGCTTCAACTTCATTTTTAGATCAACAATTTCATGCTCGAACTCAGCTCGTACCGTTTGGACTTTAGCACACGAAGCCTTCAATGTGGTAGCCAATCCTTCTAACTTCTCTTTTAGGGAACTTATGGCAAGGACGACTTGCACTTCACTACAAAATTCGTGGATCTTTTCTTCGAGCGCAGCTCGTTGATCTTCAGCTACGCAACAAGATTCCTCTGCTGCTTGTTTTTTATGTTATGCTTCTGTGGCCTGCTAATTTGATTCTATGACACTTGTGTGAACATGGGCCTCACATAAATGAAGCTCATCCACGATCATATAATGTATCAGATGTAACTTTCCTACAGGAAAAATAGACAAGTTAATGTTAATGTCACCACAACCTCTGAACTGGGCGCACCGATTGGGGTCTACATGGATGGAAGGCATGAGGATTTGAACAAGAAGAACCTCCATGGTTGTTGGTAAAGCTATGTCAAGAAATTGCGCATTTGTTACATGTGCACCAATCTGCATCTGGCTCACTTGAATCAGGCTTGTTTTTACTTTTAACTCCTGGATGCCAACATGTGTGACATCGAGCACAGCCTTGTACTAAGCTTCCATATTCATCCATCTATCCACTGTCGCAGATGTTACGGTGTTTGAAATATCTTTTAAGTCATCTTCAGTCAGGGTCAGGACCTCAACTCTAGTGTCTTAAGAACCTTTTATTTTCTTCCATAATCCACCAGTGGCCTGACAACTTCACTTCGTGCCTTTGGACATTTGTGCTTCCACTTTCTCTTCAGTGTCTTTTGGCGCAATATCATTTTTCTGAGGTTTAGTGTCCTTCTCCAAGTCAATTGTTTCGCCGGTTTTAGTTGGCATTGCTTCTTTCCCTGTTATATTCTCAATTGTATTCTTTTTTTTCTTCTCTCTCTGGGTACCAGTGCACGGCTTAGTAGGTTTTTTAGGAATAGAAATTGATGCACCAAGCTCCAACAATGCTCATGGCAACTCTGAAGTGATGCATATCATATCTTCCTCCATGACAAGATAAGGTAATTCATACCAGACTCCCTCGAATGCACATTTCACACAAATGTGCATATTATGGAAAGTCGCCTTAAAATTTTCTATCATGTTATATTGGTCATATAGCACAGCCTTGGCTTAGACTGCACTTCCTGATAAAGTGAGGAGTCGAACAGTACCCAGAAGATCTTATTCTCCATGATGCATGTGAGGTCTAATGATTTCCAAAGTGTAGCGTACCGCGAGACCTCACACATTTGTGGCTCTATGTTAGGAAAATGTGTTTCCTCTAGGGTATTTCACCCAGTTAAAGTGACTAGCAATAGCAGTAGAGCATAATAAAAATTATTTCCCTCTTCCTGTGCTTTGTTCACATTTTCTAAATATTCCTTTAATAAATAATGTGTCCAATTTTATATTACGCCTTTTTCACAAGGTCTTGTGAGAGAAATTATGTGCGGGCACCTCATTTGGTCGAAATTTGTGCATCATATTGGAGGCCAAGATGAGCGTTCCAAACTTAATAGCAGGATCATTAATCTTGCTCCCCACAAATCCTCTGCTTTTTCATGAGACTTGGTACATAGATTTGACCTATTTCGTGACTGATTTTTCTTTCACTTTTCCTCCAAAATCAACCATTGGATCATCGCTTTGATTAGATAGGCCATTGATCCTATGGATCAGGGCAACATCAATGGGAATGCACTCTCCCAACCATAGTGCATCATCATGCACAAGCGTGAGAAATTGACGGACACATATGCCATTTATCAGGTTGCACCTGAAGTGAGGGATCTGCAATATATTCAAAAGGCCCATCTCTTGTAGACCCAACACCCATCTCTTTAGCTCAAAGCGCACAATTCCACAATCATACTAGATATGATCTAAGTAGAGCTCTGGCGATGTTTAGGGAACTGTGACACTTTTGCAAACATGTCACCTTCCACTGGGACGTTTTTCGGAATCAAGGGCATATTCATGCTTGACCACACCTTGTCGAGATCTTTGGGAACTCTTATTGATGCTTTGCGGGGTGTGACATAGGTCGACAACCACTAGAATGGGGCCACTTTGACCACATCCTCCTCTTCCTCCATAATTCTCTTATGAAGCTCCATCATTGTTCTTTTCTGGTGCTCATTTGCTGTAGAGCATGACTTTGGAGTCTTTTCCCTCAGGGATTTCCTAATTCCAGATGTCTGACCCTTCTTATACATCGTGGGCATAGGTGTTTCAGTAATCGGCGTAACAGGAACCTCTGGTGCAGCATAATCATTTCTGGGTCGCGTACCTGTCATGTTGGTCATAATTGTGTAACCCAAACCCTTATGGCGCAAATCTTCCTCAAATCCCAGATCCAAACCAGAAATATACAATTAATGTGCCGCAGAAATAAAAGAGCTCAGAGAAAACAATTTACTCAGAAAGAAAAGGTACTATTACGACCCATAGGTCATATTTATACTTTTGCCGCATCTTCAACGGTTCCTTATTGCTTAATATGTCTCCATAAATGGAAAAACGGTCCCAAAGCTGGAAAAATCGCTTCATTAAATGCAACCTAGATGCTCCCATAAATGGTAATAGAGCTGTATTTTCAAGATTTACTGTTCTAATGGCTAGATTTTGGCACCTTTGCGACCCATTCAACCTCCTCGCGTAGCTACCACACGGGTGTCACAACTCATTGCGCATCTCAAACTCACACCCCTGGAATAAAAAAAAGCATCTGCATATATTTTCCCCCAACATAGGATTATTAACCAAGTATTTCAAAGCAGAGTGGTTGGTGACCATCTTTTCCTTCAATAATTCCAAACTCGTTTGACATTCCTCATGCCAACAAAATTTCGCATCCTTTGGGAGAAATTTTTTCACGGGCGTAGTTATCAGCACATAACCCTGAATGAACTTTCGATAATACCCAATGTGTCCCAATATGGAGCGCAATTTTTTGACACTCTTAGGTGAAGTATCTGAAGGCCCAGAAACTGCACACTACCCCTTAGTTCCCAAAATCATGATATTCCTCAGATTTTCTTCACTCTCATCAACTGTCAATTTTCTACAACTCATAATATCCTTCATCTGCGCATCCCATGCTGGTGGAGTGCACTCGATCATTGGCTTTGTTGTATCAAATATAAATTCTTGAATATTATGCAAACTTGTACCAATCTTATCAAATCAAGTCTTAAAGCTGAATCTTAGAATACAACTCTCTATCAGCGCAAACCATTCACTATTACCTTGAAGCAGCTATGTTTCCAGATACCAATCAGTAGGTAACATCCCCAATGTGTCAATGAACATGTGGACCCATTCCAGTCTTGGTTCTATGCCCCATACTTGATTCCATTTAGCCAAATGTCTGTGCTGATCGTCCTTTCCAGAGTAGGATTCTTCCATTCTGATGGTGGGACATTAAAAGCATAACCTCATCATGTGTGCACATTCATCACAGTTTCAACACTGTTACTGATGAAATAGGTAACTGCACTGTTACCTACTTTTTTTTGGTAGCATAAAAAGCACTCGATTTTGAAAAGTGATGATGCAGAATCACTTTTTTTTTTTTGGAGCACATTTTTGACACTCTAATATTTTTATTTATGAAGTATGAATATTTGTTTTAAAATGTTAGTGATTTTCATTCTAATTTTGAAACATGCAGCATCAACCTTTTTTTTTTAGAGTGGTGATTTTCATGTTGGTAATAAAACACAAAACTTAGATTAAAATATATATATATATATATATATAAACAATAAAAAACCAATAAAAATGTAAAGAAAAACAAAATTAACTCGTAAAAATAAAAAATTTAAACAAAAATAAATTTAAAAAAAAAAACAAAATATTCGAAAATTATATCAAAAGAAATGACAAAATTTGAAAAAAAAAACACATAATTTAAAG
Source organism: Pinus albicaulis (assembly GCA_034641835.2). Lineage (NCBI taxonomy): Eukaryota > Viridiplantae > Streptophyta > Pinopsida > Pinales > Pinaceae > Pinus > Pinus albicaulis. The sequence continues at coordinate 131,158,250 of CM076571.1, read as the reverse complement.
AAAAAAAACAAAAGTCAACCAAAAAAATTTAGAAAAAAAACATCAAAAACATTTTTTTCTAAGTTATTAAAAAAACAATATAATTAAAAAAAAAAATTAAAATAGAAATTTTAAAAATAATTTAAATTACAAAATTAAAATTTAGATAAAAAGAAAATAATATACAAAAAAGAAAAAATTAAATTAAAAAATTTAAATTAAAATAATAATAATAATAATAATAATAAGAAAAAAAATACAAATTTTAAAATTAACAAAAAAAAACAAATTAAAAAAAAAACAGTTAAAATTGAAAAAGAAAATTAAAATAAAAAAATTATCATTAAAAAACAAAAAAAATTGAAAAAAACCACGTGCAAATAATTAAAAAACAAATATCCATAAATTTACTGTTTCTTTTTAAAATGAAACAATTTATAAATTTTAAAAATGAAAAACTAAATAAACTAAAAGATTTTTAAAAAAAATTAAATTTAATAAATAAATTTTAAATCTTAAAAAATAATTAATCTAAAATATTAATTTTAAAAACAAAATTAAAAAAATAAATAAAATTGAAACAAATTAAATTTAAAATAAAAAATTTGAATTAAAAAAAAAAAAAAAAAATAGAATTTTTTGAATTTAAAAAAAAAAAAAAATATTAAAAATTTAAAAAAAAAAGAAGTATTTTTTTTTTTAATCATGGAGTGGCGCCCTTAATTGGCCTCTAGCCCGCCCGACGCTGACGCTGCCGCCACACGGGTGGAAGGCAATTGCGGGGTGGCCTCCCCTTGGCGCGGAAGCGGTCGCGGGGGCTCGGCCATAGGGTGATTCCCGGAATCAGCCTCAGGGTGATTCCTGGAATCCGCCTCCCGTCGCGGGAGGGCGATTCTCGGAATCGACCTCAAGGCGATTCTCGGAATCGGCCTCCCACCCAGCGGTCGGCCTCCGCCGCCACCTGGACGGGAAGCCGATTGGCGGCGCCACCACGATCATAAAATTCTTCTTTTTTTATTTTTTTTTTATTTTTAATATTTTTTATTTCATTTTATTTTTATTTTAAATTCAAAAAATTTAATTTTTTCTTTTTTTTTTTTAATTTAATTAATATATTTGAAATTTAATTTGTTTTAATTTTTTTTTGTTTCTTTTATTTTTATTTTTAATTTTATTCATTTTTTTGTTTTTAATTTTTTTTTCTATATTTTGTTAAATTTTTTTACTAAATTTTGTATTTTTTTTTATTAAATTGATTATATTTTTCTTTTTCATATTTTTTTATTATTATTAAATTTTATGTTTAGTTTTTTCATTTAATTTTTTAAAATTAAGTAAATTTTGTATTTTTTTTAATTTATTTGAATTTAATATTTTTTTAAAAAAAAAATTTTATTATTATTTTTTTAATTACATAAAATTTTATATTTTTTTATTTCAATTAAAATTGTGTATTTAAAATTAGATTTTTTTTTTAACTAAACTTAATATTTTCAAATTAATTTGTTTTTTATTTTATTTTTTATTTAATATATTTTTTTTAATTTATTTTTTTCGATTTTAATTGATTTTTAAAGTTTTTTAACTTTTTATTTTAACAATGTTTTTTTTTTCTTTATGTTTAAAATTTATTTTTTATTTCAAAATTTATTTGTTTATTCATTTATTTATTAAAATTTAATATTCTTTTTAAATTTAATTTGTTATTTTAATATTAACATTTTTTTTTTAAATTTAATAAAATCTAATATATATATATTTTTAATTTAATTTATTTTTTTAATATATATTTTTTTAAATTTAATATTTTTATTGTATTTTATTTTTCATTTTTTATTTTTAATTAATTTTTCATTTTTTTGCTTTTAATTTCAATAATGTTGTTATTGTTGTTTTTTTTTTTAATTTATTAAAATTTAATATATTTCTTTAAATTTAATTTTTTTTTAAATTTAATAAACATTTTCTTTTTATTTTCTATATTTTATTTTTTATAATTTCTTTCTTTTTTAAACTTTTTTTTTAATTTAATATTTTTATTTTGTTTTTATTTTATTTTTATTTTTCTATATATTTTGAAATTTTAATCTTTAAATTTTTTTATTTTTTATTTTTATTTTTTTCTTAAATTTTAGGTTTTTTTAATGTTTGAATTAAATTTTTTTATTTTTTATTTTATTTTTTATTCCTATATATTTTTAAATTTTAAGCTTTAAAATGTTTTTATTTTTTAAATTTATTTTTTTTCTTAAATTTTAGGTTTTTTTTAATGTTTGAATTTTTAAAATTAAAAAATGTTATTTCTATTTTTAAAAATGTCAAAAATATGACACAATTTTTTTTTTGTTATTCCAGCATCAACTGGTTTTGTTTTGAGGGTGTTTTTTCAATCCTTTTTTCAAGAAACAATTTTGTTTTTAGCATAATTTTATAAAATGTTGAAATTTGACCTTTAAAAAAAACCAAGTGCATTCTGGAATACACTTTTTTTGTTTTTGGGGTGTTTTTTCATGTTTTTTGAGTCTTTTTGGGCTAGAGTTCCCATTTTGAGGCTAGGTTACCTATTTCATCGGTAACAGTGTTTTTACCATGTTTTCTTTATGAGTCTCCCACCATATCATTGGAGTAGCACATAGTTTGAGATCCAAGGCATGGAATCTATGTCCTTCTGGTACAGTTCTTTCAATATCTCCTAAAAACATGTTTACATCAGTTAAACCATCATACTGCAGTAATTCATGTACCTTAGATGTTATGCATCGAAGAGATTTGGTCACACGATTACAAAGCAATGCAAATACTTCATGCAACTGGTTTTTCCAATTTTATAATTCTTCATCAAAATCTAAGAAACAAGAGTTTTCCTTTTCCCAATTAAGATTTCCATCAGCCTTTGGATTAATCCAATCTTCCTCACACAAAGTCATCTTATATATTTCATCAATATCATCATCAACACGCATGGGTTTTGTGTATCTTTTTCCTTCAGCGGGGTCTAGGGGAATTATGACTCTGGTTCCATCACTTTCAAACTCCATTATTTGATTCTTCAAGTTTATAACACTATCCATATCAGTAGCCCAGACCAACCCTAGCAGCACAGGGTAACGATGAGGATCGTCTACAATTTGGAAAACTTCAAATTATGCCATCAACTTAACGCCCTCAATACTGACTACAAGTTGCGACAGCCTCCCTAATGGATTAATTTTCTACTAATTTTCCATGCGCAATTGAATGGTAGACCATTCCAGCTTAGGTTCTCCCATACATTGTCAAGATTTATTAGGTACGAAATTTGCATAAGACTCCATCTCTAGAATAACCTAATCCATCTCATAAGCACTAATCTGCGTGGTCATATGCATCTCTCAACCTGTCCTCTTCTTATTCTTATAGATTTTGTTGACAACTTTCTATTCTACCAGCGATTGTTCCTTCTCTACACAATTATCTATCAGAGACTGAAGGTTCTCTACTACCGTTTCGTTGTTTAGTAACTTAATGCAAGCTTGTAGAAATGGTTTTATCTCTTCATCTACTCCTACTTCCTTCATTGGTCTACCTGATGTTGATGCACTTCCCTCTGCAAAATCCTTTCGCTCTTCAAAAAAAGTCTCTTTTGTGCATTGAAAATCAAATCCTTCTTTTTTCTCAAGGGCCTTATGAATCCAAAGGTCAGTATCTGGCTTCTTTCCCTTATCTTACTTAGTAGTTTCACCACTCCTAGTGACCACCTTCATGCTAGGATATTCTTCGTGAGTTTCTGCTCTGACCATCCGGAGATTATGCATTGGAGTCTACATCTTTTTCTCCTGCATCTTAGCAATCAAAACATGGAAATATTCTATCACATGGTAAAAATTTCAATAATACCTGCATGATTGTTATGCTTGATTTGGGAAGTCGCACACATCGCAACCAAGATCTCCGCAGTTGTAGAAAATAACTTGTCCTCTTCCTCGACCAACTGATCCACCTCCTCTTCCTCTTCCTCTGCCCCAGAATCTACCATGCCCAAAGGGGGATGCTGGCGAAGTAGGTTTATCCTCCATTCTATATATTTTATATTTTTCCAACATCATATCATAAGTGCGACAATGCTTCTCATCATGCCCCAGTGACAAAAAAAATCTACATAACAACTGCTTCACCTCAGGTTGATATTTTCCAACCCTTGGGCAGAAATATGTTTCATGCAATCCTACAACTTGGCAGATTGTGCACCATACTGTGCTCTTTAGCAGGCTAGGTCCTCCCACATTCAGATAATTATTGAAGACAAGACATTGATCCTTATGGTGCCAAAAAAAATTACATTTTATGCACTAGACCTCTACGCAAACCTACTTGCCCTTATCTTTGCGCACATTATGAATTTATAAATGCATTGCTTCCAACTGATTCTGAATCTATTGAGTTCTGAGCACAACAGGTGTTGGGGTAGCTTCTAGTTTCATCGCAATCTCCACATCCTCAGCCTACGTGGAAATCGTCTGTTGACCCATGGGTTGGCGCAGATGTGGTAGAATCATAGCGATAAACCACTCCTTATGTTGAGTATTATCGATGGTAAATCCACTATATTTGATAATGTACTTCAGCCTCTGATCTACCTCCCACACAGATTCATTAACCTCCTAGTGAGTCTCTTTCATTTTTGTAACAAACTGCGCATGTGACTTAGGCTTCTTGAATTTTTCTTTAAGGGAATATTTCACTTCATCCATAGTGGAATTAGGGTTTGTTTAGACATATCTGATATACCAATCTAATGCACGATCTTGGATAATAGTGGGTAACAACACTTTCCTAATATCATCATTGTTAACTTGTTGAGCCTACCATACAACATTAGTCACAAACCAAAAGTGCTCAGTATCTTCATTCCCAATACCTCTGAAATTAGGTAGCTTCATCGATGTGGCCATATCTACGCCCAGGGGAGGTGGAGGTGGGGGTGGAGATGGAATGAACGGTGGAGTGGGTGCTTTGTGAGATGAGTTTGGAAGTGGAGTGGATGGGATATAAAATAGGATCAATGCTCTCTGATCGTTCTGGTTTAATGAAACTTCTTCTTCTTTAGAGCATGTAGATTCACTATAGCTACTAGTATTTGGTTCAACTTCACTATTAGATCTATGCTTCAGAGGGCTATAAATAAATCCTTTCTCTTGGTCTTCACGGTAAATTTTTCCGCTGCACGTAGTCGGGCCTCTTCATGGAATTCAAGAGATATGTTGACACAGAGCCCTATTCACACAATAACATATTCAACAATAACTTCAAAGAGTGTAGGAACTTACCTCTAGGACCCTTGAAATATATTCGTTCTACTTTAGAGTATGACACAAACTGATCAATAGAAAATTCAGTCACAAATCCTCCCAAGAGACGATCGATCTAATGATCTATTGCACTGTGATCTTATTTTCTAGATTTTCTAATTGTTGAATCAATTCAAGAGTCCACTAAGTGACTACGTCATCCTTTGTTCAGGTATTGAATTCAGTCAATCATGATAACCACTCCTATAGCTCAATTGAAAAGGAGAAAAATAATATCTCCTGAACTTCTATATAGATGTACTTCTGTACCCAATTTTCAACAGATATATTAGAGTTTCAATTCTTTTAGATTGTGAATTCAAGGATCTTTCGATCTAGCCAATCTTGCAATTCATTCTGGGAAGAGTACAACAACATCAAATCTGCCTCAGAATGATCTTGGTCCCAACAACAGAACCATTTGTTGGCTTGAGGCGTCTTGACCTAGGTGTAGAGTTTATGCAACCAAAAAACCCTCCAACATCTAGCCCTTTCAGTAATGACCTCCTTGTGTAGATCAAAGTCTCACCCAAAGTAGTATGGGGGGGGGGTGATGGAACTAGGTTTTCACACCCTGAGGAAGAAAATAATGTGGTGGCCCTAAATATACTAATTACAGAACTTATATAGATTGTAACAGGTATGCGCAAATATAGAATAGTACTTATCAGATCACAGAACAGAATCACAGATCACTTCGTCACAGATATATCATAATAGAACTAGATCCAGATCAATATAGTGTGTAATCACTTAAGGATATTCATCCACGTATTCTATTAGAGTCATTTTTTTAGTGATCAAAGATAGCTCTTTTAAGAGTTTTTCATCCAGTCATTAGTCAATTTTTTTTTTTTGCTTTTTTAGTTAATCCTCAGCAGTAATTTTAACCACTGAATGAGTCCTATCCTAATATGTTACTCCTTCACACTATTTCATCTCCATTCAAAGATCAAAATTCATGTCATTCCATCACATATAGGTCAAGTTTAGGGTCTAAACTACCATGAAAAATCTTATGTTTTTTATTATTAAAAAGGGAATTTAAACTTCCATTTCATCCATAAAGGTATAGTTGAAGGAGAAAGTTAGTTTTCATAGTCCGAAATAAACTTTGTGTCTTAGAATTTCTATGCTCTATTGCTGTATTTCAAAGAAAAATGAAAAAAGTTGAAAAAAAATATATTTTCAAAATCATACTTTATTAAATATTTATCTTTAATATTTCGAAAATAAACCTTTAAAACCATAGGTTATAAATCCTATGCATTATACATTGCCACCGTCATTCTCCACTACCATATTCTCCATTACTGGTGTGACATGTTACATCCCTTCATTCATTAGTCTTTCATGTCACATCACCTTTTTCATACCCCTACCCCACATTTCACTTAATTCCAACATATGTTAATCCTCCCCCACTTTGTCGATGATGCAATTCATCACAGTTTAATCTGGTGGCTCACATATAACTTTTCCCCCCCCTCATCGTTTGAGACATAACGTCGGGGTGGGGGGTGGCCGAAAAGAGTGGTGTTGAAGGCCATCCCCACTGCTATGTGTCACGAGCAGGTGATTTCTCACCCCCCCCCGCATGAAATCATTTACTGCCTTGACAACCCTCTGAAATTCCTCTTAATTTTTGATTGAAACCACCACTCCTCCCTCTAATCACGTCATGCCAACGTGGACTATAACCATCCAATCAAATTAATTCTTGCATTTTCCTAGCTGTTAGCCAATTTATTCAATGAATAATCGTTAGGCAACGTACCGACACCCATTTTCAAATGGGAAATAGTTTAATTTCCCATAAATTCACCATTGAATGTATATTTTGAACTTTCACTCTACTTTTTCAATCTACACTGAACAATATTACCAATTTACAAACATTAAACAGAACTCCAGAGATCAACTTCGTCAGTGTTTGAAGCCTTGTCTTTCAGCTACTATTTTTCTTCTAGTTGCAGAGCTTATCCTCAATCTCGTCCTATGCCTTTTTTATCAGAGAATTCCTATTTTCCGCCATTACAATAGAGCCAACCATGCCTCCGAAAAAAAAATGGACCTGAGAAACCAATAAGTCTGCTATTACATCCTCCAGTTGATTTTCACCACATACCTTTAGTAGATAAAGATCACAAAATACATGAAACCTTGTCTGACATTGACCTTTTTGAGTTATATTGCTGGTTAGAACACAAATAATTGGATAAATTAGATGACATAGGACTATGCGATTCTAATCTCCCACATTTCATCTTTCCCCATACCCACAGTTCCCCAGATTTTGTTAGAAGATGCCAAGATTGGTATATGCCAAACCAGAAATCTATTATCGCTCCTACAGGAGATATTTTAGTGACTATCAATGCCCAAACAATTGAAAAATTAATGCAAGCCCCAACCATAGAGAATGCTACCCCATTTTTCCAAGAAGCCTTGATAGAAATTTAGTAGAAGTTATATTTTTCAAAGATAGCTCAAACTCTTGAGTTATTCATGACTGAAAATGATCCATTACCTAAGAAAATCCCTCCATTCCCATGATCCATTTTCCCTGAAAGGTCCAAAAAAATCATCACAGTCATTTCCTACCTTCTTATTTATTATTCAGACGAATAGGTAGATGAAGCCATCATAGGGTTTTTTTCCATATTCTCCACTGATTTAAAACCCTCCATCATTTTCAATTTCATTCAGTTTATTACAGATTCTATCCATGATCAGTTTTTGAAATTCACAACTGAAGCGATTTTCAGTTATTCGGCCTCTATGTTAGTTTACTTGTTCTTGTACTCTCAAGGAGACAAATTTAAGTTTTCTCTACTGAAATTGGATGAAGAAGGAAATCAATAATAAATAATTTTCTAGACTTCACTGGTCATGAAGGAGCATAAACAGATTATGGAATTGTTTCTTCATCCAGCACCCAGTTTGTTGAATAGCACTACAGAGCAAAGGATTATTGAAGAGATTAGAAAGGTATTATAGCTACTAGATCAAGCTAGAACATGCGATTGTTATCTTTACCAAAATTATACAGAACTAAAAATTTATGGATGTGAGCTTCCCCCTTATGAGTTGCCCAAATTCCTCCCCATGAGGATTTTTTCATTGGAGTATATTAGAAAAATTATTAATTCATATGAAGTGCATTTTGTCTCTGCTAAAAAGAAATATAAATTTAAAATAAAAAAATAGATAGGTCATTTTATCTGTAATAGCAGGACAATAGGGGAGGAAGCAGATAAGTTGTTGAAAGAAATGTGGTTTATCCCAAGTTTTACATTGTCTTATGATCCAGTTGGTGTCATTTCAAACTAAGGGTAGAAAATAAATCTACACCATATTTTCATACACCTAGGCAAGAGATTGAAAAATACATGAATCAGCTAGAATGGATAGAAGGTACACTACAGGAGGCTGAAGAGAAGATATTTTCTACATCAGCATTGCAGACTACTATTGCACAGGAAAGAGCAAGTAAAAGATTTAGAGAAAATCAATCATCTCCAATGATTGATTCATCTAGAAAAGAGTTCAAAATTCACTATAGGAAGAAAACAAAGTTAATTCTGAAGGTCAATCCCAGCAAGGATTCAAAGAAAGAAGTAATCATCATTACTAAAGAGACACATCCTTCCACACAGGTAGGTGATAAAGGCACTTCTACTACTGGTAATACCTCCACAATTTCTAAATATCAACAAACAACAACTCCTAAAGTTCAGCAAAAATCCATTAAGACTAGTACAACTGCTATAGGGGAAAAGGAGAAGATTGTCTTTGACACTTTCAAAGAGATAAAAATAAAGAATGAAATCTTAAAGAAAAGTACATACAAAAATTTATGGAAAAAAACTCCCAACTCACAAAGTAGGCTGCTTTCAGCCTTTGATTCAGAAAACAGGAAAATTCACTTTACATTTCTTCAAGCACAAACACAAACAAGGGCTACATTTTAGTTTGATACAAAATAAATTCATCCAATAGACCAAATGGATCTTCATAAGAAAACTGGTGAGATGATTTCATCAACTCTCACTAATACTGCTTTGAGTTTATAAAAACTACAGGTTTCATTGGAAAATGTACAATCAAAATTGAAAATGGAGAAGGTTTATTTATTTGCAAAGGACACAAGAATCAAGACTCTAGAAGATATGGTGGTTAAAATTGGATATGATCCATCCAATGTGAATGCAATCGAAGAAATCATTAAGAAGAAAAATGTTGATATAGTAACATTGAGGAAACAACTAAATATTCCAGCTACAGAAGATCCTTTGGAAAAGGATATTGAAGAAAATGAAACTTAGAAGATAGAAATGATAAAGTTGATAATGGAGTAGAATGCTCAATTAAATCAAATGGAATAAGAGTTAGAAAAGATGATCAAGGAAAAGGAAGCAACAGTGAAGACATAAAAGGTTCCTTTAGAAGCAGTGCCACTAGCAACCATTCCTATAGCTCAAACATATATAGCAATCACTACACATGGAGCTGAGTCGCTTACAAAAACAGTTCAAAACATGTCCATTAAAGAAGAGGAGATCAAAAAATTGTAGGATCAAGTAAAATTATTGCAATTACAAAAATATAATGTTGATAGTTCACATGCAGCTGAAGCACAGAGCTCCAAAAAGTTGATTGAAAGGCTACAAAAAGAGCGAAAATAATATGCCATTGGTAAAACTTTTTGCCAGGTAAAAGAGATAATTTGGCCAAGCATCGAGATCATATTTGAGCAAAAGGAGCCGATACAGAAGGGAAATGAGGCCAATACAACAATCAAAGAACAGCTAGGAGACAAGCCTACCACAACAAACAATAGTATTATATTTCTGAATTTAGAGAATGGGTATGAGCTGGATGAATTAGGCACTGTTGAAAGAATAGAAACCATCCTAGAAGTGAAGAAAGTGTTGACAAATAATAATTTGATTCTTCATCTTGAAGAAAAATATCACATTATGGAGGTTATAGTTCGGATATTTTTCATCGAAATAGAGTCTCTTACACAAAAATTATTGCCTTCTCTTTTTGTAATTAATGATAAATTGATGACCAGAGATGATTATGGAAAAAGACTTTAGGAAATTTCCAAGGATACTACCAAGTTTTCAAATATAAAGGCACATTAACAGGAAAGGCACTGTTGGGAGCATCAAGCAATGACATTTACATTTAGTATGAGATCAAACATGTCTTTGTGGTGAAGCCCACTTTTGCTAAATACACCAAAGAAGATGAAATTTATTGTAGGGTAATAGAATTATTTATCCTTGATGAAGAGAATTTCGAAATGCTGTGTGATTTTCAAGAGTAATTAATAATATCATAAAAGTCAATTTTTTCCATATCAGCAGTCAACTGATAGCCAGTGCAGCCTGCAAAAATCTCATTCAACAACAGTTTCAAGTTATAGCCAGCGCAACCTGCAAAACTCTCATTTAGCAACAGTTTCCAGTTATAGCCAGTGCCAACACAGAAGATTAAATTTATTTCCATGATGTCGTTAGCAGTTAGTTACCAAATAAAGTGATGTCAGTTAGGATAAGCCTTTAATGTAACTTTTGTAATTTATTTTTCTATAAATACTTCGTTATGTGAAGTATTACTATTGGATAATCGACTTTTAAAACTCTGTGTATTACTATGGACCTGCTATTAATGAAAATCAAAGGAGTTGCAAAAATTTTGTGAGATTCATCTGGTATTTTTGTTGAGCACTGTTCCTTTATATGTTATTTCACTTCCATTTCACTTTCTGCATAAAAATTTTATCACTTTATAAACAGAGTTTAGTTATATGTTCTTTTTATTTGGATTTTAAAAATGTGTCTTTATTCTAATGAATGAATTCAGTAAAATTCTCATTCAGACCTCTCTCTTTTCTACCACTATACACCAATGACAAATTAAATGTGCTCAAATAGTTTGCCTATCTTTCCTTTCTCAGTTTTCTGCAATTCAGTCTTTGAAATCAGTTTTAGCTTCACTGATTATAATTTTTACCCAACAAACAAATCATTGAACAAATTTTAAAAAAATTAATTCATATCTAGCCTAAAATATGGTACTCAGCCTAAGAATTGAATAATTAAAAAAGTGACATAGAGAGAGCCCTCTCTGGTTAGGTAGGTCTAGCTACCTATTTAAAATTTGGTATGTGGTTACATTTCTTCACTTCTAATTTAAACCTAGGAATTTTGGGAGAGTGATAACATTTCTGGTGTCGTTGCTGGGGAAGGATTGTTAAATATTCTCTAGAAAATATTTTTGAATAGGCTGAAGTCAAAAATTGAGCCAAAAAATATAATTCAGATCTTAAGCTAGCTCCTAAAACATATACCAGGTCAAACCCTGACCCTAATCCATCACCCCTGGTATACAATCCCGAAATTATTTTGAGAAAACATAATACTAAGTCTCGACAGTCGGGAAGATTTTTTCCTCCCTTAATTAAATCAAATTCCTTGCCTATGAGGTTTGTCTCAAGAGATTTGGCCTTCTCTCCACAATCTGAAAAATATTCTCTCAGAAGCTATTTTTGACCCTTTTGATTTTGAGTCTTTTACACCATTTTCTGAAACCTTTGAGTCTAGAACTCATACTAAATTCTGGTCTAATTTCCATAAACTTAAAGGATTAGTAGATAAATTTCAAGAATCATCTGAAAAAGCCTATTTTCAATATCAGAAACCAGCTTTTAGTACATATTTTACTTCACCTTCTCATACAGCTACATCATATGTTCCTTCGTTCATTCCATATTTACCTTTGAAAAAATTTATTCAATCTACATCGCAATTCACACCTCCACCACCTCCTCCATTAATCATGGTGTTGGTGTCCCGTGTTTTGATAGTTTGGCAAATCAAAAGACAAGGCAACATCAGAACCAATCTTTAGAGTTACAAGATCTAGTCCTCCTGCTCTCAGAGAGGGATCTCTCAAAGTTTGTTTGCAAAGGTTTATCTTGTGTGCTTAGAGTATTGAATTTTAGACTAGTTATTAAGTGCAGATATTTGTTTGTTTGGTTGGATTGAATTGATATAGCAGAACATAAATGGTCTAGGAAATATATATAGGACAGTAAAATATCTATTTCATTGGGTAATGGAGTCAAAAAGAGGTCATAACACAGTTATCAAAGGATATGGGATATCAAAGGGAAAATCTAACTTGGCCACATGATCCTTTTGTTTTTGGAATGGAATGAACATTAATGATTTGGAAAGAGAATTTTAATTCTCAACAAAGGGAATTTGAAAGCATAATTTGAAACAATAAAGAGTTCTTTGATATACAGGGCTAACCATAAATTCTACAAATCACACCTTTAAGCAAACAATGATTTCAAAACAACTTTCAAAGTAAAATCTAAGATTCGGGGAACACCCTATTTCCTCAAAGATTTTATTCTAAATGACTTAGAAAACATATAAGATTTACTGATAACTACAGTCATAGAAGAGGGAACACCTAAAAACATCTATTATCATAATTATAACGACCTTTAAGCCAAATTTTTAAGTGAGAACAAAGGGCAAGATCAAAACATACCTCTCTGATTCACTATAAGCAAAGAACTTCAAAGGGAGACTTCAATAACAGTTTTTAAGTGGCAACAGGCAAGCAGGGAGAACCATAAATCATGCTGAAACCAACTGCTCAAACTATTAAGGAAATAAACAAGCATGAAGACTAAGGAGAAAGATTAAAGCCTCTAAAATACTTCAGCAAAACAAAACATAAAATAGTGAAGGATGAACAGGTCTAAGGTGCTTCCAAGAGTCATTTCTTAGCCTAATACTTTCTATCCTACTGTAGTAAGAAATTATGGAACATAATGAAAACAGGGGAAAAACATGAAACAGTTCAAAATACTTCACCAACATCCAAGCTCACGAATCCAATGATAGAGCCTTCTCAGGAACAAACATGCAACAACATATTCAAGAACTCCAAGACTTCAATTTGTTCTTCAACTTCAAAGGACTATGTATTGATTTCAAAGAGTTTCAATATTACAGCTTGTGATCAAACAACAACCAACCCACTACTCATCTTCTTTAGAATTATTTATAGAAGAAAAGAGGAGGTGAGATCTGATAAAAGATATTAACTACAATTAATACAAAATTAAATGGTTTCTTGGCCTTTGAGGGGCTCAATGAGAAACTTACATAGGTGTCTTCTGTATTAAATGTTTGTACATGAATATTAAGCTCGGTGGGAGCTTTCGTTGACCTTTGAGGCTCTGTGTTATGTCTGGAGTTACTCTGCAGATATTTTTTACATTAAGTCTCCTTGCAGAAGTAACTCTCTGGCTGCGCTGAGGTGAACACCTGGTCTTAATCAATAAATTCGGCCTCTGATTGAAAACTTTGAGGCACAGGTAGCGTTGTGATGGCCAAAAGGATCAAATTGCCTCAAACTGTGGCAGTGGAGGCCTTCTGTCAGTGAAAACCTTTAGATTTGTTTTAAACTCTATTTTAAATCGGGGATTAGGTTTGTAATGATCATCCTGGGCCATAATCCCCTTTAAACAGTCCATTAATCCTCTACTTTGGTTCGTTTTGGTCTTCGACACTGATACTCTTTGACTGTGCCAATTCATGGCTTTCTTGCTGGTGTGCAGGGCTGCGCAGGGTTTATAAGGCATCCATGCCTAAGGAAACATTGAGGAAATGTGCATTTCCACCCTGTGGATGATTTCCTTTGACGAATCGAAGACGGGAGGGTTGTCACCTTCCGCCTCTGAATCTTCTTTGAAAATTGTGAGAAAATGATAAAAAACCCTGCAAAATACGAAAACTATTAAAAAATCCTGCTTTTATAGGTTGACTGCATCGGAAGGCATGTGAAGAGAGTGAGGTTGTTGGATGGCATCATCCAACAGTCAGGATTGATTGGGAGTGATCGTAGAACGGATGAAAGAAAAATTATATCCGAGCCGTCGATTGTGCAGAGATCGACGGCCGAGATTGAAGAAGGAGGCGGAGGAGTAGGATGAATCTGAACCGTCGATCACACAGAGATCGACAGTCGGTAGTGGGCAATGGAAATTCAGTAGTGGGGAACGTTTGACTGGGCGATGAATTGTGGACCGTCGATCTGCAGATCAGATCGACGGCGAAGATGTTGTTGCCGTATGTATGATAACCCAGTTATTTTGCGTGCATCTTCGTTAACCATCGAGCAGCTTCAGCAGGCGATCACCGTTGGATTAGTGGGCCCAGATCGAACGACACACAATGATATCGCTGGGTGTCTTGGTCTGAACGTTAATGCGCGATGGACAGTGGTTTTTCGGAACAGTGTCCAGGACACGTGTCATGCGATGTATGGAATCGCTAGCCATCGGGCAAAAACTGCCCTCCACCAAAGAGCGGTGCGATAAAAACCATGTGGTTTTGGGAAAACGACGCACGGCTGGGGGGTCCACCAGGAGATGCGCTCCGCACCATCGGATCTGTGGATTGAATCGACGGTGGAGATTTCTCTAAAATTTGCACTGGCAGATATTTCAATAAAATAATAAAAACCGACGCTTTTGAAAAATAACAAAGGTTTTTTGAAGCTTTGTGGAGAAATATTATTTAAACCGGGTAAGCGCCTGACTTCTCAGCACGCGGTTGTGGCGTCAGGGTGTATGGGAGGATGGTATGACTGGGGGCTAGAAAGGAAGGGGCTTATCGCATATCGGAAATTCGGGCCCGAGCTTTTCAATCAACACATTGTGTTTTCTTCGATTGTGATTTCGCGATCGGACTTTTCAATCAACCCATTTTAGATATTTAACACGTGATTTTTTTTTTTAGACCAAAACTTTAGAAAAGTGGGTTTTCGGATTTTTACAAAGGAAAAAGAGGATCGGGAAAGGATTTTCAATGGTTTTTCAAAGGAATCGGGGGTTTCGGAACAGTAAAAAAAATGAGTTTTTAAATATGTAAAGAGGATTTTCATAAATGGAAGAAAAGGATTTATGAAAACAAGGGAGTTTTTATGGAGAAAAAGGGGAGCAAATGAAGGTTTGAGAAGGGGGGAAATGAAGGTCTTGCAGCAGTTTCTTCTCGTGATTTCAGCAGGATTTCTAAGTATAAAATGGGAACAACAATGAAGATTTTGGACAGAGGCATGAGGCCTTCAAGAGCCAACATTTTTTAGTGATAAACTTTGTTCGTTGGAGGCTCTAAAAGTCTTAGCCATATTTTGGTATAACTAATATTATAGGTGGCTAACAGTGGCTCCACTTGGGGATGGTGCCTTCTTGAAGGTATCAAGAACTTTTAGACTTACATTTTCTGGGAGGCTGATCAGTTGCCTCATCCATTGGGCTGATTTCTTTACTGGAATGATCTTCTTTTACTCTGGAAATAAGTTAGCAGCCATGGAAACCAATGGATCTTTCATCAACAAGTTTTCTACCTACCCAATCCTACTGATCTAGCATTTTTTCTTCTTAGAGTGCACTTGGATTGGAAAACTCTATTTACAACATTTTATTCTTTTGAAAGCAAGAAACCTAATCTATTTCTACTCCTTATTTCTTCTTGAACTCAGATTAAACAGTTGAGTTCATATGATTCTCTACCTAATCTACCATCTGTTGGGATTAAACTGTCCAACAGATTTTCATTCTCTAAATTTCCAAAATATAAATTTAAAAATAGTCAAGTCAAGATTAAGCTGTTTGACTTGATGTAATCTATGGCATAAAGACAAGCTGCACATAGACATTTATTTTGCAGAAAAATAAATAAAAAATGGAAGGCTTAAGATCTGAAAGTTTAAAACACTTCCTTCCTCTTTTCTACAGTTCTGATTTGATTCTTATTGAGTTGTCTTTCATTTTTCTCTAGTTCAGATTTAGAGCTGTTTAGAACCAGATTTTTACATCCCTTTGACTCAGAAAAAATAAAACATATTTGAGTCATCTCTCTTTGAAAGCTTAGGTTTATATTTTGAACATGTTTGAACCTTTAATTTCTATCCTAATCTATCTACTGATAAGCCAAGATTAAATAGTTTGGCAAATCGAATTCACTATCCTATCAGCAGAAAATTTAAAGCTAATTAGTCAAGATTAGACAGTTTGACTAACTAGAAGTGTGTTCTTGTAGGAGTGGAATTTGAGCTTGCATACTTTCATATTTGTTTCTCTTTTTTGGTATGGGGCTATACCTTTATTGTTTTGACAATCTGCCCTATTTTCTTCCTTTCTTTGTTTTTGTATTTTTGATTTTTCTAACTTTGAATGCAATGGTTAGACTATGATATTTATAATGAAAAAATAAAATGCTTTGAAACTTAAGATTCTTGACAGAAGAAATGCTTGAGCATCCTGCCATTGACAAGACCTCCATATAGGTCTTCTCCATTCAGTTCTTTCAAGAAAAACAACAATGTTACCGATGAAATAGGTAACCACAATGTTACCTACTTTTTTTTGGTAGCATAAAAAGCACCCGATTTTGAAAAGTGGTGATGCAAAATCACCATTTTTTTTTTGGTGCACATTTTTGACACTCTAATATTTCTATTTATGAAGTACGAATATTTGTTTTAAAATGTTAGTGATTTTCATGCTAATTTTGAAATGTATTGATGCAGCATCAACTTTTTTTTTTTTACAATAGTGATTTTCATGCTAATTTCGAAACGTATTGATGCTGCATCAACCTTTTTTTTTTTAAGTGGTAATTTTCAAGTTGGTAATAAAACACAAAACTTAGATAAAAAAAATATATAAAAACAATAAAAAAAACCAATAAAAATGTAAAAAAAAACAAAAATAGCTCGTAAAAATAAAAAATTTAAACAAAAATAAATAAATAAAACAAAAATATTTGAAAATTATATCAAAGAAAATGACAAAATTTGAAAAAAAAAACACATAAAGAAAAAAAACGAAAATTGACACAAAAAAAAAAAACATCAAAAACATTTTTTTCTAACTTATTAAAAAAAACCATATAATATATATATATATATATATATATATATATATATATATATATATATATATATATATATATATATATATATATATTAAAAATAATTAAAATTACAAAATTAAAATTTAGATTAAAAAAATAAAAAAATAAAAAAATGATTAAATTAAAAAATTTAAATTAAAAAAAATAATAATAATAAGAAAAAAAATACAAATTTTAAAATTAACAAAAAAAACAATTAAAATTGATAAAGAAAAAAAATATATTTTAAGTAAAAAAATTAAATTAAAAAAAAAAAATTGAAATAATAAAAAAAAATATTTAAAAAAAAATCAATTAAAAAAAAAAATAAAAAAATAAAAACACAACGCAGTGGTGGTGGTGGGGGCGGCGGGGGTCGGGGGCCGGCCGGGCGCACCACGGGGGCGGCGGGGGTCGGGGGCCGGCCAGGCGCACCACGGGGGCGGCCCAGCCGGCCGCTCGCCGCCCCCCCACCACCACCTTTTGTGTTTTTTTTAAATTTTTTTTTTTTAATTGATTTTTTTTTTTTATTTTTATTTTTAATTTCAAAATATTATTTTTTTATTTAAAACAAAATTTGTTTTGTTTTGTTTTTTTTTTTAAATTTTATTTAATTATTTTTTTCTTTTTCAATTTTAATTTTTTTTTTTGTTAATTTTAAAATTTGTTTTTTTTTTCTTGTTAATAATTTTTACTAAATTTTGCTCTTTTTTTTATTTAATTGATTTTTTTTTCAAAAAATTTCATAGTTTTTCTTTATTATTAAGTTTTAGGTTTAGTTTTTTAATATAATTTTATAAAATTTAATAAATTTTGAATTTTTTTTTAAATTTATTTTGGATTTAATATTGTTTTTCAAATGTTTTACTTTTTTATTAATTTTTTTTTTGTTAATTACATAAAATTTTTGTATTTTTTTATTTCAATTAAAATTGTGTATTTAAAATTAGATTTTTTTTAATTAAATTTTATTTTTTTAAATTAATTTGTTTTTTATTTTATATATATATATATATATATATATATATATATATATATATATATATTTCAATTTTCCATTTTTAATTGATTTTTAAAGTTTTTAAAGTTTTTCTTTTAACAATGGTTTTTTTTTCTTTTATATTTAAAACTTATTTTTTCTTTCAAAATTTATTTGTTTATTCATTTATTTATTAAAATTTAATATTTTTGTTTTTAAATTTAATTTGTTATTTTAATATTAACTTTTTTTTTTTAATTTAATAAAATCTGATATATATACATATTTTAATTTAAGTTCATATATATATATTTTATTTTTTATAATTTAAATTTATTTTATTTTTTATAGTTTATTTGTTTTTTTAATATATATTGTTTTAAATTTAATATTTTCATTGTATTTTATTTTTATTTTTTATTTTTAATTAATTTTTCATTTTTTTACTTTTAATTTAAATAATGTTTTTTTTTTTTTTTTTTTTTAATTTATTAAAATTTAATATATTTCCTTAAATTTAATTTTTTGTTTAATTTTTTTTTTTTTTTAAATTTAATAAGCATTTTCTTTTTCTTTTTTAAATATAATTTCTATATTTTATTTTTTATAATTTCCTTCTTTTTTATTTTATAATTTCTATATTTTTTAAATTTTAATCTTAATCTTTTTTTTTTCCTTAAATTTTAGGTTTTTTTTAATGTTTGAATTAAATTTTTTTTATTTTTTATTTTATCTTCATATATTTTTAAATTTTAAGCTTTTAATTGTTTTTATTTTTTAAATTTATATTTTTCTTAAATTTTAGGTTTTTTTTTAAATATTTGAATTTTAAAAATTAAAAAATGTTATTTCTATTTTTAAAAATGCCAAAATTATGACACAATTTTTTTTTTGTTATTCCAGCATCAACTGGTTTTGTTTTGAGGGTGTTTTTTCAATCCTTTTTTCAACGAACAATTTTGTTTTTAGCATAATTTTATAAAATGTTGAAATTTGACCTTCAAAAAAAACCAAGTGCGTTCTGGAAGACACACTTTTTTTTGGGGGGGTGTTTTTTCATGTTTTTTGAGAGTTTTTGGGCTAGAGTTCCCGTTTTGAGGTCAGGTTACCTATTTCATCGGTAACAGTGTTAAACGCATTGTGACCCCTCTCAGCATGAATAATATAGGGCCCTTTCCACAAGTTCTCAAATTTTCCATGTTTTCCCTTCTCTTCTTTTCTTGAATCCCACTTAAGAACAACATTTCCAACTTGGAAATTGTTTGCCTTAGTCCTTTAATCAAATAGCTTCTTCATATTTTCTTGGACTAACTGTGTTCTTTCATAGACTTCCTCTCTAGTCTGCTGTAAATGGATTGTTTGGTTGATTCTTCTCTGCATATCATTCTCCTCAATCTATACTGCTTGAAGGAGCTTCATGGCTGGCACTCCCAAAGAGGTGGGAAAGACTGCATCCATGCCATAGACTAGCTGATAGGGGGACATGTTTATTGATTTCTTTGTAGTTAGCCTATCAGCCCATAGGGCATGAACCAGCTTACTGTGCCATGATTTCTGATTTTGTTCCAACAAATTTTTAATGATATTGATGAGGCTCTTGTTGGAAGATTCAGCTAATCCATTTCCTTGGGGATAGTAAGCAGTGGAATGGCCCAAGGTTATGTGGTATTTGTAACAGAAATCAACCATTTTCTTAGTTTTAAAAGCAGCAACATTGTCTGTTATGATTTTTCTGGGAAAACCAAATCTGGATAGGATATTTGTTTCGAGGAACTTGATAATGACAGAGTCATTAGCATTTCTGGAGGGTATAGCTTCTATCCACTTGGTAAAGAATTCAGTGTTCTGTTGCATTCCTGCATAAATCCAGATCACCCGGTCCTACCTACTAACCCAAATGTTCCTAGGAACTCTTCCTTCAACGTCCCCCAGTGGCAGGTGCACCGATGTAGCTCCACATCTAAGTACCATGTAGATGGAAGTGGCCATAGGTCATGAATAAACAGGTGAACCCACTCCTTAGTCGTCCTGTCACACCACTGTTCTTCCCATGCAGACAGGTATTCGTGTGGATCTTCCAATCCAAGGAATGTTTTGACCCTTGCGCCGGTTGGTGATTCAAATCGCAGGATCATCATATCCTGACATTCTTCCCAATTCTAGAATGCCTCCTCATGCGTCTGCCATCACTGGGCAGGTGTTCCACGCATGGATAGCTTAAGGGCCCATAGCCTTCATCCCTTGGGAACCTCTACTTCAAATGCTTGCAAAATTTTCTTAATGCTACCAGAACCATCAAAGTAGGGTAGTTCTCTTACCTCTGAATAAATGCAGCGGAAGTCCCTTGTGACGTGAAGACATCGTAGCACGGAGACATCTTGCAACCGGTTTTACCAATTCTCCATCTCCCCATTAGAGTCAGAGAAGCATTCACTGTCCTTTTCCCAGTAGAGTACTCGTTCTACCGTGGGGTTGATCCAATATTCGTCCCACGTAGTCAGCTTATAAATTTGATCCACCTCCTCTTCATCACGCACTAGATTTGTGTATCGTTCACCTTCCACAGGATCTAATTGTACTATCACCCTTGTACGTTATTCTCAAACACCATGCTTCTCTTTTTTAGGTTGATGATACCCCACATATCTATGGCCTAGTCCAGCCCTAAGAGGGCAGGGTAGGGGTCCGCATCTTCTAGAATTTCAATTACTTCAAAGTTGGCTCGGGCTTTTACTCCTGTGATATCCATCGTAATTTTAGACAACCTTCCTAGTGGGAGGATTTTCTAGTGATTTTCCATGCGTAGATGGATAGTGGACCATTCCAACTTAGGCTCTCTCATTCATTGCCAAGTTTGTTTAGGTAACAAATTCAGATCTGACCATAGGTCCAAAATAACCTGACTCATCTCATAGTCACCAATTTGCGTAGACAACCACATTTCTCTTGCGGTGTGTTTCTTATACCTGTATAGTTTGGGCACATCCTTGACATCCGAAGGTAGATTGGGTCACGCTACGCAGCTATCTATTAATACCTGAAGGTTCTCCACAGCCTTTGGGTTATGCAGTAGCTTCATACATGCCTGCAAAAGGGGCTGGACCTCCTCATCTACCTTGAGGTTCGTAGGTGGTCGAGCAGTAGCTGCCTCTACCTCAGCAAAGTCCTTGCCAGCTGTGATAAATGTGTCTCTCCCCATTTTTAATTCCAAACCTTCCTGTTTAATAACAGCTTGTCGGATCAGAGGTTCCATCGCAGCCTCCTCCTCAGGTCCCCTGGTGGCCATCCCACTGCGTGTCACCACTTTCACACTCGGATCCTTGTGTTGCAGCTCAACCTTAACTCTCTACACATTATGTGTAGGTGTCGACTAATTTTCCTGCATTTTTGCTATCAATATTGGACAGTATTCAATCGCATGATCCATCTATCTGCAATACTGGCAGGATTGCCTAGTGGGGTTCGGGAAGTCCCTTGCAAAGTGTCCTACTTCTCCACAGTTATAAAAAATTAGCTGACCTCATCCCCGTCTCGCACTTCCTCCTCGACCGCCTCCCCTGCCCCTAGCTGGGGAGATGCCTATGCCTGCCAGATACCTTGGTGATGCATGATCCATTTTTACCCTATATAAGTTTCCTCAATCTATCATTAGATCATACATTCGACAGTTCTGCTCATCATGTCCTACTAACCAACAAAACTTGCACCACTGCTATTTTACTTCTGGGACGTACGTACCTAGGCAGGGGAAATGGTTTGTATCATGTAGGCCAACTACACGGAAATCCTCACACCACAGCGCAGGTCCACTGGAGCGTGGACGCAACGGACTAAGTCCTCTACTTGATCCTGGGCGTAGCGGACTAGGTCCTCCTGCCTGCATATATTCTGTTAGTAGAGGGAAGTTATCTTTCGTGTCACCATTCACCCTACATCATATGCACCACTTTTCAGGAATAGCTTCTTCTCCTTGCTCTTGTCGCAAGTTCTAGATCTCTATGTGCATTGCTTCTAGCTACCCTTGGATCTGTTGGATTCCTAGTTGGGTCTCATCTCGAGGCGCCACTTATAAAATCATCGCAACTTCTAAGGCTTTCTCCTGAGAGTCGAAAGTTTGGTGTCCCATAGGTGTGCGTAGGTGAGGCAATAACACAGAACCATTATGTATGTTTTCTGTCATCACATTGAAATCCTCCTTCTCTAATCGCTTTCTTTAGTCGTTGATCGGCCTCCCACACAGACTCAACGGGCCCTTGCTTGAAATCTTTGAGATCAAGCACTATTTGTGAGTAGGACTTAGGCTTCTTAAATTGCTACTTCAAAGTGTTATTAACCTCCTAAATTGTTGCATTCACATGTTATCTGATGTATCCCATGTACCAGTCCAACGCTCTTCCTTCAAAGGAAAGGGATAGTTGTGCCCGCCTCACTGCATCACTAGCTATGTTCTACACAGTCCATACCGATTTTGTGACAAACCAGAACTGATCCATGTCCTCATCTCCTACGCCCTTAAAGGTGAGTAACTTCATATTATTGGCCATTTCATCTTCCGATGGTGGCGATGGAGGTGTAAGTGAATTCTTACCCTTATGCTGGTTCAAAAGCGGTGTGGCTGGAGGACTCTGCGAAGCTACTTCCCTTACTGGACTGTAGACATATCTATCTCCTTCTAGGGTGGTCTTGTAGTATTTTCCACTTCGTGTTGTGCTCTCGTCCATATTAGGGGTCATTCACTCGATATGGCTACACAGAATACTCTTTTCACATAATAATACCTTGATCAATAATGGTAAGGTCTTCAGAAACTTACCTCGGAACCCTGTGAAGAATCTTCTCTCTACTTCAGAGTAGGATACAAACTAATCGATGGAAAATTCTGTCACAAATCCTCCTAACACACTGTCTACGCAATGTTCCACTATGCGAGTGATGATGTTATCAGTATTTTCTAACTGTTGGATTAGTTCGGGGGTCCACTCTGTGATCCGCTCATCCTTCCTGTTGGGTGTGGAGCCTGATTTTAATCCTGATTCAAAGATCCTTGTTTTAGCGGGATGTATACCCCAGGAAAATTGTACACCCTTGCAGCGGGGGGGTGCGGGGGGGACTTCCCCCCCCTGCGGAGTTCGGGGGGGCTGACCCCTCGACTGGGGGGTCTGGGAGCCAGCGGTTCCCCGACGGGGGTTTCGGGGGCAGTGCCCCCAAAGCTAAAAACAAATGTAAAATTGCCTTGTAAAAGTATAGTAATTTCTAGTCAATATGGGCTGTTCATTAGGCTAATGATCTAATGGTAGAAGTTATGTTTAGTTTAGGGTTTTTTTCCCTAGAAATCAACCCCTCTCTTTGTATGAGGGTATTGTATTGCGGTTGTGTATTACAGGTGTATTCTCTGAGTGGGAAATAGATAGGGAGACTGTGAGAGAGAAAAAAGGATATTACAACGGATCTTCTGTAGGTTTTGTCTCTTCATTTTGCTGGATAATAGAAAGGAAGGACTGGCTGTTCGGGGTGGACATAGCCCAAACTAGGTGAACCACATATATCTGTGTCTCTCTGGTTTTATGTGTTTTGTGTGCTTGTATTTTCCACATATTTTATGTGTTTCATTGCTCCATAATATATAATTTTCTAACAACTGGTATCAGAGCCGAAGGTATATTTGGCTGATAAACTCGTAGGAAAGAAGGGTTCCTAGTTTGAGTGGGAGCAATGGCAGAAGATGGTAAGTTTAGGGTCGAGAAATTTAACGGCCAAAACTTCCTATTGTGGAATATGCAGATGGAAGATTATCTGTATCAGAAAGATCTGTACCTACCATTGAGCAGAAAAACAAAGAAGCCGACGACCATGACAGACGCAAAATGGAACATTCTCGATAGAAAGGCACTCGAAACATTACAGTTGTGCCTTGCAGCGTCAGTCCCCTTCAATATTTCGAAGGAAACAACAACAGAGGGTTTGATGCAGACGTTGGTGAAACTATATGAAAAACCTTGGGCCTCAAACAAGGTATTTCTTATGAAACGACTATTTAATATGAAGATGTCAGAAGGTGGATCTGTTGCAAACCTTTTAAATGATGTTAATACAGTTACCAGTCAGTTAAGTTCTGTAGGGGTAAAATTTGATGATGAAGTTAGAGCTCTGTTATTCTTGTGCTCATTGCCAGAGAGTTGGAATGGTTTAGTAATGGCCATTAGTAACTCTGTCTCTGGATCTAGTACTTTAAAGTTTGATGATGTTGTCGATGCTATCCTTAGCGAGGAAATGCGACGGAAAAGCTCCGGTGAGACATCGGGTAATGCTTTGAGTGCAGAGTCTAGGGGAAGGAGAATGGAAAGAGGAAAGAGCTCAGGATATCGTAGTAAATCAAGAAAAGGCAGATCCAAGTCCAGATCGGGGATAGTGTGCTAGAAATGCGGAAAGAAAGGACACCTAAAGAAAGACTGTAGATCTCGGAAGGGAAAAGAAGGAGACACACAGCAAGAAAACAATCATGAAGCAAATGTGACAGGTGATGTGTTACAAGATGCTTTGATTCTTTCTTTCGAAAATGTTACTGATTCTTGGGTTGTAGATTCGGGGGCTTCATTCCATGCCACACTTGATAAGAAATATTTTCATGACTATGTTCAAGGAGATTTTGGACAAGTTCATTTGGGTGATGATAAACCCTGTAAAATTGTTGGAATGGGTAAAGTTCTTGTAAAACAACAGAATGGAAACCAATGGCTACTAAAGGAGGTAAGGCATGTTCCCAATTTGAAGAAAAATCTGATTTCAACAAGGCAGTTAGGCAGTGAAGGTTGTGTGACAACTTTCACAGATAAAGCTTGGAAGGTCACCAAAGGAGCCCTGGTAATAGCAAAAGGTGAAAAGGTTGGTACATTTTATTTATGCAATGGTATTTATAACACTGTTAATGCTTTAACTTCCAAAGGATAAGATGCAGCATTATGGCATCATAGGCTCAAACACATGAGTGAGAAGGGGATGAAGATTCTTCATTCAAGAAATTTGTTGCCGGGTTTGAAGAATGTTGATTTGGATTTCTGTGAAAATTGCATTTATGGAAAACAAAAGAGAGTCAGATTTCTCAGATTTGGGAAAGAAAAGAAGAGTGAAAAATGGGAGCTTTTCAATATAGATGTATGGGGACCTACTCAGGTATCATCTCTTGGTGGCTCTCGCTATTATGTTACGTTTATTGATGATGCAACTAGAAAAACTTGGATTTATTGTATTCAAAATAAATCTGATGTATTTGATACTTTCAAGAAATGGAAAGCTTTGATTGAGATTGAGATAGGAAAGAAGTTGAAGTGTCTCAGATCAGACAATGGAGGTGAATATTGCAGCAAAGAGTTTGATAGGTACTGTTTAGAGCATGGAATTCATAGAGAGAAGACAGTTCCAAGAACACCACAAGAAAATGGTGTGTCAGAAAGGATGAACAGAACAATCATGGAGCGTGCAAGGTGCATGAGATTGCATGCGGGATTGCCTTTACAATTTTGGGCAGATGCTGTAGATACTGCTGTTTATCTAATAAACAGAGGGCCTTCAAGTTCCTTGGATGGTGGTATTATAGAGGAAGCATGGACAGGTAAAAAGGTAAACTACTCTTTTTTAAAGCCTTTTGGTTGTGAGGCCTTTGTCCATATTAATAAAGAAAACAGAACAAAGCTTGAGGCAAAATCAAAGAAATGTACCTTTATTGGATATGGTGTTAATGATTTTGGTTATCGCTTATATGATTATGAAAATCAAAAAATCATTAGGAGCAGAAATGTAATATTCAATGAAAAGGTCTTGTATAAGAATTAGTTGCAGGAAAAGAAACAAAAAAAAGAAAGAAAGGAATACATGGTTCTTGATGAGATAACTGAAAAAGTAAAGGTGCCTAAAAATAATAATAATCAACAACCATAGTAGCAGAAACCACCACAAAAGAAACAGGAACCTCAAACACCTGAAAGTTGTGTTATAAGATCTACCAGGATAAGTAGACCCCCTGAACGATACTCTCCTTCATTATATTATTTATTGTTGACTGATTCTGGTGTGCTCGAATGTTATGAAGAAGAAATGCAGGTTGAAAGCAAGAAGAAGTGGGAGCTAGCCATGGAATAAGTGATGGACTCCTTAATGCATAACTAGACTTGGGACTTAGTCAGGTTGCCTGTAGGTAAAACTAAATCACAAAATAAATGGGTTTATAGGCTGAAGGAAGAAGATGGAGGAAAACAAAGGTACAAATCTAGACTTGTGGTGAAGGGTTTTGCACAGAAGAAAGGTATTGATTTTGATGAAATATTTTCTCTTGTTGTTAAGATGACTTCAATCATAACTATTTTAAGTCTTGTAGCAGCGGAAGATTTACATCTTGAATAGTTAGATGTAAATACAACATTTCTCCACTGAGATTTGGAGGAAGAGATATACATGCAGCAACCAAAAGGATATGAGGTCAAAGGGAAAGAAAAATTGGTGTGCAGGTTAAAGAAGAGCTTGTGTGGCTTAAAACAGGCTCTAAGGCAGTGGTATCTAAAATTTGAGAAGTTTATGTCTGAACAAGGTTATACTAGATGTCACTCTGATCATTGTGTTTATCTGAAAAAGAAAAATGATGGCAGTTATATTATATTGTTATTGTATGTAGATGACATGCTTGTTGCAGGGTCTAACATGCAGGAAATAAATGTGCTCAAAAAAAAATTGGCAAATTCATTTGCAATGAAGGATTTGGGAGTTGCAAAGTAGATCCTTGGTATAAGAATAACCAGAGATAGGAAAAATAAAAAATTAACACTCTCTCAGAATGAGTACATACAAAAGGTGTTGAAAAGATTTAATATGCACAATGCAACACCAATTAGTACACCTTTTGCTAGCCATTTCAAACTTAGTAAGGAGATGTGTACAAAGACCCAAGAAGACATGGATTATATGTCTAAAGTTCCATATGCATCAGCAGTTGGAATCTTAATGTATGCAATGGTCTGCACAAGGCTTGATATTGCACATGCAGTGGGAGTTGTAAGCAGGTACATGAATAATCCAAGAAAAGAACATTGGATGGCAGTAAAATGGATTCTCAGATATTTGAGAGGTACCACAAATCAAGCATTATGCTTTGGTGGTTCAAACATTTCTCTACAGGGATATGTTGATGAAGATATGGTAGGTGACAGAGATAACAGGAGGAGTACTACAGGATATGTATTTACTATAGGTGGAATAGTTGTCAGTTGGGTTTCAAAAATCCAAAGTGTTGTTGCACTTTCAACAATAGAAGCAGAGTATGTTGCTGCTACAGAGGCTAGTAAATAAATGATTTGGTTACAAAGGTTTATGGGTGAATTGGGTAAGAAGCATGATATGGGCATGTTATACAGTGATAGCCAAAGTGCCATTCATCTTGCAAAGAACTCATCATTTCATTCCAAGAATAAACACATACATCTCAAGTACCATTTCATATGGTCAGTATTGGAAGATGGAGAGTTGAAGATGGAAAATATACACACTAGCCAGAATCCTGTAGATATGCTAACAAAAGTTGTAACCAAGGAGAAACTAAGAATGTGCTTAGTTTCAATTGGTCTTCAAGGATGATGATGAAGATGAGAAACAGTCAGGTCCAAAGAGGAGTCATTGTCTAGCAAATGAAGTAGCAGTGGAGTTGCTACAATCAGTCTCCAAGTGGGATATTATTGGGTGTGGAGCCTGATTTTCATCCTGATTCGGAGATCCTTGTTTTAGCTGGATGTATACCCTAGGAAAACTGTACACCCTTGCATCCGGGGGGTACGGGGGGGCTGACCCCTCGGCTGGGGGGTCCGAGGGCCAGTGGTCCCCCGACGGGGGTTTCGGGGGCAGCGCCCTCGAAGCTAAAAATAGATGTAAATTTTCCTGGTAAAAGTATGGTAATTTCTAGTCAATTTGGGCTGTTCATTAGGTGGATGATATAACGGTAGAAGTTATGTTTAGTTTAGGGTTTTTTTCCCTAGAAGGAAACCCCTCTCTTTGTAGGAGGGTATTGTATTGCGGCTGTGTATTACGGGTGTATTCTCCGAGCGGGAAATAGATAGGGAGACTATGAGACAGAACAGAGGATATTATAGCGGATCTGTTGTAGGTTTTGTCTCTTCATTTTGTTGGATAATAGAAAGGAAGGACTGGATGTTTGGGGTGGACATAATCCAAACTGGGTGAACCACGTATATCTGTGTCTCTTCGGTTTTATGTGTTTTGTGTGCTTGTATTTTCTGCATATTTTATGTGTTGCATTGCTCCATAATATATAATTTTCTAACACTTCCAACACTTCTGGAGCTCTTCTAGCCTTGCGAACTACTCTCGGAGCTCGAAAGCAATCATTATAAAGAAGATCTCGTAGATCTCTGTAAAAATGTACTTATTCTTCCACTCTTTGGTGGTCAACCTTTCACTGCTATTTTATTTTACGGCAAATTCCTGAACTTGCTATTCAAACAAGTCATCAATTTCCTTTTTCTCAGGCTTCTAGTATGGCCTTGGCATTACCTGATCCCTCTCTCAACATGCTCTAGGTCCCGGTAACGGACCCATTTGTTGGCTCGAGGGGTCCTGACCCAAGTTCGGAGGTTCAAGGTTTGCCAACAAACCCCTATACTACAGGCCCTTTCGGCAGTGACCTGCTAGCGCAGGCCAAAGTCTCACCCGAAGTAGTATGGGTGGGTTCTGGAACCAGGTTTCCGCACCTTGGGATAGGGTAGGTAAGTCAAGCCGAGCTGTGTTCAGTCTTATACCAACCCGATCTGATATTACAGAGCCTAGATCTACAGATTCCCTTTGCATCCACGTGCTTAATCGCAATGATACTCACAGTAATCAACATATCATGAATTTATATAAATATAACACAACTATTCCAGATCTTCTTGCAGAAAATGTAACAGAATAGTCCCAGATCGCAGCATAAACAAGCAACACAAGTATATTTGTAGCTTCAATCAATAACACATCAACATATATTAATCAGCCAAGCATCATATAGTCATTCAAACAGATTCAGATATCCAACAATACTTCTGCATTCATTAATCCTTTAGATCCACTTATAATACCCAAATCCCAACTTGCGCACACAGTAGCAGGGTCCGCACATAGCAGGACAGGGACTATCCACGCAGACAGCAGTAGGAGTCCTTCCCCAACAACAGTAACTAGATATATCAATCCACACTTAGCATCAATCTCTTATCATTCTTAATCTATCCTACCACTCAAAAGGTTCAACTACTTATACTATTTTAGCCTATGCATCCAATGGTCTGCAAACCATGGTTTGTGGGCTCTTGTTCTACCCTTGACCCATTTACAATACTTGAGGGGCTTTGACCCACCCAAAAACCCCTACGTTAGACTAAATATAATAAAAAATATACAAAATGGACCAGTTTCGTAGCTTGCAAGGGACCTTGTTCCAACACTAATACCCAAAAACTAGTTGAAGTCTTTCAATGTAGTTCGATTAAATAGTAGACAAAGGATTTACCAACCCTGGTACAAGTGTGACAAAGTGTCATGTTAAAGAGTGGCATGCTTCTTTCTAGACAAGGGTGAAAACAAGATTATTTTTCTCGCTTTCCCCCCGACCATTACTGGTAACTACCTCTTTATTTTTGACAAGATTAACGACGATAATATTTTATTGTTTGTGTAAGCTCATCCTTCGGATGAGTCCATGTTAGTATTAAAATCAAACCCTAAGAATGTGTGGTCTGGTCCTGTTTGTAATCGACAAGTCCTTTACTGTTAAATTTTAACGTGTCCAGTATAGGAGAAACTTGGCATTTTTCAGTTTTAGGGAGTCAGAAGAAAACATAAGTAAACTCTATGATTGTTCTTTTTCATAAATTTAGTCTCTCAGGCTCAAAAAATGATAAAATAATGTAGGAGAGAACTCTATTGACCATGATGAGTCAACGTATAACTTTTTCATAATTAGTCCATTTCAGTTCGGAAAAGGGATAAACTTATACTGAATGGACGATTGTTCATTTACTTTAACGAGTTGTAATAGTCAAGTACTCAGCGATATTTTCATATTTCGAGAGTCTGGTCGCCATTTTGTTATGCGGATTAATCCCTCTTGCGAATAAGAGCGATCTCCCTAGTATTCAACGAATAGATAGAAACAAACATCCATTGGGAAATTTTTTTTTTCTAGATTAAATGAATTTCATAATTATTATAAGAAAGTAGAGAGGACATGACCCTACCTTAAAATCCAACGTTCAATGCAGCCTTTTTTCCAGTCGCTCCAAAGAGGCTTCTCCAATAAGTAGAACCTGTAATCAAAGGCAAGACAAAATATTCAAAGCATCTCCAACATATAATAATCAAGAAAAGATAACCCAACTTAGTGATCAAGGAGTCTAAGTATTGATGTCATTTAATAAGCATAGGAACAAATCAATGAGAAAAAGAGATCCATATGTATTATCTTGAATAAAAAGAGTAATATTACAGCCTAATGCCTTGATGTTGTACAAATTTCTCCTCGGGTCCTGAAAAATCGTTCCTCCTTCAATTTGACAAGCCTTCCTCTCTAAATACCAGCATAGAGTTATGGACACAAGGGTGTGATCATTCTCATGCCAACAACAATGTACTAGTGCAGAAAGTATTCACTCTTGGGAATTCTCTTCAGCAATACCTTTACAATTTCAACATCTACAATCTATTGTACAGTCTACCCTTGAGATTAAAAGTTGAGCTCAATTTATAGGGAAATGGAGGTAGTTTCAGTTCCATGAAGAAGGGTATGGATTCCTCTCATGAAGGGATTTGAGCTCCATGGACCAAGGGATAAGCTCCATGAGTGGAGTGATAAAGCTTGAACTGATTACGCCTCTAGAAGCTTCCAGTTGGGAGAATATTTGACCAGCTAGGCTTCTAGAATTTAATTTTTCTTTTATTCGAATTTTTATGGTGGTCCACAGGTTTTATTAATAGAACATGTGGGGGTTTTGTGGTTTATATACCAAGTACCCACAAACCTGCAAGAAAAGGCTAGAAAAAGTGCGGAGGTAGAATTTTAAGGGTTTTAAAGAGCTTTTCTCCAATTCCAAGACTTGATTTAGGAACATTAGGTTTTTTTACTTCTAAGGGAGCACAATATAGAAAGTGATAGACCTATATGGATAGTTAAATTTCATGGTGACAGAATAGCATGTAACATATTGCCCCCTAAAGTGCGAAGTCTGAGGTTATTCTGAAGCGTGAAGTGCTTTATCATTTCGAGGATTGGATTGGGGACACCAGTTGAAAACCTATAAAAATATTCAATGAATATATATATATATATATATATATATATATATATATATATATATATATATATATATATATATATATATATATATATATATATATATATATATATATATATATATATATATATATATATATATATATATAATTTTTGAGTTAGGCATTCCCATACTCAGATCAAAACTAACTAATTGTTCTGGTACAAATATGGTTTCAATATTACATCGAAAGTAGACATAGTATGGGCAAAACCATCTTTCATAAGTAGACTATTGTATCATGAATAATAAAACTCCTCACAGCCTAGATGGAGGAAATTAGATCCAGTGTCTTCATTTCTGCTTCTCGAACTAATACGATTCTATCCATGCGATTGATTGTGTTGAAGTCGAACATGGTAGAAACCACTTGATTACTAATCAATGATGTGAAATGTTAACAAGTGTGAGAGAAACCACCAATAATAACAATGGATCTCAAATTACTCTAGTACAATCCATGAAGTGTGAATGAATGATTCGGAGTCGAACAATTCATAGAATCATTTGATCGAAGGCCAAAGATGCAACCTGTCATCGAAGGAAAGAAGCCTACCATTAGGGCATGCATATTCCATGTTACTGATAGGATTCTATATCAACTTTCTAGATGATGAGCTAACATCGATAGAAAGTGACCCGTCGTCGAAAGTCCCACGACATGAAACTATTAGATCAAGTTTTGAAGAAATTTTTGCAAGGACTAACTAAGGGATGTTCAACGTGAATGGAGACAAATGTTTGTAATGAATGGTTTATTTGAACTATCTCTTGAGCACATAAAGAAACTGCAGATGGCCTGACAACATTTGACCTAAAGCTAATACCTAGAAACCAGCTAAATACTTTCAATGTGGTTCGATTAACTATCAGACAAAGGATTTCCCAACCCAGATATGAGTGTGACAAAGTGTCGTGTTCAAGAGTTGCATGCTGCTTTCTAAACAGGCGTGACAACCAGATTCTTTTTCTCTCTTTTGACCCCACCATTACTCGCAAGTACCTCTTTATTTTTGACAAGCTTGAGAAGGATAAAATTTTCATGTTTGTGTAATCTCATCCTTTGGATGAGTCCATCTTAGTATTAAAATCAAACCCTTAGAAGTAGTGGTCTGGTCTTGTTTGTAATCGACAGGTCCTTTACTCTTAAATTTTAAAGAGTCCAATATAGGAGAAACTCGATGTTTTCCAATTTTAGTGAGTTATAAGAGAAACATAAGTAAACTTCGTGATTGTTATTTTTTGTAAGTTTAGTCTCTTATGCCCGGAAAAGGATAAAATAATGCAGGAGAGAACTTTATTGACCATGATTAATCAATGTATACCTTTTTCATAATTATTCCATTTCAGTCCAGAAAAGGGGTAAACTTATATTGAAGGGATGAATGTTAATTTCATTTAACGAGTTCAAATAGTCAATTACTTTGAGATATTCTCATATTTCGAGAGTTTGGTTGCCATTTTGTTATGCAGATTAATCCCTCTTGTAGACAAGAGAAATCTCCCTCGTATTCAACGAATATCTAGAAACAAACATCCATTTGGAAATATTTTTCTCTAGATTAAATGCATTTAAAAATTATTATAAGAAAGTAGAGATAACATGCCCCTACCTTGAAATCCAATGTTCAATGCAGTTTTCTATTCATTCGCTCCAAAGAGGCTTCTCCAATAAGTAGAACTTGTAATCAAAGACAAGACAAAAGAATCAAAGAATCTAAAACATATAATAATCAAGAAAACCTAACCCAACTTAGTGATCAAGGAGTCTAAGTATTTATGTCATTCAATAAGCATAGGAACAACTCAATGAGAAAAAGAGATCCATATGTATTATCTTGAATAAAAAGAGTAATCTTACAACCTGAGGCCTTGATGTCATACAGGTTTCTCCCGGGGTCCTAAAAAATCGTTCCTCCTTCATCTTGACAAGAATACCTCTCTGAATACCAGCATAGAGCTATGGACACAAGGGTGTGATCATTCTCATGCCAAAAACAATTTACTAGTGCTCAAACTATGCACTCTTGGGAATTATCTTCAACAACACCTTTACAATTTCAACATCTACAATATACTATATAGTCTACCCTTGAGACTAAAACTTGAGCTCTATTTATACGGAAATGGAGGTATTTTTAGTTCCATTAGGAAGGGGATTGATTCCTCTCATGAAGGGATTTGAGCTCCATGGACCAAGGGATAAGCTCCATGAGTGGAGGGATAAAGCTCGAATTGATCATGCCTCTAGAAGCTTCCAGTTGGGAGAATATTCGACCAGCTAGGCTTCTAGAATTTACTTTTTATTTTATTCGATTTTTTATGGGGGTCTGTAGGTTTTAGTAATAGAACGTGTGGGGGTTTCCACGGTTTATAGACCAATTATCCATGGACCTACAAGAAAATGCTAGAAAAAGTGTGCAGGTAGACTTTTAAGGGTTTTAAAGAGCTTTTCTCCAATTCCAAGACTTGATTTAGGAACATTAGGTTTTTTGACTTCTAAGGGAGAAAAATATAGGTAGTGATAGACCTATATGGATAGTCAAATGTTGTGGTAACAAAATAACGTGTAACAAATCTCCCCATAAAGTGCGAATTCTGAGGTTATTCTAAAGAGTAAAGTGCTTTATCATTCCAAGTATTGGATTGGAGACACCGTTCGAAAACCTGTAAAAACATTCAATACAAACACACACACACACACAGAGATATATATATATATATATATATATATATATATATATATATATATATATATATATATATATATATATATATATATATATATATATTATCACTGAGGTAGGCATTCCCATACTCAGATCAAAACTAATTAAATGTTTTGGTATGGATATGGTTTCAATATTACATCAAAAGTAGACACAATATGGGCACTACCATTTTTCATAAGTTGTCTACTGTATCATGAATAATAAAACTCCTTGTAGCCTGGATGGTATAAACTAGATCCAGGATCTTGATTTCCTCTTCCCGAACTAGTACGATTCTATCCATGCGATTGATTGTGTCAAAGTCGAACATGGTAGAAACCACTTGATTACCATTCAATGATGTGAATTGTTAACAAGTGTGAAAGAAACCACCAATAATGACAATGGCTCTCAAAGTACTCCAGTATAATCCATGAAGTGTGAATTAATTATTTGGAGTCAAACACTTCATAGAATTATTTTGTCGAAGCTCAATGATGCAACCTATCCTCAAAGGTGAGAAACCTGCCATTAGGGCATGTAGATTCCAAGGTACTGATAAGATTATAGATCAAATTTATAGGTGATGAGTTGATGTCGATATAAAGTGACCCGTCGTAGGAAAGCCTATGACATGAAAGCATTACATCAAGTTTTGGAGAAATTTTTGCAAGGAATGACTTAGGGATGGTCAACATGAGTGGAGACAAATATTTGCAATGAATGGTTTATTTGAACTATCCCTTGAACACATAACGACACTGCAGATGGCTTGGCAGCATTTGACCTAAAGCTAATACCCAAAAACTGGCTGAAGACTTTCAATGTGGTTTGATTAACTGTTAGACAAAGGATTTCCCAACCTAGATACAAGTGTGAAAATTTGTCATGTTCAAGAGTGGCATGTTGCTTTCTAGACAAGGGTGACAATTGGATCCCTTTTCTCTCTCGCCCCCCACCATTACAGGCAAGTACGTCTTTATTTTTGAGAATCTTGAGGAGGATAACATTTTCTTGTTTACGTAAGCTCATCCTTCGGATGAGTCCATCTTAGTATTAAAATCGAATCCTAAGAAGGAGTGGTCCGGTCGTGTTTGTAATCGATAGGTCCTTTATTGTTAAATTTTAATGAGTCCAATATAGGAGAAAAGTGACGTTTTTTAGTTTTAGGGAGTTAGAAGAAAAACATAAGTAAACTCTGTGATTGTCCTTTTTCGTAAATTTAGTCTCTCAAGCCCGAAAAAGGATAAAATAATGTAGGAGAGAACTCTATTGACCATGATGAGTTAATGTATACCTTTTTCGTAATTAGTCCATTTCAGTCTGGAAAAAGGGTAAAATTATACTGAAGGGACGACTGTTCATTTACTTTAACAAGTTCGAATAGTCAATTACTCGTTGATATTTTCATATTTCGAGAGTATGAAAATGGCTTAAAAGAGAACTACAGGATTTTTCTTTTTCATAATTTTAAAGAGCCCGAAAATGTGATAAAAGTATACTCAGTTGGCCGAATTGCAATTTAATTTAAGAGTAGGAAAAGACGGAAAGAACTTGGCATTTTCATATCTTTTAAGAGAATGAAAGATAGCGAAATAATCTTGGGATTTTCATGAGTTTAATGAGTCTTGAAAATAATAACCAAAATGAACTCAAGATAGGTTTCATTTTTATACAAGCTTGAAACATAGGAAAAATTATGCTTGAGAGTGGTTTCATTTTTACACAAGCATGAAACGTAGGAAAAATGTACTTGAGAGTGGTTTGTTTCATTTTTACACAAGATTGAAATAAAGGAAAAAATCATGCTTGAGATAAGTTTCAATGCCCCCCAAGCATAACCTGCAAGAGCATATGCCTCCCAAGCTTCATTTCTTTCACCTAAGTGGACTATTGGTTACTAATAGGTGGATGGAATGAAGGTTCATTTACGAGATCAAACGAAAGACTCGACTTGACACTTACGAGATCTAATCAAATACTCGACTCAATTAGGAAAGGATTTGTTTCATTTTTTAATGAGCTTGACACAGCAAAATAACTATGATCATTACCTGATTCATTTTTTAATGAGGTTGACACAGTAAAAGGAACTATCCTCAAGGTGACGTGTTTCATTTTTTAAGAAGGTTGGCACAGGAAAATAACTATCCTCATTGCCTGATTCATTTTTTAACGAGGTTGACATAGGAAAATAAGCATCCTCATAAGGGCCTATTTCATTTTTTAATGAGGTTGATACAGTAATATAACTATCCTCATGGTGACCTGTTTCATTTTTTAATGAGGTTGGCACACAAAAAGAACTATCCTCACTGCCTGATTTATTTTTTAACGAGGTTGACACAGGAAAAGAACCATCCTCATAAGGGCTTGTTTCATTTTTTAACGAGGTTGACATAGTAAAAGAGCTATCCTCATGGTGAACTATTTCAATTTTTAGCAAGGTTGACACAGGAAAATCAACTTCCTCAGGAGACATGTTCCATTTTTTAATGAGGTTGACACAATAAAATGAACTCTCCTCATGGAACCTTAATTCATTTTTTAACAAGGTTGACACAATAAAAGGAACTCTCCTCATAACCTGATTCATTTTTTAACGAGTTTGACATAGGAAAAGAACCATCTTCATAAAACTTTGTCATGGCTTCCAACTAGAAGAAACACATATCAAAGGACACTCCTCAATCATGGATTTCAAGAGGTATTCATCAAATTGAAGAACAATTATCTGTAAGGAACACATGTCAAGGGACTGAATAGGGATGAGGTCATTGTGTTCAAATAGTCCCATAGGGTTTTCCACGTCAATTACCAGATCTAAGTCAAAGGAAGTTGAGCAAATAGTGAGAGGCTCGCTTGCAGGGCTAACTGAAAACATGGGACTGGTTGCCACATAATTAACACGTAGCGGGGTAGATACCACTTCCGTATAAGGAAAATTTAGGGATGTCAGATTATTGGTAGAAGAATCAAGACGAATGAATGAAATATGGTCAATAATCACAATGTTTCCATTGTGAGGGAAAGACATCATGCAAAAGAGTGTTGATACGAAAAATTCCATTGCATAGATATAGTCTCGCCCAAGGAGAAAATTGAAATCCAAGGGATGTCGGACTACCATTAGATCAATACAGATATTTTTTACCTTCCAAGGTAATTGGAAACTTAGGATGGATCCCTAAAGGTTCACTAATGGTTCTGTTAAAAGATGAAAAATTATGTGTAATAGGTACAAGAGAAGGGGAACTCAAAGCTTGCCAAGTAGTTGAGGATAAAATACTAACAGAAGCACCTTCATCTACATTCATGCAACATACATTCTTATGACAAGCCTTCAAAATGATTTGGAAAGGGATGGAGGAAGGAAGACAAGGTTTTTTATGTCTATTCCAATCAAAGGAAAAGACCTCGGCACTTGGAGGGGTTTCTATAGAAATAGGTGAAATACCCCCTAGTGTAGAGAATATGATGTAACAAGAAGAACCTGAGTAGTATGAGTTTCAATCTCTACAAGGAGAGTGGGATCGACCGAATGTGAAATAAATTCAACCACTTGATCAACTAATGGATCATCAACCTGAGTGATATGATTTTCACTCTTCAATGGAAGAGCGGGATTGACTGTACTTGGAATTAGATCAATCACTTCATCAGTTGACTGTAGGTTTGGAGAAGTTTACGGTAACTAGTTGGAAGTTTATTGAGGTGAAGCATCCTGTTGAGGTGGAAAATTTTGAGTATTCGAGGCCAACGAAGTTGAAAATAACCATACTGGTAAACCTATGGTAAATCTAGGTAATGAAAATGTAGCCATATAAGGAGGACCAGCATTTCCAAAGCAAGGAAAAGTACTAGGATTCTAGTTAAGAGGGGTTCCTTGGTTGGTAAATTCCTGAACTTTTGCCATGATTCAACTTTAGTGAATTTTATTAAAAATTTAAGAAAAACATTGAAAATTAAAATTCACAGTCCACACCTACTGTCTCTGAAAATTAAAAACAAAAAAATGAACATGTGCTATCAAATATAGGAGTCAATTCACACACAGGTAGTATGTTTCCACAATAACAGCACTAGTCGCTGATGAAATCCCACTTCACGGAAATTAATGTGGAAATCTAGTGGTTGGAACAATTACCCTGAAAACCTACTTAATGAAACAGTCTAGTGCAAGTACCTCCACTATGCCATCTCAAAGTGAAGTGCACCCTCTGGAAATTCCAAGTGGGTCTAGTCAATATCTAATCTAGGTACAATGGGACCTTCCCTCCACCATCACCTTGGGAAAAATCCTAAACATTATGGCTAGTAAGGTCACCAACTGAGACAAATGCACCTGGGGGAACAGTTTACGATCCAATATACATGTAAGGGAAGAGTATCAAGCTCAATCCCCTTGAAAGCTCCTCGACACGGTAAATTCGAGGTTTTCTAACAAGTGACCCCAGGTTCCTCGACAATGGTTAATCTGAGGTTTACTGTTTGTATTACGTGCACATCTTCTATCTTTGCTAATGATATAGGTATGATTACCTCACTGGGTCCGACATGATCTCATGCTTGACTCTTTTAAGAAGAGCTTCCCAGAGCACAAGTGCAACAATTGGAATTTTTCCCTACCACAATATACTATTGTCTGTTTAGTTTCTTTGGAAAGTTAACTACAACCTATTCCAAAACACTAGCCTAAGCTAAATTGGTGGAAAGAGCCCTAGAAAATGTAAAAATTTATAGTTGAATTTTATTTAGTGCTGTGTTATTTGGGCTGTTATTACTCAAAGGGTAAATGGATATGAAACCAATGGTCTTATGGCTTGACCCAAAACTGAATGCAATCGAATATGATAATGCGATCTTCCACTTTGATGAATCCCAACTAAATTAAAGAGAGATATTCCATTCACTTCCAACAATGAAAAAATCTATAAATAAGAGAAAATATAACAAATTCTCTAATGCACTAATTTCAGTAAGAAAAATTAATGCTTTTTCGAGAATGTAAAATATGCAGTTGTAATCTATGCCCAATTCACTTGAAAAGTATGCAAATGTAAACTATGCACATTTTTCGTTCATATTCTGAAAATGAAAATTCTAATTATGCAAATGTGATCTATGCAAGAGAATTCTTAGACACAAGATAATTCTAATGTAATCTAAAGAACCAAATGTAATCTATGCACATTTTTCGTTCATATTCTGAAAATCAGAATTCTAATTATGCAAATGTGATCTATGCAAGATAATTGTCAAACAAAAGATGATTCTAATGTAATCTAAAGAACCAACTGTAATCTATGCACATTTTTTGTTCATATTCTGAAAATGAGAATTCTTTATGCAAATGTGATCTATGCAAGAGAATTCTCAGACACAGAGACTGATGAGACTGTAAATGTATCACAACAAACTTGAAGAATCAGGTTATCTGGCTCTAAAAGAGACAAATTTAAGTTTTTCAAAAATTTCCATGGGTGTGTAGTTTCTAATGGAAAACATAGTGGAGCTGCATTGTTTTGAACTAAAAACTGCGGAGGTTGCCGCACTGTTTTCTGCTGAAAACTGCAGAGGCAAGGAAAAACCTGGAAAAATAAATAATAAACTCTCTTTTTTAGGGATTCTTAAAATTTATCTTCCCAACCCGAATTAGAGAATTGAAAATCATAAAAATTCAAATTCAAACTGAAAACAAATAAAGAAATCTAATTTCTAGATCCCTAGTATGGTCGCCATTTTGTTATGTGGATTAATCCCTCTTGCGGACAAGAGTGATCTCCCTAGTATTCAACGAATAGCTAGAAACAAACATCCATCTGGAAAATTTTTTCTCTAGATTAAATGCATTTAGAATTATTATAAGAATGTAGAGAGGATATGCCCCTACCTTGAAATCCAACATTCGATGCAGTCTTTTATCCAGTCGCTCCAAAGAGGCTTGTCCAATAAGTAAAACTTGTAATCAAAGACCAGACAAAATAATCAAAGCATATGCAACATACAATAATCAAGAAAATATAACCTAACTTAGTGATCAAGGATTCTAAGTATTAATGTCATCCAATAAGCATAGGAACAACTCAATGAGAAAAAGAGATCTATATGTATTATCTTAAATAAAAAGAGTAATATTACAACCTGATGCCTTGATGTTTGTTGTGGCCAGCAACAAACCCCCTTCTTATTTGGTATTAGTAATAATACTAAATAAGTGGGGACCCTTTGTTTAAAAAATCCAAAAAAATTATTTATTTTTATTTTCAATAAAACTTACTATCATTAACTAAAGAAAATTCTTTGGAAAATCTTTAAATAAACTTAAGTTTATGATAGATTAGAATAAAAATTTTCTTTGAAGAAAATATCACATTCATCGCAAAAAAGTAAAAGATATATTTTGCAAAACAGAATCTTCTAAATTGAGATAATGCGATCCAGAATCAACGGATATTTTTCATATGTTATATTTTGCGATATTGCGATTTCGCGATATTGCGATGCTGCGATATTGCGATTTCGCGATGTTACTGATTGCGATTTGTGAAATTTGCGATTTGCGATTTCGTGATTTCGCGATGTTACTGATTGCGATTTGCGAAAGTTGTGATTTGCGATATTATGATTTTTCGATATTGCAGAGCAAATCGCAGATCGCATTATCGTAGATTCTTAAAAAGCTC
This sequence comes from Pinus albicaulis, assembly GCA_034641835.2. Taxonomy (NCBI): domain Eukaryota; kingdom Viridiplantae; phylum Streptophyta; class Pinopsida; order Pinales; family Pinaceae; genus Pinus; species Pinus albicaulis. Next base: position 131,117,208 of record CM076571.1, on the reverse strand, counting down.
GTTGTACGAAGAAAATCTTTCCATAAATCGATATCCGTTATGCGCTTTGATGTCAAATTAATGAATGGCTTGTCAATTATTAATGAAAAGGATATTTTTTTGATCGAAAGGTTATTTCACATTTAAATAATATATTTCATACACCTTCAGCATTTAAAACTATCTCGTCACCTTTCTGATATCATTATTCTCACTTAATTCGTAAAACCACAGGTGCGAAGAACAGGAGACTATACAAAACAATATTCAGAGTATTATGGGAAAGAAAGAGAAAGCTCGGAGTTATGGAAATAAAGAGAAAGCTCCGAGTTCTGAAAATAAATAGATGGTTTCCTTGTATGCAGACACTACCTGCAACAAAGATGCTGGTATCACCACTTGGGAGGGTATGTTTAATTTTCTTGAAGAAGAAAACCCAAGAGTAATGGATGTTGCGGCTACTGCAGGCTAAATTAATTCTTCTGAAGCATCTCTTACAGAGCTGGCTTGTTCATTTGTACACCGGGTAGCAGCAATACCAAGAATTCTTCCATATAAAGACATGGTAAAATGGGTGCTGGATAGCACTGATATTACGGACAGAAAGTTCAAAACTCAAGGTGAAGAGCTCATTGGGTCATTCACTCCAGAAGATTTGAGGCTTATGTATCATTTTCCAGAGCCTCAGGCAACTTACAACAAACAATTTATGGAGAAATTTGCCAAGGAAAATGCAAATTTGGCGGAATGCACTAATGAATGGTCCAGAAGAGATGAAACATTGAGAAAAGATAAACATGGTATGTATAGTACTGGCTCACTCACTTCTCCATATTATTTTGCTGCTGCTATGCTATGTAAGATTTTTGGAAAGCCTGACATTAATAAGTTTTTGACTGAATGGCTTCCCTTATTGAATGCTGCTGTTAACGCTACCATCGTGGACTGGGCTAAAATATTGTCCAATAATTTAGCCATGGCTATTTTCAATTACTGGTCTAAACGGACTCTCTCTCAAAGGATTTATCCTCCTTTTTATCTATTTACCTATCTTATGGATTCAATCTGCTTTGTTTCTAAGTTCCCTTTAATGGGTTGGCAATGGAAAATTCAGGATCCCCTACCCATTCATGTTTATCACAAAGAATTGTGGGAATCAAAATTCATTCCTCATTTTTACAAGGTTTTCCATGGCATAATGTTGCCACTGTATAGATTTTTAAATAATAAGGATGCTCCAAGGTTATCCCCTGAAGCAGAAGTAGACATTCTCCCTGTCGCAAGATGGTTTGGAGAAGAATTGTTTACTTATGTGAGGGTTTTTGGAAGCTTTGCTTCTCCTCATGTTTTTCCCAAGTATGTTCCGGATAAAATCATAGCTCAGGCAATTGCATATCAAACCTGTGGAGACAGAGGTTTGACAAAAGAATTAAAGGATAAAAAGAAAGCCATATGGCCACAATTTCCTGTGTCTTGCGGAGCATTTTCATTATTTGATGTTGGTCATGCGTTTAAGGAAGTAAACAATGTTACATGTTTAAAATTGTTTAAGTTTCCGAGAAGGCTATTTGATCCATATGATATTGTCAAGGATTTCACCACGATAGTCAAAGTAAGAGTATTTTCTGGAGAAGAAGATCTTTTTGATGATATTTTTTAAGAAAAATGTTCATTTAAAGAAATTTTGCATTTAGCTCAAACACGATTCTCCCCAGAAGAATTTCAAGAGTTTAAAGTATACAGAGAAAGAAGATTGACCATTATTCCTTTGGATAATTTGCGTTTGGAACCCACAAGGGAACCAACTCTTAGTTTTAGTCTCAGTGGTAGCTCAGATACAGAAAGGTCTAAGTCAAAGTCTGACAAAGAAAATTCTGAACGTTCTAAAAAATATGATAATGATAAAAGTGAAGGCTCAGTGAAGGATACAGCTCAATCAAAAGAGCTTTCACAACAACAGACTTCAATCACTCCACAGTTGAATCTTCCACCTCTTAATGTACAACAACCATCCATCAGCACTCAGTTAGATAAAGAATGGGAAACCTTTAATGATTTGATTAATGTTGAAGGACAGAACATACAAACTCCTATACAGACAACAAAAGGTTTGATTACAGAAATAAATGGCAATGTCACAGAAACAGAACATATACCCATTACTCCTTCCTCTGAGCTTGTACTTAAAATAGATGAAATTCCTCCTCTGGATATATTCTATAGCTCACAACATAAAGCAGTAGTAAGGAAGCAAAGAAAGAAGAGGAAATTATAAAGTGTACTCTCTACTGATGCAGAACAATTGGATGTTTTATGGAAAGATCCTACTACGGATCCCACTGAAAATCTTACTAAATTATCTCAGATTACAGGAGCTTATGCCTCCGCAACTATTGACAAAGCATCTGAGGTACGACTGTTATTAAATGAAAAAGAGGATCAAATACAAGTTCTGCAACAACAATTGCAACAAGCACATGCCAACAGTGAAGCACATATACAATTTGAAAAGTTACAGCAAGAGTTTCAGCAAATGCAGATCGGATATCAGAAAATCTTGGCTAAAAAAGAGAAATAAATACAGATTATGCAAGAGATGCATAAAGACGACCCCAAGCTTACAGAGTTTATCTCAGAATCTATTTCTTTGAATAATCAACTACTACAACAACAAGATATATTATGCCAGAAAATCTCGCAATGGAACTCTTTTTGTCAAGAAAGTGATAAAATCACTAATCATGTCATAGAATTATGACATGATTATGATTTAACTAATGAAAGAGTTACTAATTATTTGGCATGGAAAAAGATAGAGGAAGGAAAAAGAGCAGGAGCACCAATCATCAATGACAGTAATAAAGAAATGCTCTTCAATAATTGGGATGCACAGATCAGAGAGGCAGAAAAAGCAGCAGAGGAAGCAGCTACATCAGCAATTAATATTACTGATTGTGTAAATGAAAATTTTCACAAGGTTAATTTGATTTCAGAAACTATTCTAGGATACCTACCACAAGCACATCAATTTCAAATAGAGTGGAGACAGAAAGCTGAAGAAAAGGCAAAATCAATTCAAGGATTGACAAAGTGAAATTGGGATTCTTACTGGACATGTCTGGTAAAACCACATAGTCAATGCAGTGCTCTTAATTGCATCATTAATTCTGCTGAGAAGATCGCACCAACACTTGTCGATTCTGTTTTTTCGGGACAGTTAAAATCTAAAGTCAGCCAGCCTCCTCTTCTCAAATCAATGCTGGATTCTTGCAAATTCAAAGATCAGATTCATATGTAGTTAGTTGATAGTTTTTAATTTTAGATTTAGTTTTAGTTTTACTTTATTTTTGCCTAGAAAAAGGATGGTCATTTAAACCGAATCCTAAATTTTTGTAATAAACTATTTTTAGATTTAGTTAGTAGTATTTAAACCCTTCTCATGCATTTAGAGAAGGGTCCTGAAATTTGTCAAAAACTTATCCTCAGAACATGCACTTCTGCACCCTCAGAGGAGGTTTTGATGAATGAATGGAACTATATTTATTGATATCTGTGTCTAATATCTGCTACTGATGTTGCATTTTTGTACTCTTAGTAGATGTTGGATTAAGAAGATATAAGTCATTATTACTTCTAGCTCATGAGTAGAACCAGTTATAAATGGTACTTTTATCTCTTAACTATTTTGCTTCTGTGTTAAAAGTGATATTTATGTTCAGTTATTTATATATTGATGCTTGAATGCTTAAGTTATCATTTGGCACTTTTGTACGGTGATAGTTATTTATTTATGCTTAATGTATGAATAGCTTATTATGCGATATGTTTTTCACAACTATTTCATCTAACTTTTTATATGAAGTGGTTTATTTTTATTGAATTCTTTTCTTATAACATTTGAATGATCTTTATTATCGATTGTTATTCGAAATCATTTTAGATCGCATAAACAAGATTATATCCCGGGTTTAGTTTAGAATTAGATATTTCTGTTTAAATTAGAATACAATTTGCATATGATTAGATTAGAAATAGAATAAAATCATTTCACTTAGGAACCTTTTTAGAAAGGAAATATCTATTCTCAAAACACACACACACACATTGGGAAACTGGTCCCATTATCCCTAGTCAGACCCACTACACCAAACAGAAAAGGAGCTTCTAACCAAGGTCCGGACCGGGTGGGTATCCCCCTTGTTGTAGACCCGATTTTCGAGGCCTCAACAATGTCATAAAAATTTCTCCCGGGGTCTTGAACAATCATTACTGCTTTATTTTAACAAGCCTTCCTCTCTGAATACCAACATAGAGTTATGAACACAAGGGTGTGATCATTCTCATGCCAACAAAAATTTACTAGTGCAAAAAGTATGCACTCTTGGGAATTCTCTTCAGCGATACCTTTACAATCTCAACATCTATAATCCACTGTACAGTCTATTATTGAGACTGAAACTTGACCTAAATTTATAGGGAAATGGAGGTAGTTCAGTTCCATGAAGAGAGGGATGGATTCCTCTTATGGAGGGATTTGAGCTCCATGGACCAAGGGATAAGCTCCATGAGTGGAGGGATAAATCATGAACTGATCACACCTCTAGAAGCTTCTAATTGGGAGAATATTTGACTAGATAGGCTTCTACAATTTAATTTTTCTTTTATTCAACTTTTTACAGGGGTCTGCGGGTTTTAGTAATAGAACATGCGGGGGTTTCCGCAGTTTATAGACCAAGTATTTGCGGACCTGCAAGAAAAGGCTATAAAAAGTGCGGAGATAGACGTTTAAGGGCTTTAAAGAGTTTTTCTCCAATTCCAAGACTTGATTTAGGAACATTAGGTTTTTTGACTTCAAAGGGAGCACAATATAGGTAGTGATAGACCTATATGGATAGTAAAATGTCATGGTGAGAAAATAACCTATAATAGGTAGCGCTTTCACTTACAAGCCAAAAAAAGTCTTGTGAGAGAATTCTACTTGATTCAAGTGATAATAATGATTTTTGTTCGGAGTGTTGGTATGGAAGTGACCTTATCCTCTGTGATGGATGTCCCAAAGCCTTTCACACAGGTGAGCATCTTAATCTGCAATTGATCTCCTATATTCTATTATTTTTTCTTTTGAAGAGAATTATTGTTATGTCCCAACTGCTACCTATCATTTTGGTTTACTGTAGTTTGGTTAGGTTACTTGGAAAGTATGCTTAGATATCAGAATGCTAATGAATATGGCTATATTTTTTTCTATAAACAATACTAACAAATCTTGTTGTAGGTTTATGCATACAAACTTCCAATGAATTTGGTTATACCCAAGTGAAGTGAATATTTGGAAATAGTGGCTTATATGATTCAAATTTGCGATGGTTGGGCCATGCCAGTGACAGAAAAATTCGCTGATAGTGCCACCTTATCCTTTGCTAGCTCGACACTAGCCTTAACCTTGCAAAATTTGGGTCATACCAGAGAGGCTTTGCACTAGGGCACTAAATTTTGAAGTAGCAATTAAATAAAATAACAAATTGATACACATGGAAAAACCACTTGAGTTAAGGTAAATTTTGACTAAATAAACACCTAAATGAACATATCCTAACAAATCAAAATCAAGAACCAAGAGAGGCTCCATGACTAACAAAGACCCCAATCAGTGCACATATACCATAAGAGACACAATTACGAAGATAAGATAGCTTCAGATGTGCTACAATATATAAAAATTCATTTCATACTTAATTATAGAGGGCTTAGATGATGAGTGTTCAAAAACATTTTAGTGGTATGTTGAAATGAACGTGTATCATGTAAATGACATATGACAAAGTGTAATCCATGTTAACATTTTAAGCAATAACAAAGAGACAATCCAAACAAGTATTAATAGGCTATATTACACATCTATTATTTGTACAGAAAACTAACTAAAAAAACAACAAATATCAAAGCAATGAAATAAAATCATTGTGGAAAGAAATATGAAAAACTTGCTCATTTTTTGCATATCAAATATGCTCCATGTATGGGCACATACATGAGAGTTGAATTTTCAAATCTATAGGCTCTTGTCAATGTGTTCAAGCAAAAATATGTCAGAAAACTAACTGTTTTGGGGGATTTAAAACTTGTTGTGGATTGAGTTTGCAACAAAGTTACCATAGTGGCCCCTCATTTGGCTCACATTTTGCAAGGTATCAAACAAGTCTACAACAAGTTGGATTGGTTCTCTTCTGGCCATATATACCATGAACTCAATACCCTAGCAAACAAGCTCTCCAAGGAGGCTCTCTAACTTATTCCGCAAGTGTTATAATACCAAGGGTATAGGAATAATAATTTTGTGAGGGTTTTTGCCTTCCATATCTAGTTTTTTCTCTCACTTATTGCTATATTTTGTGATTATATATGTAAACAATCCAATGATATTATCTGAAAAGTGATAGAGATTTTTTTGGCTTTCAAAAGCTCACACAATATATAATTGGAACAAATTTTATTACTAAAAATCAATCAATTACTTCTAATACTACTAAAAGTGGAAAAAGCTCTATAACCTTTGATCACCTTGAACATCAAGCACACTAAGAACCTCAACAATGGGGTTCTAATAACATTGCCAAATATCCAAAATTGACAAAGCACAATTTAATGAGTATTGATTAGTTAAAATTACCATGTGGATCAACTACTCATGTCGAAATTATGGTATATTGGATTAGGTGTGGGTTGCAATTTCATTTGAAAGAGTGAACACAACGTGGATAAAGAACATTGACTACACTAGGAACCTTGACAATGGGGTTCTAATAACATGGAAAAAAAATCCAAAATTGAAAAACCACAATTTAATGAGCATTTATTAGTCAAAATTACAATGTGGATCAACGAATCGGGTCGAAATGATGGTATATTGGACTAGGCGAGGGTTGCAATGGCATTGGAAAGAGTGAAGACAACGTGAATAAAGAGTCATTTGGATAAGGAATACAAGGAATCGTAATATTGGTTTAACATATAGGGATGGTAAAACAAACAAGTAGAAGCATTTGGGACACCATAAAAATTGGAAACTCATTTTTTCTAAGAGACATACAAAACCACATTTTTTTAATAGGGAAAATATTAAAAATCCTCATTTTGGAAAATGTATCCTTCACATTAGGGAAAATTTTCCACCTACATTTCCCACAAATATATGTAGAGAAATGTTTCTTCAATCATCCCAAAAAAGGGAAAAATAAAAAGCCCTTTTGGGAAATGCATTTCCCTTTATGTTTCACTGCATTTCCTGAAAGAGATATGTGGAAGAATGTTTCTTGGAGCATCCTACAAGAAAAAGACACCTTGGGAACATGGGAAACTGCATGGGGGTTCTCCCTCCCACCCTAAGGGACACATCCTCGTAGGACAGTGGTTTTTTCATTCATTTAGTGGCATTTCTGAGTCATCATTGCTCATTTTTTTATGGATACACTGTTTATCATATACTGCTATGTTGAATGGTAAGCATGTGTCAAAGACCTATAAAAAGAGGAACTTCTTTGAATAGAATAAAGGCCAAAACTTGAAAATTGGGTCTAAACTTTCATAGTTGCAATATAAGCATATGGACATCAACATAGTGGAAATTCGTTATAATACAGAGACCTTACAAAACCATATTTTCTTGATGATAAGAGAGGCTTTGGTATTTCACTTGGACTAAGCATAGTAGATACTACCTATCGGTAGGGTACATCTATAAGAACTCATTTACAGATACTTCCAAAAGTCTGCCTTGGAAATATTACTTTTATTTTAACGATCAAAGAACTTATATAATAATTATTGTTTACTAGTGTAAAAACATAGCTCTGAAAGAATGGAAAGTTGTTGTGGGCTATATCTAACATGCAGAAATCAAGAACTGAATAGGTAGGAAGTGATGTTAGCCCAAATCATGGTGTAAATTGACCAATATTAAACTTTTCCCACTTCATGTTATCACACTAGTGTGTTTGTAGCAAAAAATTGGTATTGTTGAAGGTATAACTACGACAATGTAGAACAAAATATCCACAGTGAAAAATTTTCAGTTTGAACAATAGATATGAACTTAAAACACATTTTAGATAAGAAAGTACATGTTAAAATGCTGAGAAAAATTCCAGAAACTGGAATGCTGATCCGACATCATTTGACGAAAATTCTATGCCTGCAATCATGTACATTGGCTTCCCTTGAGGCAAAATTCAAGGATTTGCATGTGTAGGAAACTACCTCAGAAAGACCTTGACACTTGAGTAAATCAACGACAGAAGAAAAACCTGTAGGCTTAAGTGCATGGACAAGAATTCTAGTAGGAGCACAACCTTGCTTTTTCCTCCAATAATCAATTCAAAATCTCAGACAATATTAAAACCTGATTGAAAATTCGAGTTATAAAAAGCAACATAACGATTAGCATGTTTTCACCTAGGTGCATTTCTATATTCAAGTTTACATGAAAATACTGCAGTTTCATATACTTATTCACTTTGGACACTTCCACTCCTCAGATTTAGTAGCCTCTTCAAATTTTTTTGGAAGATCTTCTTGGGGAGGACAATTTTGCTACTGTTTTCATATGTTTGCTTAAGTCGTGATCTTTTTCACTTTTGAGATGAGATACGATTTCATTTTTAAGGGTTTTCTTTGGAATCATCAAAGTTTCACCCTCACTACATTTTGTGCCATGAGTTGATTTAAATGGGCTCCTTTTGTCCTTAGCCTTTACCTCATTGTCGTCAGTTACAACACTTGCAATAGTATTCTCATTCCTCAAGGTGTTCTTCTCTTGAACTCTCTGATTATTGGGGATTTCATTTCTAGGAAAGGAAAGCTTCTTCTTTGAAAAGGGAGTTTAAGGATGTGAATTTGTTTGCATTTTTCTTCACAAACAGAGTTTGATGATCCAGTATTTCTATAGCTATCGATGCCTAACCAAGGACTCCTCCTTATTTTTTGTGCTGAAGAAAGGGACATTTTTCTGCTTGAACTTTCATATCATCAATATAGAAACCCAAGGATTCGATATCCTGCATTAACATAAACCATAAAACATGCATAGAACATCAAGGAAGAGAAATTCCACTACAAAAATGGGACATCTTACAACCAAATCAAAACTGATGAATATGACAGCTAGTCCACCTTGTAACGAAACATATAAGAGTATTATCACATATATCAATTGCTATAGGAGATTCAGAGAATGCATACAAATAGTGTAGGAAGAATGTGAGGTCAATGCATTCCACATGGAATCCATGATTATAGTTGGGTTGCATTCATAGCTTTTCTCCTTCTTCAAATTTAGCCAAGTAGATGGAGAAGCCAATGGCCAATCCCGGTGACAACTTAGAAGCAGATGTGTAAACAATAGTCGGAAGTGCTTTCATGCCTTACTTCTTCAGTCCAGTTTTGGCTACATGGATAGCAACCCGATTAGATGGGTCGGCCCCCATTCATTTGCAATAGTAATGTGCATAGCCAATGAACGAGAGGACGCCAAGCAAAAAAATGAGAGTGCAAAACATAACTGCAAGAATGAAAACTAGATCAGAGTTGAAACTGCCCTCGTTGTGTTGGGAATTAGACCGCAAAATTTGTTTTTCACCCCCTGGAGAGGTGCTGGGAGAGAAGCTAATAACCTCCTACTACCTAACAACTGAGATTTTAAAAATCTCATTTCGCTGGATTCGACCTTAAAACCTCAACAATTTTGTAAAAAATCTGTCTCATTCTTGAAATTCGATGATGAAAGAGTACTAGGAAAGAGAAAACAAGACGAAATAGCAAGGCCAGAATGAACTATGAAGCAAAGAGAAAACAAGTCCATGCGAGCCAAGGTGAAATACAAGATAAGGGGCTTAGTTACAAACAATTATTGTGGTCGGTTTTCTTGGGGTGATTTCGAAGTAGAACCATTTTTCAAAAGAAAGATATAAAGAAATGATAATATAAATGGACATATAAAGAGATTCACTTCAATGTGGAAACGAAAATAACGGGCGAGGGAAGTTAGATCCAAAATAAGCAACATCTTACCTACTGAAGTAAAGATCCGTTACGGGAAAGAGGCTTTGACTACCACTCCCTATCTCTCTATTTCAATATGAGAATTTCTTCGTTGCTGGTAAAAACGCAGCGAGAGAAGACCAAAATTTTGGAAATACTGAGGGGGGGGGTGAATCAGTATTCCTTTCAATTAGGGCATTAGTTAATCTTCAATTATTATTAGTTTTTGTACAATGATAGCAGCAAACAAGAGGAACACAAATGCACACATGTTTCAAGGTGGAAACCCACTTCAGGACAAAAACCACCTAATACTTTTCTAATTATTATTTGATATTCAACTCCAATTGAAAATAAAGCTCCAACTTCCTAGAATCTAGAAAAGCATTCTTCTCTAGCTCCCACTAGATGGATGCTCCAATGCCCAAGATTCTTCAGTAGTCAACTGAACGGATGCCCCAACACCTAATGAGCTACAACTCACCCTAGCGCCACCCTACCACCCTATAGAAGAATAAAAGAAGAATGGACTCCCGTAGAAGGGAAAATGGTCCACTTTAGAATGATATAGAATGATGTAGAAGAATAAGACACACTAGAACATAACCCCAACTATGACACAACCACCTAATGATGATCCTAGACCACCCGACATTGCCTCTTCAACTCTTGGCAGATAGACACTAGTACAATTTGTACAATAATGTATTTACAATGACTTAGTACAATGATACCTTTACAATGATTGTATGCAGTTCTGCCCACTTGAAGACTTCATGTGATGAACTTCTTGCTGTTGTTATTCACCTTGGTTTCTGCTCTTGTCATGCTACCCTCTGTTGCACCTTGCTTTGCTTTGTTGCCCTAGAAATTTTGGTCCTTTGCAGCCCTTGACAAAACATGATCTAGGTTTTTCTTGCCTTCAAGGAGCTCAATATTGAATCAGGTGTATCTATGTTATTTCAGATCCCCAATATCTGATTTTTGGTCCTGTAGAATTCCTTTGACTCATCTTTCCAATGCCATAGGTCTGACCCAATTTTGATTCTTCAAGGGAGAGTTATACCCAATTTCTCACAATGCCTTAATTATGGACTGTTTCAACAGAGAAAACTTGTACGGAATGCCATGTGTCATTGTTTCTTAATTCAGCTCTAAACTTTATAGAGAGAAAACTACAGTCTATGAACTACCTTCCACCTTTTACGGAATTCCAATCCGATACTCAGAGAGAGAGTTGTGATTATTTTCCCAAGGTCACTTCTTTGATATGAATTTTAGGAGCTTGCAAAAAAACTGACTTCCACAGATCATATCTCTGAAAGTATTGTGAACCTTGATCTACAATTTTCATAGTAGCTTCCTCAGGATTTTTGCTTCGCCTCATACAAATTTCAGCTTTTGAACCTTTGTAGAAAAAAAGTTAGGTCGAAAATCCCATGATGACCTGTTTCAGATGGCGAAATACCTTGCATAAGGAGGAAATGAGGATCACAATTTATATAAATGCTTAGGTTGAGAGGGGCTTCAACACGTGAACATGGGAGGGATTTTAGGAGGTTAAAAAATATTAATTATGACTTTTAAATGACCCATGCCACAACCCCGTGGGGTTTTAGCCCACTAAATGGGGGTACAAACTTCAAACATGAATATCTCTCAAACCATGAAGAATTACGTGGCGTGCCATATATCAACGGAAACATATCGAAAATTAGAAACCATCAAAACAATTCTTGAACCAGAATATAGTAATTTGGTAGGTAAAAATTTCCATGCAATATTGGGTTAGCCCCTGGTGTTGCTTGGGTTGACATCAATGACAACCGTTGATCAACACAAAACAAAGTGATGTGTTTTGGGCAGGAGAAAAGTTAGTTTAACTCGTAAAAGGTCTAAAATTTAAAAGAAAAATGAATACTCCCTCCCTCCATTTTTCCAAACATCATTTTTAATATTATTCTTTCTAAATATCATTTTTAATATCATACCCATTGTTGTTTTTATGGATGTTGAGCGCACTACATGATTCCTTTTAAGTTCAGCAATTGATTTAAAATGAAGCTTAAAAAATCAATTCAATTTCATTCTAATAAATTTATTTTAAAAACATTGATGATGAACCACGCAATGACTGGTTCAAAAAATTGTTTACCTTAAAAAATTTATGTGATTTATCCATAAGAGTTTTTAAAGAAATTAATTAATTAATTATTAAAATAAAATTGAGATAAAATAGTAAATTTAGGAGACGTTTTTGGGTTCCAGGTTTTTTCAACCAATGGTTTTGCTCATGGTATTCCACCTTGCCAACAAGGGGGAATTAAGCCGATTGTAGGTCCCAACTAGACTTTCTCTCATTTGGAATGGCTAATCCCAATTGGTTTTAAGGACTATTGTAAGGGTTAGGGGAATAGGGGCTTAGGGGTTATAGGTTTAGCGTTTAGGGGTTAGGGGCATAATGAGTTAGTGGTAAAAGGTTTAGGGATTTGGGTTTAGGGGTTAGGGGATTTAGGGGCATTTAGAGGTTAGGGGAATAATGAGTTAGTGGTTAAGGGGTTAGGGATTGGGGGGTTAGGGATTAGAGGATTTAGGCACATTTAGGGGTTAGGTGAATAATGAGTTAGTGGTTAAGGGATTAGGGATTGGGGGCTTAGCGGTTAAGTGAATAATGAGTTAGTGGTTAAGGGATTAGGGATTAGGGGCTTAGGGGTTAGGGGATTTACTAGTTAAGGATTTTAGGGGTTCAGCATGAGGGGTTAATGGGTTATGGGTTAAGCATTAACGATTTAGAGGTTTAGGGGTTAAGGGATTAGGGGTTTAGGTGCTATTAGTTTATGGGTTTAAGGGTTTAGAGGTTTAGGGTTTAGGGTGTTAAATGGGTTAGGGGTTGGGAATTAAGGTTTAACGAGTTAGGGGTTAATGGTTTAGAGGTTTAGGGTTTAGGGGTTAAATGGGTTAGGGGTTTAGGGGTACATGGGGTTAAATGGGTTATGGGTTGGGAACTAGGGGTTAAGGGGTTAGAAGTTTAGGGTTTAGGGATTAAATGGGTTAGGGGTTAAGAGGTTTAGGGGATTTAGCAGTTAAGGAATTTAGGGGTTAGGGAAAGTACTTCTCAAAGGAAAATGCATAACCTCTATAGGGAATCTTAGGAATCTATGGGGGATATTTAGTGTCATTAGTATGTTTTACATAGTAAGAATGGGTCTTAGGCTTGTACCGTTGCAAAGGGATGAAAAGAATGGCCTCAATCCCAAAATGAAACTTCTTTGGCTCACATTGCATGAAAAAACCATAAGGAACAATATAAATAATCTTTGATGGATTTTAAGCCTCCATCTAGGATAAGGGTTCCAGTATGATGTTTTCCACATCATATATGGGAATTAGGTCTTATACAAGGAATGAAAAGGGGCCTTATGCTTAAATCAAGTCTTTCTCATATTTAACGTCCATGAACAAAATATTAGAATGGAAATATGGGAATAAATAGTATGTTCTACATAATAAAGATAGGCTTTATGGTTTCTATTATTTATATGGAAGGAAAAGAAGATCTTTAGTCCCTAAAAAAAACTTCTTTACTTCAAGGGACGTGAATAAGGCCTCAAACGACCACACATATCCTATATAAGATATAATATCTAGCCTTTAGGTGTGATATGGGTGCTATTTGAAGGTTTTTTATGACATATTTAGGTCTTAGGGCCTTTAAGTTGCGCCTTAATATCATTAGGAGTATTTTTACACCATGTATGGAGCTTGTGGCCTTAACCATGGTAAAGGAAGGATCATAAGGTGCTTGGGTCATATTTGAATCTTCCCATGATCAATATTCTTGAACAAGTATTCTGATTACTACAAGGAACATCTATACAGAATATTTGGCCTATATGGGGGACCTTTGTCACCATGGGTATCGTTTACATGGTAAGAATAGGTCTTGGGGATGTACTATATTCTTGAGGGTAGGAGAAAAGAGGGCCTTAGGCCCTAAATAAAGCTTCGTGAGTTCAAGGAACATGGATTAATCCCAAATCAACCACATCGATACTTTCTAAGGGATATTTGCATGTTATTCTACATAATTAAAGAGCCACAAGATTTGTTAGTATGTACGGTTTTGTAATAACAGTGTGTGCACATTCTAAGAATGTGAATGCATTATTAGAATTCGTGAACATTTTTGTAATGCATGTATCTATAGAATAATATGGGTTTAGAGTAAACTTCTAGATTTGTATCAATTGACCATGTATAAATCAACATACTTTGGATTCAAATTAATGAAATCATTCTCTATGAATATAGTTCAATAATCAACCATGGTATGTAACAATGCCACAAAAAACCCATAACAAATAGTGTGTCCACAATTAAAAATTACTAACATAAATGACTAATTCATATACTCGTTGTACTTGTTATTTGGTCATATTTTTATTATTGGAATATGATAGTCATTTACATTAATCCGTATTAATTTTTTCACTTATTATGTAGTCATATATTTTAATCATGGACTAAATTAGTCATTTAAGTTAATCGTTTTTAGTTTAGTCACTTATTATCTAGTCGTATATTTTATTTCTAGACTAAGTTAGTCATTTAAGTTTGTCATTATTAGTTTAGTCACTTATTATTTAGTCATATATTTTATTCCTAGACTAAATTAGTCGTTTAAGTTAATCATTTTTAGCTCGATCACTTAAATTGCTCAAATTCAGTAGTAATTCACTTGAAATAATTACGGTGACTAAATTTTTTAGTCACCTAGTCACTAATTTCATCATTTTATACTAGTGACATGTTTCTTATTATTTTTATAAAACTTGTATTTAGCTACAAAATTCATGCAATTCTGTAGCTAATCTCCATTTCTACAACCACTGCCATGATTTAACAGGTTCCTAAGAATGAATGAAGAAGTGAAGTACATGGGTAGTTGGAAAATGATCCATTCATGGATTTTATCCCATCTACCTGTCTAAAATCAAGAAGGAAAGAACCTAGGATTGCGGTCAAAGGGTCAGTCAAAGAAAAGAATGGAAACAAGCGAGTGAGAAGATTAAGCTTCACAATTTTCTCTCCACGTAGAAAATCATCAAAGAAAAAAACATTGCATTTCTTTTTAGAGTTTTATGCCTAGTTTGATTAGTCTCCAAAGGCGTGATCACATCAAACATTTAATTCGACTCTATTATAAATACCGGGTTATGTAAACCTGAAACAAGCTCGATTTTATTGTAAGACTGCTATACATTCAAACTCTGTTTTTATCAATCAAAGGAGAAGGCATTTCTGGAATCATTGATGCATAGTTAGATGCGAATAAGTTATGAACCATTATGTTGTGGAGGCCCCCTGCACAGAAGAGGTTTAATAGTTTAGTTTTCTGTCATTTCGTAGTTATATTTCTTATGATTTTTGTTTTTTTTTCCACATAGATAGATGCTATGTTTACCTTTTTTTCTTATTACAATTGATAGCATAGATACTCTATTTACATTTCGTAGATTAAACATGCATTTCATTTTTGCATAGTAGACATGTGATTTGTTTTCTTTATCATTGCAAATAGTTTTTCGAGTTTCCATAGTATAGATGCTCAGATTAGGTACCGCTACTTCAATGTTCATTATTTCCAATTGCAGAATTTCGTTATAGATGCTTTAGCTTGATAATTAAATAGGCTTAGAGTTAATCTAGATAGGTACTCTTCTTTATGGATATAATTTAGATAGATTCTTTGCTTTGTAATTTAATAGATTTAGAGATAGTTTAGATAATATATTCTTTTCAAGACTTAGAAACAATTTGGATTGATGTTTTGTTTCTAATTGAATAGAATTAGAGATGGTTTAAATATATGTTTTTTTATTTGATTAAATAGATTTAGAAGTAATTTAGATAGATCTTTTTTTATTTGATTAAATAGATTTAGAAGTAATTTAGATAGATGTTTTGTTATTTTATTTAATGCATTTATAAGTGATTTAGATAGATGTTTTTGATATAATTTATCATAGTTTTTAGCATAGGTTTATTTGATATAGCTTAAGGTTTATCATTTAGATTAATTATTTTTATGCAATATAAGTTTATCATAGATTATTTTTCTTTGTTAGATGAACATTTTTTTTTATTCCTTCTTGCAAATTTTATCTTTCAGTGATTAGAATACTTTCTTTAAGAGTGATTCATAGATTAGTTTTCTTTCTTAGATAAACATTAAAAATTTCATTTTCTTCCTTCTTAGTTTTAGTTTTCAATCATTAAAATATTTCTTTATGTGTGATTACTTTCTAGTGATTTCTTCCTTTTAATTTTATTTACATAAAAAATCCAAAACATACAAAATGATTGAAGTTACTTCTTGTTTCTAGTTTTATTGATGTCAATTGGTCACTTTTAGATAAGATAAAATAGGATTCTCATCATAGCCTTGATAGACGAGTTTAGATTTTATTTCACAAATCAGTTTTTAGTTTCTCAATTTCATTTAGACATTCTAGATAAACACAAAATCCTTAAAAAACATATAAAACCAACACAAAGAATTATGTAAGAAATACTTCTAGCATCTATAGTGCACCTGCACTTCATAATATTACTAACTCTAATCAATAATATATGTTATCAATTTAAGACATTAAATTGACTAAACATTTTTCCATCGTTGTTAAGGAAGTGTAATTAGGATCCTTATTTCTTAATCTAAAAAAAATGACATGCATAGAGAAAGAGATTCTAGGGGTAGAATTTTAGCTAGAGGTATAAGTTTGATCCCAACAACACCACTCACTCCATCAAGACCTCGTAGTGCTACACCATCCACCCGCACTCGTATTCCATTATTATTAGTAAGACATAGACTTATTGAAGTCTTAAGATCAGAAATTCAGCCTAGACACTCTCCAAATTCATCAATTGAAGAAGTTCTAGAAGAAAAAAACCCTAGATCCCCAACAGAAGGAGTAATATTTTTAACCTCTACTGGAGAAAACTCTTAGCTAAAGAGTTATAAATCCCTAGTGGATAAGAAGAAGAAGCATTCTTTAATATATGATTAATAGAGGAGCCAAAAGAATCAGAAGGGGAAAAAATAATTCCAAATCTAGAAACCTATATTAGTTCTAAGGAATATACAATTGCTGCAGAAGGATAAGGAGAAGTACATAATCTAAATGATGAACAATTAAGACTAGGAGGAGGTGGTCCTAGTATTGGAGGTGGAGGACGAGGTAGAGGAAGAGGAAGGGGAGAACAAAGAGAACAAAGAAGAGAAGGAGGAGGAAATAGAGAAGAAGTAGATCATGTTGGATTTCCTATATTAGATGAGTATAAAACTGCCACAATGAGGAATATCTCACCCTCCATCCTCCCCAATTTTGATGGATTAAGGAGTGAAGATCCTGAAACATTTATGCTTGAATTCAAAGTTTTATGTAGATCATATGACTACTTTCGATTCTAAAAAGTTGAAATTGTTTCTTACAACTCTTAAGGATTCCGCATTAAAATGGTTCATGGGCTTAATAACACATTCTATTAGGACATGGGAAGAAATGAAGAATGAATTATTACAAAAATACAAGTATTACTGCACACCTCATAATCATAAATATGATTTTTTTAAGATGATGCAAAGAGAAGATGAAAACTTAGAGGACCTAGTTGAAAGATTCGGTTACAACCTAAAAAGGGCTAGGATGGAAAATTTGGATGAAGATACTTTAAATGATCTCATGTTAAAAGCCATTAGATATTAATGGATAGATATTCTTAATATGATGGAAAAGGGAGACATTTCTCAACTACCATTACCTGACATTTTTGAATTATGCATACATATTTCAAGAGGGAAGTCAAGAATTGGCAGGAGTTCAAGAGATCATATTTTGTCTAGAGACAATAAATCTGTGGCTGGAACAGTAAGTAGGGTTGAAACAAGAAAATTTATTGATGAATTCAAAAGAGATATTTTAGGGAGTCTTAGTGAACAAATAGACACCCTAAAATTACAAAATATGAAAAGAGTTGAAAGTGATACCTTTGTTGGGTGTGGAGCACGATTATCTTCTTTCTTTAGATGTATTGCCGTGTTGGACCCTTGTTGTTAATGGGGTGGAAACACCTCCCATCATTTAGTCACTCCCAGGGGGGTTTGGGGGGAAATGACGACCTTTTGGAGCCCCCCCCTGACGGGGGGTTTTGGGGGCAGTGACCCCGAAGCTAAAAAAATATGTAAAATTGCCTTGTAAAATATTGTAATTTCGTAGTCAATCTAGGCTGTTCATTAGGCAAATGATCTGATTGTAGAAGTTATGTTTAATTTAGGGTTTTTTCCCCTAGAAGGAAACCCCTCATTTTGTATGAGGGTATTGTATTGTGGCTGTGTATGGTATGTGTATTATGAGCGAGAAATAGAAAGGGGGACTATGAGAGATAGTAGAGGATACTACAGTGGATATGATGTAGGTTGTGTCTCTTCATCTTGCTAGATAATATAAAGGAAGGACTGGTTGTTCCAGGTGGACATAGCCCAAATTGGGTGAACCACGTATATCTATGTCTCTATTGTTTTATATGTTTTATGTGTTTTTATTTCCGCATATTTTATGTGTTCAATTTCTCTGTAATATGTAATTTTCTAATAACTCGTATCAGAGCCAGAGGTCTATTTGGTCGATAAACTCGCAGGAAAGAAGGGTCCCTGGCTCGAGTGGGAGCAATGGTGGTAGATGGTAGGTTTAGGGTCGAGAAATTTAACATCCAAAACTACCCACTATGGAAGATGCAGATGGAAGATTATCTATCGCAGAAATATTTGTACCTACCATTGAATAGAAAAACAAAGAATCCATCGATTATGACAGACACAGAATGGGAGATTATATATAGAAAGGAACTTGGAATAATACGGTTGTGCCTCGCAGCATCGGTAGCCTTCAATATTTCAAAGGAAACAACAAAAGAGGGTTTAATTAAGGCATTGGCAAAACTATATGAAAACCCCTCGGCCTGAAATAAGGCATTTCTTATACAACATTTATTTAATATGAAGATGTCAGATGGTGGATCTGTTGTTGACCATTTAAATGAATTTAATATGGTTACCATTCATTTAAGTTCTGTAGGGTTAAAATTTGATAATGAAGTTAGGGATCTTTTATTTCTGTGCTCATTTCCAGAAATTTGGAATGGTTTAGCTATGGTCATTAGTAACTCTATCTCTAGATCTAGTAGTTTAAAGTTTGATGATGTTGTCGGTGCTATCCTTAGCAAGGAAATGCGACGGAAACGCTCCGGTGAGAGATCGAGTAATTCTTTGAGTGCAGAGACTAGGGAAGAAAAATGGAAAGAGGAAAGAGCTCAACATATCGCAGTAAATCAAGTAAATGCAGATCCACGTCCAGATCGAGGATAGTGTTCTAGAAATGTGAAAAGAAAGGACACATGAAGAAATACTGTAAATCGCGGAAGGGAAAAGAAGGATACACACAATACAAAAAAAATCATGAATAAAATGTGACAGGTGATGTGTTACAAGATGATTTGATTCTTTTTTTATAAAATTTTATTGATTCTTGGGTGCTATATTCAAGGGCCCCATTCAATGCCACACCCGATAAGAAATATTTTCATGACTATGTTCAAGGAGATTTTGGACAGGTTCCTCTAGGTGATGATAAACCTGTAAAATCGTTGGAATGGGTAAAGTTATTGTAAAACAAAAAAATGGAAACCAATAGTTATTAAAGGAGGTAAGGCATGTTCTAGATCTGAAGAAAAATCAGATTTCAACAGGGCAGTTAGGCGGTGAAGGTTGTGTAAAAACTTTCACAAATAAACCTAGAAAGTCACTAAAGGAGCCCTGGTAATATCAAAAGGAGAAAAGGTTGGTACATTGTATTTATGCAATGGTATTTCTAACTCTATTAATGCGTTAACATCCAAAGGAGTAGATGGAACATTATGACATCATAGGCTTAGACACATGAGTGAGAAGGGGCTGAAGATTCTTCACTCAAGAAATTTGTTGCCGGATTTGAGGAATATTGATTCAGGTTTCTCTTGTATTTGTGAAGGAAAAAAAAGAGAGTCAGATTTATTAGAGTTGGGAAAGAAAATAAGACAAGAACATTAGAGCTTCTACATACAGATATATGGGGACCTGCCCAGGTATCATCTATTGGTGGATCTCATTATTATGTTACTTTATTGATGATATAACTAGAAAACCCTAGATTTATTGTATTCAGAATAAATCTAATGTATTTGATACCTTCAAGAAATGGAAATATTTAATTGAGATTGAGATAGGAAAGAAGTTAAAGTTTCTAAGATCAGATAATAGAGGTGAATATTGCAACAAAGAGTTTGATAGGTAACATTTAAAGCATGGAATTGGTAGAGAGAAGATAGTTCCAAGAACACCACAAGAAAATGATGTGTCAGAAAGGATGAACAAAACAATCATGGAGCGTGAAAGGTATATGAGTTTTCATGTAGGATTGCCTTTACAATTTTGGGCAAATGCTATATCTATTTTTGTTTATCTAATAAACCAAGGGCCTTCAAGTTCCTTGGACGGTGGTATTCTAGAGGAGACATGGACAGGTAAAATTTTAAACTACTCCTTTTTAAAACCTTTTGGTTGTGAGGCCTTTTTCCATATTAATAAATAAAATAAAACAAAGATTGAGGAAAATCAAATAAATGTACCTTTATTTCATATGGTGTTAATAATTTTGGTTATCTCTTATATGATTATGAAAATCACAAAATCATTAGGAGCATAGATGTAATATTCAATTAAAGGGCCTTGTATAAGAATCATTTGCAGGAAAAGAAACAGGAAAAATAAAACAAATAATACATAGCTCTTGATGAGATCATAGGAAAAGGAAAGGTTCCTGAAAATAATAATAATCAACAACCACAACAACAATAGCCATCTCAAACTCCTGGAAGTGGTGTCAGAATATCTACCAGGATAAGTAGACCCCATGAATGATACTCTCCTTCATTATATTATTTATTTTTTATTGTTTCTGGTGAACCTAAATGTTATGAAGAAACAATGCAGGTCAAAACTAGGAAGAAGTGGGAGCTAGCCATGAAAGAAGATATTTAATCCTTAATAGATAAATAGACTTGGGACATAGTCAGGTTTCCTGCAGGTAAAACAAAATTGTAGAATAAATGGGTTTACAGGTTGAAGGAAGAAGATGGAGGAAAAAAAAGGTACAAAACTATACTTGTGGTGAAGGGGTTTTCACAAAAGAAAGGTATTGACTTCGATGAAATATTTTCTCATTTTTTTAATATGACTTCAATCAGAAGTATTTTAAGTTTTGTAGCAGCGGAAGATTTGCATCTTCAACAGTTATATGTAAAGACATAATTTCTCGATTGATATTTGGAGGAAGAGATATATATGCAGAAACCAGAAGGATATGAGGTCAAAGGGAAGGAAAAATTAGTGTGTAGTTTAAAGAAGACCCTGTATGGATTAAAACAGGCTCCAAGGAAGTGGTATCTAAAATTTGATAGGTTTCTATCTGAACAAAGTTACAGTAGATGTTACTCTTATCATTCTATTTATTTGAAAAAGAAAACTGATGGAAATTATATTATATTGTTATTATATGTAGATGACATGCTTGTTGCAGGGTCTAACATGCAAGAAATAAATGTACTCAAAAGAAAATTGGAAAATTCATTTGCAATGAAGGATTTGGGAGCTGCAAAACAAATCCTTGGTATGAGAATAACTAGAGATGGGAAAAATCACAAATTAACATTGTATCAGAATGAGTAGATACAAAGGGTGCTAGAAATATTTAATATGTAGAATGCAAAACCAGTTAGTACACCTTTGGCTAGCCATTTCAAACATAATAAGGAGAAGTGCCCTAAGACCCAAGAGGAAATGGATTATATGTATAAATTTCCATATGCATCAATGGTTGGAAGCTTAATGTATGCAATGGTCTGCACAAGGCCTAATAGTGCACATCCAATGGGAGTTGTAAGCAGGTACTTGAACAATCCATGAAAAGAACATTGGATGGCAGTGAAATGGATTCTCAAATATTTGAGAGGTACAACAAATCAAGCATTATGATTGGGTGGTTCAAAAATTTCTCTATAGGGATATGTTGATGCAGATATGATAGGTGATAGAGATAATAGGAGGAGCACTACAGGGTATGTATTTATTTTAGGTGGAACAACTATCATTTGGGCTTAAAAAATGAAAAGTGTTGTTGCAATTTCAACAACATAAGAAGAGTATGTTGCTGCTACAGAGTCTAGTGAAGAAATGATTTGGTTACAAAGCTTTATGGATGAATTGGGTAAGAAGAAGGAGATGGGAAGGTTATAAGATGACAGCTAGAGTGCCATTCATCTTGAAAATTACTCAGAATTTCATTCTAGGACTAAACACATACATCTAAGGTACCATTTCATATGATCAATGTTGGAAGATGGACAGTTGAAGCTCGACAAGATACACAGTAGCTATAATCTTGCAAATACGTTAACAAAATTTGTAACTAGGGAGAAAATGAGATTATTCTCAATTTCAATTGGTCTTCAAGTATGATGACGAATATGAGAAACAGCCAGGTACAAAGTGGAGTAATTCTCCAGCAAATGAAGCAGCAGTGGAATTGCTACAATCAGTCTCCAAGTGGGAGATTTTTGGGTTGGGAGCCTGATTATCTTATTTATTTAGATGTATTACCACGTTGGGCCCATGTTCTTAATGAGGTGGCAATGCCACACATCATTTAATCATTGTTGAGGGGGTCTACGTGGGATTACCTTTTGGAGCCCCCCCCTGGAAGGGGGTTTCGGGTGTGGCGCCCCTGAAGCTAAAAATAGATGTAAAATTGCCTTGTAAAATATTGTAATTTCATATTCTATATAGTATATTCATTAGGAAAATGATCTGATTGTAGAAGTTATGTTTAGTTTAGGGTGTTTTTCCCTAGAAGGAAACCCCTCATTTTGTATGAGGGTATTGTATTTGAGTTGCATATGGTATGTGTATTATGAGTGAGAAACAGAAAGGGGGAATGTTAGAGATAGTAGAGGATATTATAACAGATCTATTGTAGGTTGTGTCTCTTCATATTGTTGGATAATATAAAGGAAGGACTGGTGGTTCGGGGTGGATGTAGCCCAAATTGGATGAACCACGTATATATGTGTCTCTCTTGTTTTATATGTTTTATGTGTTTGTGTTTCCACATGTTTTATGTGTTCCATTGTTCAGTAATATATATTTTTCTAAAAAACTTATCTATGTTCTATTCTAAATGAAGAAAGAAACATTCCTTAAGAGAATCTCCTCTTGATTTAAAAATCATAGAGACCTATGTCATATGTACAAGAAATAATGAAACAAAGAAATGCCCTTCTATTCCAGGTCTTAAGGCTTTTTTCCAAGAGGAAATGGCCCCACACCAAATAGATCCTATTTTTTTTGTTTCTATAATACCATGGCAAGGGTCGGTGCAAACTCAAGGTTTTAACACTCAGATGTATATTATGGCCCAAAGAATAAGTGGAATTCATCCATGCGATGGCAGAAACCTTGGTCTCAACCTCAACCTTGGACACGAGGAATGCAAAATACTTATGGTATATATTCTCAATATCACTAATATCCATAACCTTATCCAAACTATCCACCACAACATTTTCCTCAAATCAGTCAACAACCTCAATTTCCAAATCATAATCCAGAATTTTCATTACCATATCCATAAAGGCCAAACCAACTACCTGCTCATCCACTTCCAAACACTAACAATAAAAATGCACACCCTATTTATAACATGGAGGGGAAACATTTGCAGACTTATATGGTAACTCCACTAGATCTTAATAACATTCAACTTAGATCTGGTAGGATATTAGAGAAGAAGTTGGCTTCTGTTGTTATTCAAGAAAAAGTTGATCACTCTGATGAGGAGATTCCTCTTCATCAAGATAAAATCTTCAAAATAAAAATAGTCATTCTGGAAAAGATACGTCTCTTCATCAGAATAAAAATTTTCAAAATCAAACACAAGATTATCCAATAAAATCAACTCCTTTCATAGAGAAACCTTCAATATCTATACCAAAACCTTCTTTCCCTGAAAGATTACAAATTCACAAAGGGGTATAAAAAAAAATCATGTTTCCTAAATATGATATATTATATGAATTGAAGAATTTTTGTATCAAAATTCCTTTTGTACAAGCCATTAAAAAAATTACAATCCTTGTAAAAATAATAAGAGTTGAGTATAAATAAATCTGGAAGAAAAACAAAGGAAGTAAAAAGAATATAGTTAGTGGGAAAAATTACACATATCGTGATGGGAAAAACAACCATACAAAAATATAAGGATCCAGGAAGTCCCATTGTGAAAAAACACATCAATGATATTGAGATCCCAAATAAATTTATCGACTTAGGAGCATCCATAAACATCATGAGTAAAAAAAGTATGGAACAAATAAAACTTCCAAATATTCAATATACACCAACATTACTACAAATAGTAGATATATCAGTAATCAAACCTGATGGTGTATTAGAAGAAATTTATATATCCTTAGATTCTTGGGAATATCCAGTTGAATTTTTTATTTGAACTGTCAAGAATAACTTAGGAGGACATCCATTGATATTATGAAGGCTTTGGTTAGCTACAACTGATGCTTTCATCAATATTATATGTAGTGATATGTTTATCTTTGATGGAAGTTCAGAAAATAAATTCACTTTATATCCTCCAACAAAAGAAATGATAGATGTATAAAATTAAGAATCGATGGATGATGACAATGCCATACAACCTATTTTTACTATCTCACACATTAGTTTAGAAAATCAAATTCTAAATTCAATAGAAAAGCATGAATCATCTTCAAAATGTGAGAATAGTCAAAATGTCGAGGAACAGTGTAATATTGAGTACTTATCATCCAGACAAATGTCTTTATATTATATGAAAGAATTTGGTAATTCTACAGTTGAAATATTTCTAGATAAAACTTTAAACATGAAAAAAAACCTAGAATAATTTCAAAAAGAAGAGTTAATAAAAACATTGAAGAAACATTCTTCCGCATATGCATGGGAATACACTGACATGAAATGTATCAACCCTGAAACTTGCATACATCATATCTATATTGAGGAAAATTCTAGTCCAATGAGAGAACCTCAAAGAAGAATGAATCGAAATCTTACGAAGATTGTAAAGGATGTTGGGAGTAACGATTGCCGTTAGACCAAAACTTGTAGGTGTTAGTTAACGATCGCATCGCCAGAGATAAGGATCCATGAAAGGCACTTAGTCCATGTTACAAAACACACAGGGAGCGTTGGTTTATACAATTTCCAACAATCTCCTCCCCCAACATGAGCCAGGTGTGTATCGAACTTGTGACCTACCCCCTGATACCACTTTTTGAACCCTTAGTTAAATTGAGAGGGGGGGGGTGAATCATTTTAACACATTCATGGACTTTTAATACTTTTCTTTAAACTTTATGAACACTTTCATTTCATGATCAACATAATGTGTGAGCAGCCTTTATTTGTGAGTAGCAATTAATAAGCAGATTAGATAATGTATTAGCAGTCTTAATATGTGAGCAACAAGTATTAGAAGAATAGATATACCATATCAACACATAGACATCATGCACATAGACACCAGATATAAGTGGAAACCCATAAAGGGATAAAACCACATCTTATTATTTTTGTGATGCAAAGGCAATCTCCAACTCCCTCTCACCACTGATTTTCCATAGGCTCCAACCCACAGGAGGCTCCTACCTCAATTCTACAAGCTACAACTTGCAAGGAAGCTCCAACTCCCATCAATTTTCTGCATGCACCAACCTACAGGAGGCTCCAACCTCAGTCAGCTACAACTGACATTTTATCAAGCTACAACTTGATGTGGAAGCACCAACTCCCATCTATTTTCTGCAGGCTACAACCTACAGGAGGCTCCTACCTCAGTCAGCTACAACTGACATCTATCAAGCTACAACTTGATAGGGAAGTTCCAACTTCCTTACTCTTTCAAAAGAAAAACACTTGTTGATTTACCTTGGATATCAGCTCTGTTCTATACCTTCTCTTCTGTTGTCCATCAGTCCTCATATCTTCCCTGCATCATCTTAGCACCTTCTCAAATTCTTTATCAACTCTTCCTTCTCCTCTACCTTACTGCTTCATTTCTACATTCTCTTACCTCATTCTGTAACATATTATTGCATATCTACGTGATATTATTTATAGAAATTCCCTTATGGTTGTTAGCATTCCTCAGGGAATTTGAAATGGAAAGCCATGCCTCTTTGCCTTCTGCCTTCTCATTTCTTTTACCCGCTCATTCAGAAAAATATAACAATATGCATTAATTTCAATATTACAGTGGGAGTTTTGTTTTCCTCTGGAGACTTTCCAATGCATCAAAAACAATATAAAATCAATTACAACATTTACATTCAAATTTTTAGTTACATAAAAAGAATTTCACGCAATTCATTTTATGGCCTTTGGCTTTGCTGGTTTTGTCTTTTCTGCTGCTGTTAAGAAACTGTTTTACATACCTCTGCTGTTCACTTCCTTTGTCAGTATCTGCACCCTCTCCTGCTTTCTGTGCATGTATACCTGTCAAATTCATTTCTGTGCATATTCCTGTTTACTGTGTATGTATACCTGTCAAGCCCGCATTTTCACTGTTCTATGCATATAAATTCATCCCACATTTTCACTCAAATAATTCTCAAACAATCTAGGAAAACTCAAGGTATTAATCAACCTTGTAATTTCAAACATATATCTAGAACCTTTGATATCTCTTACATAAAACATCTGTGCTCAATCCAAATTCCAACCTGGGAAATTTTAATGACATGCAGAAATTTTTCTTTTACTGTAGTAATCCTATGGTTGGGAGCATATGATATCAAGACTACATCTGCAGGGACTATGTTCTTCAATCAAAAACTCCTCGGAATGATATTCCAATTGATATTCAAGCTTTATTATTCACCCAATATATGATGGTTCATAATAGAACGCACATGGTTTAAAACTCAGGCCTTTATTAAAGCCAACATCCAATAGTATTTAGGCCCACACAAATTAATTTTAAATGGAAATGCATTCAAACGCTTCCATTGTCTTGAAGGCAATTTCACATTTCTTCTTCATACAAGATTCGGCTTTGATTTACACACAGACCCAATGTACTAATGGTCTCAGCTTCCATATTTCAAATTCCACTCATGTTTACATTAATTTGAACCAATATATCACCATATTAGCTTTATTGTGGTGCGAACCAATTTTTGACTTTGATGCGGAGTTCTTTTTACTCGAATACTATTGAACCTTCTACAATACTTTATGATTAAAAACCATAGAGTTTTCTTAATCCCTGATGCGATGGATTGCTTCTGAATACTTCCGATTGCGATTGATTCATTTGCAAATGTTTCGATGCAATGCCCTTACTCCGATGTGATTGATGCATTTGCAAATTTTCTGATGCGATGAATGCCTTTGCGAAAGACCCGATGCGATTAATCGCAATCGCAACTTTCAATAGAATGCTCCGATGTTATGTTTTCCTCCAATGTGATTCATGAGGGTCCCACCTTATAATACTTTGTAAATGAAAACACTTTATATTTAAAACCCAT
Organism: Pinus albicaulis; assembly: GCA_034641835.2. Classification (NCBI taxonomy): domain Eukaryota; kingdom Viridiplantae; phylum Streptophyta; class Pinopsida; order Pinales; family Pinaceae; genus Pinus; species Pinus albicaulis. The sequence goes on along the minus strand of CM076571.1, from coordinate 131,089,452 downwards.
CAACAATATTTGGATATCACAACTAAACCATTCATAAGTTTCGCCCATAACTCATGAGAGTTCACCCCAATAATTGAACTCATAATAAAATTCATTGCATATAGAGAAATCACTCTTTCAAAGACTACGCCGCATCAACCATATTACTTACGGGTCATAACTTCATCTTTGACCTTAATATTAACAATCTCCAACAAAGGTTCCAGTTCCACCCATATATAAATACATGTGATGGCATTCCAACGCACCATCATATCTAGTAACCATATAACTAGACCTTTGGGCACATATTAAAAACGCGAAATTTATATCATAACACTCACTTTAATTTAACTATGACCATTCAACATTAAGACGATAAACCGATGGGTCCCATATCATAAAAACCTTTCGCGCATCGTTTAAAATGTCACCCATATGAATGTGTGTTCATATGTGTATAACCCAAACTTTAAATAAAAGGCCAACCATCAACATTTAAAACAACATTGGACCCACAGCATACATTAGTCACCTTTCATGAATTAAATAAATGAAACCCCCTCTGTGTTAACTGCTGAAGGGATCATAGGGTCCTCAGCGTATCGCGCGGCAATCAACGATCCAACGGACCTAATGAAGTTTCGCGTAAACTTGGTGCACGGGGTTAATCCCCCAAACTTACAGGATGGGAGGAATTTTCGAATACTGCCAAAGGACACATGTCTCTCGGTCAATGATATCGCGTTATTTTCATGAAAACAACGCAATACTGCTGGGTTTGTCCACTCAAACCACCTTTACTGTTTGTCTACCAATTCCGCTCGATTTTTGGCACAAGGTTCCGTTCTTCTTCAACGTCTCATTTCAAAGGATTTTCACCATTCTACTCAATATGCACGCGCTCTTTGGTTACACATGGTTCATCTAGCGAACATCACTTCCATTGCTTCTCTATAGAATTTCGCTTGTATTTCTTTTCTCAAGGAACAGATGCCTAGACATTAGCTCTTAATGTAGGGTCAAACACACACTGGTCCTTACAATATTTTGTATCGAACTCCAAGCCCGTCCACACAGTATCTGATCAGTAATAAGGGAAAATGTGAAATCGATCAGTCTATGATCGATTCGAAGTATCTTACAACCACCCAATTCCGCGATCTCAACTCATTTCTACTGTTGCGTGGCCCTCTTGATCCGACAAAAAGAGCTTTAACTTCTTTAAAATGAATGCACAACGTAATCCCTCACACAGAGACTTTGAAACAATCTTCACACAACATTTCTTGTTCATTGATCCTAAATACAGGGTTCAATATGCATAAATGAGCAGACTTAATTCCTTTCGACTTCTTGTTGATCTTCTACATATGAAGAAATTAAACGAGCAACATAGTATATGCAACCCTATGGGAATTAACACTGATTTCTTATTTAGAATAGAGTATCAATTAAACCCCAATTTTAGGGTATCTCCACACAGTTAAGCACAAAGATTCAGGACACTTGCACACATAATTTAATCAATAACTCATGTAACTGAACAGATCAACATTTCTCATGCTATGATCCTCCCAAGGTAACCACTGTAACTAGAATATTCCACACTTTCTCCACACAACTTAGAAGAAGAAAAAAAACAACCTTCATAAAACTGCGTCATCACTATTTTAATAAAATATGTGTAATAAGCCTGTCTCGCAAGATTACTGTGCCATCATTCCACTTTTGGGTTTACTGCAGCGCCTCCAAATTATAAATCCCCGATTATAGACATCAAATTAAGCTAGTCCTCCATTACAATAAGGTCTCTATATGGAATTCGAAACTCAGAACTTCACAGCCCATAATTTCATAATAGAGCCTGTAATTTCCTTCAAGCGCCTTATTCAATCGATGATTGTAATATCGAATTTTACGGTGGACTCTATGTCGTTGCTATGTCATTGATGACTGTAACTCATGCATTTGTTCAACCAAAACATAGACAACCCATAATTGACAATTATTCTTCTGTCCCACATAGAAATTAATCAACCTATACACATCCATTCAAGAACAACTGGATTCATTTGCAGGGCTACTTGTCCTGGCCAGTTCTTCCAATAAAGTGGCTCTTCTGCAACCTAATCTGTCTCTCCAGCTCTTCATCTGCTACCTTTCTGCCCCTTGACTGATGTTTCAGGTGCTCCTCCTTTGTCATATCCTTTGCCATCAATGACAACATTTCCAACAGTCTCCCCCTTTGGCATTGATGGCAATACACTTCCTCTTCTTGACTTTTAGAAGCCCATTTTTTCTTTTCCTCCCCCTTTGACATCAATGGAAAAGGGTTTCTCATTTCCTAGTGTGCATTCTATCTCTTCATTTCCTCTCTCTGAGTTATGTTTAGGCCTTCTTCTTCTGGCTTTGTGCCATGATGCTCTAAACTGGTGTACAATAGTTGTTGAGAAAACACTTTTGAGAATTATTAGAACTTGAATATATACAATAAGTTGATACAATCCCAAAGCATAGACTCCTTGCACTTGTATGTAGTGTAGGTGATGACAGCCATATATAACTTTTATTGTTGTGGTACACCTTTCCTACCTGTTATTGGTGATATGTGCTAGATTGCTGACAGGGAAATTACTCTTAAAGACTGAAAGGTCCTTGTTGCTGTTGTGAACAAATGAATCACACCAGAGCTTATAGCTTATTGTGAGAATAGGCAATATCTTTCAATATTAGAGACCAAATGAATTTCTTGCTTGTACAATGTATTTTCAAAACAAACCCTTGAGGCTAGATACATTCAGTGTATTAGTCAGTCTCACTTATCAATCATGCAATTTCCTTTATGTCATAAGGGATTATGTATGTCAATTATCAATCTCTCTTTAATGGTGAAATATCAGCTAATATTTTCTACTGAAGTATGCTTGAGATTAATCAATATCGGAATTTTGAGCTTCAACCGTTAGAATAACACAACTATTCTGTCATGATGATTTACAACAAAAACATATTCAAGATATTTGATTGAACTCTCAGCAAACAGACTTCACATGGTGTTATGATTGATTTCAAGAGAAAGGCCTGATATATATATATGTGTGTGTGTGTGTGTGTGTGTATGTGTGTGTGTGTGTGTGTGTGTGTGTGTGTGTGTGTGTGTGTGTGTGTGTGTGTGTGTGTGTGTGTGTGTGTGTGTGTGTGTGTGTGTGTGTGTGTACTGACTTCAAAAAGGCATGCAAATCTATAGAACGAGATATTGCTTCAATGCTCAAAATAATTGATTCAATTGTAAACAAAATACTGATCCTTTAGCTCTGTTGTTGAATTTTATTTTATTTTGCTTGAATAGTGCAGAAAACGCTGGGTATATTGCCTTGATGTTCTTTTTCCTTAATCCTATGATCCCGAGGACCTGTACCATTTCACTGCTCCATTTGGTATAGTGTTAATAGGCATGCTACTTGTATCAAATACCAATTTATACTTCTTTGATAAACCATGGAGAGATTTCACTTTAGTTTTCACATAAACCCATATTTAAGATCACCTTCATAATTTCATACTATTGAGCTTTCCACTGTTCACACCAATAGTCATCAATATCCTGAATTTGATCTTGGCATCATTCACCATTTTCTTATTCTATCATTCTGTTCATAGAAGTGTCATTGCATTTTTCTTTCTAAGACTGCTCTAGAATCATTCTTGCTTTAAAAAATAAATTCAACAATTCTAATACAAAGATCTTATGGAAGGCATCCTCAATTTCTTTTCTATGAGTCTTCATGGGCTGATTACTCAGATTTATTACTCACTTAACTTCATTCCTCCAAGGGTACTTTTCATAGATGAAAGATGTAATGAAATGATGATAGGCACTTCTCTTGCTAATCCTTCTTAATGTGCTTCACTGTTAATTCTAGCAGTACAATGCATAGTGTGATCATCACTTAATGTGTTGATGTCTTCTTGGCTGTTCATGGCTGATGTTCTCTTTACTACCAAGGCTTCTTGTACCATTCTCTTCTTCTTCCTCTATAGTTCTCTATTAGATTAATTTTCCTTTCACTTCCTGATCTTACGACTATTCTGATTTCATGGATCTCTTATTAGCCTACTTTTGTGGGGACTATTTATGAACTACTCTCCCCCTAGAATGTTGCTTTATATTTATCACTATTTGGATATTTGCTTTGTTTTCTAGAGCAGCTGCCCCTGAGACTATGTTGGGTTCATTATGTTATTGAGATAATAGGCTCCCCCTTTCTCCTTTCCTTCCATACTTTATTGGGGTTTTTCATAATGTCTGCACGTCTTTTAGATTCATAGATTTGTTTTGATTCCATCATCTGTCTGGAGTTATTTAAAGTATATGGAAGTTTAAATTCCTTTGCTTTGTGACCAAGTTTGAGGCATACATAACATCTTACTTTTCCAAGGTATGTTTGAGCTGATGTATAATATTTCATTTCCCTTTTTGAACACAATTTACAATCAACAGATTTATGTCCAAAATTATTGCATGCATAACAGTAGCCATGGAAATGATTTGTATACCTGGTGAAAGATTGTCTTTTCCCTTTGCTTGCTTGAGGTGTGCTTCTCATTTGCTTCATATTTTGTTGGTTAACAGTGATTCTCTTTGTCTTACAATGTGTTGCACCATGTCCTAGTTTGTGGCAGGAAAAACAAGTGATACTTCTCATAGGAGGAAAAAACCTTCTTTGACATCTTACAAATTTATTCAATTCATCCTCATGAGTGTATGAGCCTTTTTTAGCTGACTATTTCATCCTTTCATTATCTGTCCTTTCATGTTTCTACTTGTTTCTATTTTTTTCTTTACAAATCTAGTTCTTGCTGGCTTCTTCTTCTGTAGGAATCTGTTGAGCTGCTTCATTGTCCTTTATAGATTTTACAAAAATGACATTCCTGTTTTCTTCAACCTTGGACTTGCTGGTTTCTCCTTCATATCCTATCCCAGCCTTTATAAGAGGTGACCTTTGAGCCTTTAGAATCTAGTCCAATTGTCCAGAGCTTTTCATTTGAGGAGTGTTCATTAATAAATCTCTTTGGGCCTTTTATAATTTCTTTCTCGGGCTCACTACTTCTTCTTCCAATTTTTCACATTCCAGACTTTTCTCTCTCATTTGTTGTAGTAGAGTGTCTTCTACTTTCTTTGCTTGTTCAAGCTGTGTCTTTAGGCCAAGAATTTATTTCTTATCTTCATATTCTTTCTCGTCACATATTTGCACCAATGTCTTCAGGTATTTGTTTTCATTCTTCAATCTTTCTATTTCAGTCAAGGCTGTGTCAAGTTTGGCTTTTTGCTCAACTGCAATTTCTTCATGGTTCTTACTTCCATTCACACTAGCACGTACCTCATTTGATTGAACATTTTCCTGTTGACATGAATTTTTCTTCTTCTTAAGTCTCTTCTCCTTCTTGACAATGCAGTCCTTAGAGTCTACTCCATGCATGAGATGCAATCTATCCCAGATTTCTTTTGTAGAGGTTAAATCCATTATGAACTCAAGATCCTTGCTATGAAGACTGTTGAATATCACACATTTTGCCTTGGAATTCCTATGTTGTTCTTGCACCGTGGGAGAGTCTATGCAGTAACCATCACATACAAGCTTCCATACCTCAGGTTCATAAGCCAGTAATCCTATTTTGACTTAATCTCTCCATTCAAGAAAGTTTGTTGTATTTAACACAGGTACATTTTGATAGTCCATGACTCAACCAGATCTCCTTCAAGCTATTAAGCTTACACAAAAGGAACTTGGCTCTCGGTCAATGATATCATGTCATTCTCATGAAAACAACTTTCCACCTTAGGAGTTGCGCAATACTGCCAGGTTTGCCCACTTAAACTGCCTTTACTATTTGTCTCCCGATTCCATTCGATTTTTGGCACAAGGTTCCATTCTTCTTCAACATCTTGTTTCAAAGGATTTCCATCCTTCAACTCAATATGAACGCGCTCTTTGGTTACACACGGTTCATCTGGTGAACATCGCTTCCACTGCTTCTCTATATAATTATGCCTGTATTTCTTCGCTCAAGAAACAGACACCTAGACATTAGCTCTCAATGTAGGGTGAAATGCACACTGGTCCTTACAAGATTTCGTATCGAACTCCAAGCTCATCCACACAGTATCTGATCAGTAATAAGGGCAAATGTGAAATCGATGAGTCTATGATCGATTCGCAGGATCTTACAGCCACCCAATTTCGCGAGCTCAACGCATTTCTACTGTTGCGTGGCTCTCTTGATATGACACAAAGAGCTTCGAATTCTTTAAAATGAATGCACAATGTAACCCCTCACATAGAGATTTTGAAATAATCTTCACACAACATTTCTTTTCATTGATCCTAAATACAGGGTTCAATACGCATAAATGAGCAGACTTAATTCCTTTCAACTTCTTGTTGATCTTCTACATAGGAAGCAATTAAATGAGCAACACAATATATGCAATGCTATGGGAATTAACACCGATTTCTTATTTAGAATAGAGTATCAATTAAACCCCAATTTTAGGGTATCTCCACACAGTTAAGCACAAAGATTCAGGACACTTGCACACAGAATTTAATCAATAACTCATGTAACTGAACAGATTAGCGTTTCTCATGCTATAATCCTCCCAAGGTAACCACTATAACTAGAATATTCCACACTTTCTCCAGACAACTTAGAAGAAGCACATAAACAACCTTCATAAAACTGCACCATCACTGTTTTAATACAACATGTGTAATAAGCCTGTCTCGCAGGATAACTATGCCATCATTTCACTTTTGGGTTTACTGTAGCTCCTCCAAATTATAAATCCTCGATTATAAACATCAAATTAAGCCAGTCCTCCTTTAAAATAAGGTCTCTATATGGAATTCAAAACTCAGAACTTCACAGCCCATAATTTCATAACAGAGCCTGTAATTTCCTTCAAGCGCCTTATTCAATCGATGACTGTAATATCGAATTTTACAGTGGAATCTATGTCATTGCCATGTCATTGATGACTGAAACTAATGAATTTGTTCAACCACAACATAGAAAACCCATAATTGACATTTATTATTCTGTCCCACACAAAAATTAATCAACCTATACACATCCATTCAGGAATAAATGAATTCACTTGCAGGACTGCTTGTCCTAGCCAGATCTTCGAATCAAGTGGCTCTTCTGCAACCTAATCTGTCTCTCCAACTCTTCATCTGCTGCCTTTCTGCCCCTTGATTGATGTTTTAGGTGCTCCTCCTTTTTCATCCCCTTTGCCATCAATGACAACATTTCCAACAAAGGAAGAAATACAAAATCTCTTGAATGTAAATTTTATTTATCCCATATGAGAGAGTCAGTGGGTTTCAGGTTTAGTAATTGCCACTAAAATGAATGGAAAATAGACGGTGTGTATTGATTATAGGGATTTTAATAAAGCTAATTTAAAATATCACTTTCCATTACCATCAAGTTTTAGATACACTAGCAGGGAAGAAATGTTTTTCATTCTTGGATGATTTTAGTGGGTATAATCAAATTCATGTAGCACCCGAAGATCAAGACAAAACCACCTTTACCTGTCCATGGGGAACTTATGCTTACCAAGTACTTCCTTTTGGATTATTAAATTCACTTGCAACATTCCAAAGAGCAGTATTAGGTATTTTATCTGATTTAATTCATGATTGTGTGGAAGTGTATATGGATGATTTTATAGTCTATGGAAATTCTTTTGAAGAAGCCCTTGAGAATTTGGAAAAAGTTCTCACAAGATGTAAGCAACAAAATCTCTCATTAAGTCATGAAAAATGTTTTATGATGTTTAATGAAGGAATTTTTCTAGGAAACCATCTTTCAGGAAATGTAATTATGGCGGAATCATCTAAAGTTGAAGTTATTTCCAAATTAGCAATCCCAAATTGTCAAAAAAATGTTAGGAGTTTTCTTGTTTTTACAGGATACTACATAAGATTTATAGAAAACTTCACAAAAAATACATCTCCACTCTTAAATTGCTCACAAAGGATTGTGAATTTAGATGGAACCCTGAGTGCCAAAAGACATTTGAAACTTTGAAAGCAAAGATATCTGAAGCACCCATCATAAGATTACCAAATTGGAAATTACGTTTTCATATTTCGAATGATGCTTTGGATACAGCTCTGCAAGCTGTATTAAGACATAAATTCTTGACCCCTTATGCCATCTACTATACAAGTAATAATTTGACTCCGATTCAGTTAAATTATATTGTTACTGAAAGAGAGCTTCTAGTTGTTGTCCATGCTATTAACAAGTTCAAACATTACATCATTGTCTATGAAAATTTCATTCACACATATCATTCTAAAACTAGATATTTAATGAATAAATCTATCACTAATGGAAAAATCACAAGATGGTTACTATTATTGCAAGAATTTAATATCACCATTTTAGATCATCCTAGAAAAAAAAACACAGTTGCAGGTTTTTTGTCTAGAATTCATGATGAATATCTGTTTTCAATATCTACTAAACCTCCATGGTTTGTAGACATTTTTAATTATTTAACCACAAGAAAAATACCATCATATTTTTTTCCTAGAGAAAAGAGAAATGTAATTCAAATGACTGGGGAAACATGTTCATTCAGATGAAATTCCCTTACAACCATGTGTACTCATCGAACCCTTTGAAAAATGGGCTCTAGATTTTGTTGGACCAGTAAATCCACCATCAATAAAAAAGAGGTATATTCTTATATGTATTGATTATGTCACTAAATGGGTGGAAGCTAAAGAACTTTCCTTTACCAATGAAAATTTTGTAGTTTCATTTATTTTTTAGGATATTTTTACTCGTTTTGGTGTCCCGAGGGAAATTGTGACAGATCAAGGAACTCAGTTTACATACAGAATGGTGAAAAATACCATAGAAGAGTTAAAAATCAAGCATATGAAGTCTAATCCATACAATCCACGGGAAAATTGACAAGTGGAGTCCACTAAAAAAGTGATTGAAGAAATCCTCACAAAAACTGTGCATTTGCATAGAAGGGATTTGATATAAAATCTTCCTGAAGCTTTATGGAACTACTGTACTACATGGAGCAACACAACAGGAAATTCTCCCTATGAAATTGTTTATGGGAAGCAAGTCTTGTTTCCAATAGAGTTCCAAATAAAAACCTTCAAAACAATAGTCAAATTGGGACCTAACTTGTCGGAAGCACAAAGGCATAGAATGGAACAACTCAGTGACCTTGATGAAATAAGACAAGATGTAGTTCAAAATACCAGCCTAGTTTAGCAATAGAGATACAGATGGCATGAAAAATACATTAAAGAGAGAAAAATCAAAGCAGGATATTGAGCACTTCTTTTTGACTCAAAGTTCAAATATTTCCAAGGGAAATTTCAAACTCATTGCCTTGGGCCTTATGAGATTGAAAGAATCTTTCATAATGGAGTAGTCATGATTAGAACTATTGATGAAGAAAAGGTTAATATCCTTGTAAATGGACATCGACTAAAGGTTTATCATAATCAATTGACAAAATAGGAGTTTCTAAAAAAGTTTCAAGATAATGTTGATATAAAGTTGGTTAAGAAGAATATTTTTTCTTCCCCAACTTAGAAGTCTTCTTTTTATTTTCATATCTAAAAAAAAATTGAAAATTATATATAATAATAATAATAATAATAATAATAATAATTTGTATAAGTATGAAAACCAATCATTTATTTGCATTCTTATACAAAAAATATAAGGTGAAAATCATAATTTGCTTCTGACATCTTACATTTTCTTCATTCCAATTCTAAAATCCCAAATTCTTTGTCTTTCCCTTTATTTTCCAGAGAATAAAGTATACCTACAGAATTGTTGAATTTCTGCAGCTCTCATAAAATTCTACAACTCTCATACATTTCTGTATCTCAAATACAACGTGACCTTTTGATAGAAGTAGATGAAGGTTATACTGAAGATCATACTAAAGAATGTACTGGAGAATACCTGGAGAACCAAGATAGGTTAGCTATATCCAAGGTATGAAAATACAAAATTTTATTTAAATAATAAAGTTTCAAACATTCATATATGAATTAGATGATCATATACCACCAAATCAAATGACATCATTAAAAGGACTGATTATGCCAAACAAAGATCTAATCTCATGATTTTCCACTAAAACCTCATCATGATCTCCCCAATGATGAAATATGATTTCATTGATTAATGATCTAAATGGTCATTTCTCATTCTGAAACCTGACTGGTGCTCATAATAACACTGAAACCTCACTCATTCACTCTTTTACTTGCACGTCTGTACCATTCTACAACATAACTCATCCATTTTTCGAGATTGACACCGAAACCCTTAATTCACCCAGTCAAAAGAGGCAATCTTGAAGGTGAAACTCTCGACAAACTTTGGGTCTTATTGTGAGAACATAGCCTGTGGATAAGAATTTTATGGAAGGATATCTGTAAATGAAGGAAATGTTGCAAAAGTCATAGTGTCTTAACTTCATCGTGAAATTTGATGGATTTCATAAGGAAGTCGCTAAATCTTTCACTAGGGCCTTTGATGGAGTATAATTTGAAATCAGTGAGATCAAGCTTACAATCACAGAATCCTTCATGGTAGAGGCTACTGGACTACTGAAGATAGTAGAAATATGGTTTAAAACCAAAGGTATCAATGGAGAATAATGGAAAATATTCTTAAAGAACCTAGGTATGGACACTAAAATTTTCAAAAATGTAATTCCTAGCACAACTCTTGAAGGAAAATGGAGAAATATTTTGTTGGTAATTCAGCAATTTGTTACCTGTGAAGGATGGTTTGGATGTATGTTATTTTATCATGCTAGGTTATTAATGAATTTTCTTTAAGATAAGGAGATAAATGTTCCATAAGTTTTATTGAATAGCTTAAGGAAGATGGAAGGAAATGTTTAGAAGATAATTAAATTCATAGATAATACAATGTATCACCATGGTTTGACAAAAAAATATTATTTAATTTCATTTAAGAAACCTAGGAGATACTTGGGAAAATTTCTTAATCCGAATTCATTTCCAAGAAAAAGAACAGGAACAACCTAGTGATAATAAAGTAAAAAGATCCAGAAAAAAGAATGGTTGAAAGTTTTGTTGAGGATGAAAAACCATCCCAAGTGTTGTAACACTATTTTGTTTTTATAAGTTAGCATATTAGTCAAAAATAAATTAAAAATGTTAATTTAGTATATGGCTGAAAAAGAGAAAGAAATAAAAAAATGTTAGGAATTTATTCATTTTATACATCCATATAAAATAAAGTGTTAGAAGTTGGCTACCCTAAATAATGAAGGCATGAAAATTTTAGGGAAGAAAAAGAAAAAATAAAATTCTTTAGTTTTAAAAATGAAAAAAATTAAACGCTGGTTTATTAAATGCGCCATTTAAATGTTTAATTTTCATTTAATTATGGTTAATATTCTTTAAAAAGAATTATTCCTAGTTAATAAATATTTAACATCAAACTTTATATTTAGGTGCATATTATTTTTTTATCCTAAATTCATTAAGTGACAAAACATGTCTTGTTGGCTTTAATAAAAAGCTCATATCTTTCGACGACGAATTTACTCCCTGCTGAGATCAACGACAAGGAGAGAGTTCGCACCCCCTCGACCATTTCTTGTTGAAGAAGGGGGGAGTCTGCAATGTAGTTTTAATGGCGCACGTTGAAGCCTTACGTGTCACAATCTCAAGAGTTCGCACTCCCCCCGCATAAAACCAGAAACCATTCGCAGCCCCCTCCGAAATCCGCCTCGATTTTTCATTCGTCAACGGTCATTCACCAAGTGCCTTGACCGTTTACCCTTCGTCCAATCACACACTGCCACCTGTCATATCCGTTGCCTCCTATTCACATATTACACCTCCACTCCCAGGTCATTAGCCTCCACATCACAGCCCCACTCTAAATCATTAAATTTGTTACAGTCACAAGTAAACCATTAGCATGATCTTGCATGTTATAAATAAACCTAAGCCTTCCTCTTTGTCACTTTTTTCTGACTTGTTTGTTGGGTATGTGTTATATTATTTCTACGACTAGTCACGTGCGGGGGGGTGCCAGAACCCCCTGTACGTTGTGTCGGGCACAGCAGGGGGGTGACAGGTCGGGTGGCAACCCCCCTTGTTCAGGGTCCAGGATAGAGCCCCAGGAAAAAAAATATAGACCCTATTTTTCAGTGGGCAGACCCGCCCATTGTTTTGTGCATGGGTTTGCACATGCTTTTAGGGCATGATGGTTTTCGGCCCCTGGTATTTTGTAGATGTCAAGGGAACTACGGTTATGTTCTAATGCAAGGTCAATGGATTGGGGTTTATGTATGCTTCGGCATGTATATATATGTGTGTTGTAACACTAAAAGGAATATAATGAAAAATCAAGTTGGTTGTCCCAGTTTGGGATCCAGGGGAAAATCTTAGTGTTTATTTGTTTTATGTTTTATGCTCTTCTTATTGTTTATTTTATGTTTTAAATATTCGTTTGTAGATAATTTATGTATAGTGTTAAAACCTACATTTGGTATCAAAGTAGTTTCGGCTTCAAGTGAACACCTTTGCTGCTAAGGGGTTTTTTTCTTGGGCCTAAGGTAGACCCTGTTCAGTGGGAGATATGCGGGTTCAATTCCTGCGGTGAAAGAAGATGGCGAGCAGTGGAAAGATAGAGATTGAGAAATTTAATGGTTAGAGTTTTGAGTTGTGGAAGCTCAAGATGGAGTATTTGATGGTGGATAAAGACAAGTGGATCGCAGTAGATCTAGGTACTAAACCAACGACAATGTTAGATGAAGACTGGAAAACTTTGTATCAGAAGGTGAAGAGCACAATACGGTTGTGTGTCTCAGATTCAATATTTTTTAATGTGTCTGGGGAAGCTACGATGAAGAATTTGTGGGACAAACTGGGGACTTTGTACCAATCTAAGTCTCTAGTGAATAAATTGTTCCTACGGAAAAAGCTATATAACCTAAGGATGAAGGATGGAGACTCGGTGACAGAGCATCTGAACGCCTTCTATACTCTGGTAAGTCAACTGTCATATTTTGATATTAAAGTCTCAGATGAAGATAAGTGCATCTGTTTGTTGTGTTCTCTACGAGACTGGTGGGACAGTCTGTTTATTGCAATAGGTAGAAATACAACTACCTTAAATTTTGATGACATTGTCTCAGCCTTGCTGTCGGAGGAAATGAGACAAAGAAATATGGAGGGTCAGAATGGAGATGTCTTATCTGTACAAGGAAGGTCCCAGAACAGAAAAAATAATAAGGTTTCAAGTGGGAGATCTAAATCTAGAGGGATATCTAAATCTCCTGGAAAGTTTGTAAGGGTGTGATGGAAATGCGAAAAGGAAGGGCACTACAAAAAGGACTGCAGATCTAAAGATCCTGAGAAAGGAAATGGATCTGATGATGCTCCTTCTGCAGAGGCAAAAACCACCTCAGATGAAGGTGGGGATGTCTATTTGGCTTCTTCTTAAAATACACATGTAGATCATGAGTCATGGTTGATTAACTCGGGTGCATCCTTTCACTTCACTTCCCATAGGGAGTGTTTCTGTGAGTATGAGAAATATGATGGTGGTGATGTATTCTTAGGTGATGATATGAAGGCCAGAATCTTCGAACGTGGAAAAGTAAAGCTGAAGCTACAAGGTCGAAGGATTAGAACACTTCTTGGTGTTCTTCACATTCCTGCATTGGCTAGAAATTTGATTTCTATAATCAAGATGAATGATGCAGGTGTAAAAATAGTGTTCGAGAAAGATACCTGCAAGATGGTCCAGGGAGCACTGGTATTAATGTGGGGAGTTTTATTCAAAATTTGTACAAGCTTTAGGGTAGCACTGTTATTTATGGGTGCAACAGTTCTGTGGTTCTCAAAAGTGGAGTGGAAATCCCAGCGGTCTCTAGCTAAAAGACCATGCTATGGCATCAAAGGCTTGGACGTGTTGGAGAGAAGGGCCTTCAGATACTGCATAGAAATGGTATGGTAGAAGGTATGTCTAATAGCTCTCCAAATTTCAATTTTGTGAACATTGTGTATATCAGAAGCATAATCGGGTGAGTTTTCCTTCTGTTGCAAAGAGGGCGAACAAGATATTAGATCTTGTGCACAGTGATGTGTTTGGACCTATGTCAGTTCCATCACTAGTTAAGTATGTGTACTACGTTTCATTCATAGATGAATTCTCAAGGAATACATGGATATATTTCCTTAGGAAGAAATCTGAAGTCTTCGAGAGATTTAAAGAATTTAAGGGTCTAGTCAAAAGCCAGACAGAGAAGAAGATAAAGGTGTTGAGGATAGATAATGGTGGGAAGTTCTGCAAGAAGGAATTTGAAGAGTTCTGTAAGAAGTGTGGTATAGAACGGTAGAAGACTACTTTATACACACCTCAAAAAAATGGAGTTGCAAAAAGAAAGAACAAAACACTCATGGAAGAGGCAAGAAGCATGCTCAGTGGTACTGGGTTAGGACAAGAATTTTGGGCAGAGGCAGTGGAGACTGCATGCTACCTTGTTAACATATCACCCTCATCAATGTTGGAGGATAAGACTCCACATGAGGTATGAACTGGTAAGAAACCCTCTCTTTCACATCTGAGGGTATTTGGGTGTGATTTATATGTACATGTTCCAAAGGAGAAAAGGACCAAATTGGATAATAAATCTGAAAGGTGCATATTTCTTGGGTATAAGGATGGTTTAAAGGGTTACAAGCTTTGGAACCCAGAAACAAGGAAGGTTGTGTACAGCTGAGATGTGGTGTTTAGAGAGGTCAAATATTTTGTTAAACATGAAGTCCTACCAAAGGAACCTGAGAAGATAGAGTTTGAGCTAAAGGAGGATGAATCAGACTCTACAACAGAAGAAGACTCTGAAGAGGAAGAAGAAGAAGACTCAGAAGACAACCAGAAAGGTATAGTCCATCTTCTTTCTGTTCAAATTTTTCTTTAACTATAACTAATGATGATCCAAAAACTGTCAGGGAGGTAGTAGATTCAGAGGATGGAAAACTCTGGAAGGAGGCCATGGTTGATGAAATGAAATCTTTGCATAAAAATGCATCATGGGATCTGGTGGAGTTGTTGGCTAGAAGGAAGCCCATCGAGAGAAAATGGGTGTTTAAGAAGAAGATGAATGTAGAAGGAAAGATGGAGAAATACAAAGCTCAGTTGGTAGCAAAAGGTTATTCCCAGGTGCCGAGAATTGATTTTAGTGATATTTTTTCCCTTGTTGCAAAAGTTACTTCGATTAGATTACTTTTATCTATTGCTGCATCATTTGATTTTGAGGTAGAATAGATGGATGTGAAGATAACATTTCTTCATGAGGATCTGGAAGAGGATATCTACATGAAACAACCTGAAGGCCTTATGGTGAAGGGGAAGAAAGAACTAGTATGTAGTTTAAAGAAGTCTATGTATGGGTTAAAACAATCACCAAGGATGTGGTATCAGAAGTTTGATACCTATATATAGGGACTTGGCTTAACCAGAAGCAAGGAGGATCACTGTGTTTATTTTAAATTAAGTGGTGATCATGTTATTTATTTGGTCTTGTATGTGGATGATATGTTGTTGATTGGAAATAACAAATAAATTATCCAAGATTTGAAGACCCAACTGTTCTCCAAATTCGACAGGAAGGATCTTGGTGCTGCAAACTATATTTTAGGCATGGAAATTAAGAGAGAGATCGGGCAAAGAGGAAGCTCTCGTTAAACCATAGGAAGTATGTTGAGACTATATTGCACAGGTTCAATATGCAGGATAGTAAACCGGTGAATCTTTCGATTCCCGTAGGTGTAAAGTTTTCTACTGAACAATGTCCCAAGACACAAGAAGAAGAGGAGGATATGTCCCGTGTTCCATATGTAAGTGCAGCAGGTCGCCTGATGTATGCAATTCTCTATACTAGACCAGACATTGCACATGCAGTGGGAGTATTGAGCAAGTTTATTTCAAACCCAAGGAAGAAGCATTGGAGAATAGTGAAGCAGGTTTGCAGATATTTTCGTGGCACTAGTGATTATGGCTTGTGCTACAAGGGAAGACCAGGATTGGAAAGAGTGTTGAAAATTCATGGTTTTTTTGATGCAGACTGGGCTGGAGATCTAGACCAAAGAAGATCTACAAGTGGGTATGTGTTTAGCCTATTTGGAGGTGTATTCAGTTGGATGAGTAAAATACAGTCTGTATTGGATATTCAACTACAGAGGCAGAATACATAGCAGCCACTCATGCAAGAAAGGAAGCAGTTTCATTGCAAAGATTGTGTTCAAGTATGGAGTTGGTGCAACAAGCTATAAGGATAGACTGTGATAGCCAAAGTGAAATTTTCTTGGCCAAGAACCCTGCTTATCATTCAAATACAAAGCACATTGATGTTCAATATCACTTTGTGAGAGATATGGTTGAGGTTAAAAGGGTGTTGCTGGTAAAGGTGGATACTTTGAAGAATGTTGAAGATGCATTGATGAAGTCTATGAGCACTCAGAATTTCTCCTGGTGTATAGAAACAATGGTTGTTGCAGAGCTGGGCTAATGACTAAGCTCTCATGTGGCCCCCTGCGGAAAGAAAGCAACAAGTGGCAGAATGTTGGGTATGTGTTATATTCTTTCCGCGACTAGTCATGCACGGGGGGGGGGGTCATACGGGGGGCAAAAGCCTCCATGTACGTTGCATCAAGAACAAAAGGGGGGTGACAGGGAGGGCGGTAGCCCCACCTTTTCGGGGTCTAGGGCAATGCCCCAGGAAAAAATATTTGGACCCTATTCTTCGGTGGGCAGACCCGCCCATGGTTTTGTGCATGGGTTTCCACATGGTTTTGGGGCATGATGGTTTTCAACCCCTGGTATTTTGTAGATCTAGTCAAGGGAACTATGGTTATGCTCTAATCAAGGGTTAATGGATTGGGGCTCATGAATGCTTCATCATGTATATATATGTGTGTTGTAACACTAAAGGGAATATAATGAAAAATCAAGTTGTTCGTCTCGATTTGGGATCCAGGGGAAAATATGTGTTTATCTGTTTTATGTTTTATGCTCTCGCTATTGTTTATTTTCTATTTTAAAGATTCATTTGTATATAATTTCTGTACAGGGTTAAAACCTACATTTTTACTCTTTGTTGCAAGTTAAACAATCATTTGTGCTCAGTCTTCTGCGAATATTATTCATATGTCACCAGACTCAATCAGACTTCTCCCTGCTATCTAGTCAGGCATACCTTTCTCATATTCTCATTTCTGTCGTCTTTCAGTATGGCCACAAAGGGGAAATCTAAAAAGACAAATACAGAAGAAACATATGATGACACAATCCTGATCGATCTTGATCATGTCCCCCTATCAGATTCCCTTTTCCATATTTTAGATGTTGAATGTGAGGTTGACTTCCACGAATTACACCTCTCGCTAAAACAAAAGTACCTTGACATACAGGATCTAATCAGATTCTGGGCTTCATTATTACCTTTCTTCATCTTTCCAAAAACACATCAATTTCTTCACCTGGTTATCTGGTGTCAAGCTAGATATGACCCTATAAAAAGAGAAGTTGTGGCTCAGAATGGAGACATTTGATCACCATATTTGCTGAAATAATTAACCAGTTGTTCCTAATTCCCACATCAGACTCCCTCAACCATTTTTCACCAACAACTCTTATGGATCTGTACCATAATATGAATTTCCCACAGAGAGCCCAAATTTTTGAGATCATTTTTCCTGAAGATGCTGAATTACTCAAAAATAATCCATCCTACCCATCTCCCATATTCCCTAAAGCCTCCAAGCACTATATTTCCTTGATTTCTTACATGTTATGGTATCCATATGAAAAATTTGTAGATGAACCTATCCATGGATTCCTCTCCATATTTAATAAAGATCAACAACCAGCATTCATGTATAATTACAGTCAATTCTTGGCTGATAATATACATGAACAGTTCATGAATCTTACTACACAGGGAGTGTTTAAGTACAACTGTGTACTTATACATATGTTTCTTTTTCAGCAGCGAGATCTTTTTCCCATCAAAGTCAAGAAGCAGGATGAACAAGGAGTGAATCAATCAGTGAGTCATTGGACCGAAACAATAAAATCTACTTCAACAAATTCTTTTTTTATATATTTTATAGATACATTCATACATCAAGTGGAACAACTTCTTAACAATCAGACAGAGCCAATGATTTGAGATGAGATAAAAATAATTCTACACTTAAGTGAGCAAACTAAAACTGGTGATTGGTATTTATACCTGAAATACACATAGATAAGGGTGTATGGTTGCGATCTTGCACCATACAAGCTACCCAAATATGTTCCTATGAGAATATTTTCTCTGGAATATATTAGGTAGATGATCAACATGGATGACCTGCACTTTGTGCCAGTCAAAAGGAAATCCCAGTTTAAAATCAAGTCAAATATTGGATCATTCATCTGCAATACCAGATGAACTGGTATTGAGGCAGACACATTGTTAAAGAATATGAATTTCCAGCCTTCTTTCACCTAGTCTTATGAACCCTTTGGAATAATCTATGCTCTAAGATTTGAATTGAAAACAAATCCCTATAATCATACTCCAAGACCAGAAATAGAAAAATTCATGAACCAAGTGCAGTGGACTGAGGGAACACTTCATGAAGTAGAGGAATAGGTTTTGTCCACATCCAATGCACAGAATCCATTTTCTCAGAGCGAGTAACAATTTAGGGTAAGAGAGGAAACTACATCTTCTGTGGAGATTATGAAAGAATTCATTGTGAAACAAAAGAAGCTAAAGGTTGGCCTGACAGTTACAATAGAAGAAAAACAACCATAGATAATTGATCTTGGAGATAAAGAGGTTTCTACATCAGCAAGAACGAGTGTTTCAAACACTCCACCTACAGCTTCACCTTCTATAGAACATATGGAAACTTTTCAGTCTACAGGGACCAGTTTCATAGACGATCAAAGAATCTTCTCAAATTTCCTTGAAATCAAACATAAGAATGAGACTTTAAAGTATAGTGTATACAACCAATTCTGGAAATAGACATCCACATCCCATCATATGCTTCTTTCTTCTTTTGACAGTGAGAAAGGCAGAATGCAGATGAATTTTTTGCAAGCCCAAGTACCATTTCCAAAGTCTCCATCATACTATAAAAATACTTTATTTTCATTTTATGCCAATCAAATCCATCCAATTTATTAGATGGATATGCACATACAGTCTGGTGAGATGTTGTTTTCCACCATGACAATTACTGCTATGTCTCTTGCTAAACTTAGGACTGCTCTATCTAATGTTCAATCTCAACTCAAGATTGAAAACCTCTCTTCCTTAGCTAAAGACAACAAGATCAAGTCCTTGGAAGATCTTGTGGTAAATATTGGTTATGACCCAAAGGACTGCAAGGAAGTAGAAGAGATACTTAAAAAGAAAAATGCAGACATTGCAGCTTTGCGAAAGAAGTTAAATCTTCCTTCAACTAAGGATCCGCTAACCAAAGAAGTTGAAGAGAGTGAGCAGAAAAGAAATAAATGATCAAGCTTATCATTGAGAAAAAAATACAACTAAAGAAAATGGTAGAGCAGATTGAAGGGGTACTAAAGGAGAACGAAGAAAAACAACCTGTTATGGTTCCAGTCACAATAGTTCCAATAGAAGTTGCAGGTATATAACCGAGCTCATCATCAACATCTATTGAGTCTACATCAACAACAACAGATCTAGAAATATTATCACAAGAATTGGCCTCACAAAAACAAGAAAATGAAATGTTACTGCAAAAATTCCAAAACTTAGAGTTGAAAAAAATAAAAAATGACACTCTTTATATGGAGGAGAAGAAAAATTCCCACAGATTGGGACTTAATATTAAGAAGTTGGAAATTGAGTCCCTAATGGACAGAGATCAGCCAATCAATGACAAAAGTATGGCCATCCATACAAATAATATTTGAGAACAAAGATCAACCAATCAATGACAAAAGTATGTCCATCCATACAGATAATATATGAGAAACAAGAACTCATTACCAGATGCAGAGCATAAATGGAAGAACAAAAAGTAGCCTTGAAGACCAAGCCAACAGAAGCCACAAATATGATAAAGGTATTAAATTCAGAAAGCAAAGAAGAGCTGGAAGAGATAAACATTCTTGACATAACAACTACTATTTTGGAGATTAAGAAGGTCTTACAAAAGAATCATTTTATCAACGAGCTAGAGACAAAGTGTCAATCCTTGGACATTTTTGTCCAAAGGTTTCATTCAAAGTTTAATGTTTTAAATAAAAAAGGACTACCAAGATTGGTACCCTTAAATGATAAATTGATCAAATTAGAAAATCATTGAAAGAAATTTTATATTACTGCAATAGATAGAGCTAAATTTGCAGGCCTCAAAGGACAAATTATAGGGAAGGCTATTCTAGAAGCCTTAGAGTTCGATTTGATCAGGAAGCACAAGATTAGACATATGTTCCTTAACAACCAAGTTTTGAAAGATACACAGAACTGGATGGAGTCTTTAGAAAGATGGTCTATTAGGAAATCCAAAGTGAAGAAAGATGGGATAAATTGTGTGATACAATTGAGTAAGTTTTTATCCTAACAGTATCAAAGCACAAAAAAAATTAAAGGGCCCATTCATCAACAGTGTACTTCAAAATAGGGAGACATCATCCAAAAGTTTCCTTCTTTATATTATTTGATACTATTTTTGTAATTAGTTCAAGATATTTTCTTAGTCTTAAAACTAGTATAAATAACTCTCATTACGAGTTATTAAGGGTTGCACCCTCGGATAAGAATTTTATAAGAAACATTGTACAAGATTCTGATCATTAATAATAAATGTAAGATTCTGGATTTGATCCATACATCCTTCTTCCCTTGTGAGTTTTCCTGTTTATTATTACATTTTGTTTTCTACTGTATTTAATTTTTATGAAGATAAGTAGGTGAGATTAACAGAGTTTTAGTTCTCTTGGATTTTTCCTGAAGTTATTATCTATATCAGAGAACGGTTTAATGAATTATTTGCTTATGTAAGTCCTTGTCATCAATAAATTATCAAAATATTCATAATGTTAAATAAATTTTGTTAAACTTTTAGACATTGTTTTAAAGTTTTCACACTTATGATCATTTAAAACATTCAATTTGAATAGTTAAATAATCATATATTCTTACATATTCTGCTTAAATACCTGCAAATCTAAATCACAGTGTGAAATAAAGCAAAAACCCTTTTCCTTATTAATTAATATTATCTAAAGGTTTAAACACAATTGTTGAAAAATTGTTTTATGCATCGGTCATCCAAAAATTCCAACCTTAAAACAAAACAAAAAAACATTATAGAGGCTTTGGGATAATTTATTGACCCAGTTATCTTATAGGACAACACAAAGGACAGTCAGAAGATGAAATTCCTAGTGCAGAGTTGTTTGGAAAAGTCAAGAAACAAATTGATAAAAATAAATAAGACAACATTAAAGGAAAAGAAAAAGTTATAAAAATAGAGAAGTCAAAAACTCAAAATCCTCCGCAGCCAGTAAGAAGAAGTTCCAGACTTAGCAAAAAATCCAAAAATCCACCTACAAAAGTGACAAAACTTGTTGATTTAGAAGAAGATCCTGAGGTACCATCACCTGTTATTGATTCACCCATACATGATCCAAACTGAAGAACTCTAGAAATTGATCCAGTTCAACAAGAAATTTATGAATACATTGAGTCTTTAGAAAGAAGAAATGCCGAAAAGACATCAAATTTTGAGGAACAACCTTCTAGTCCACAAGAACCTCTAGTAAATACTCCGAAACAAGAAATTTTTGAAATAGAGACACTAAATAGGCATATCAAACATGAACATGAAGCTTTGAAGACACATAATAAAATTGAGAAGACCATCAATGATAATATTCTCCTACATTTCGGATTTTGGTTAAAGAGGAAAAACAAGTTGAAAAAGAAGAGTAAACATCTGAGCTAACAAGTCAACAATTTCTAATGAGGAAGCCAAGGGTAGAAGTGACATCAAAGAAGGGAAATAACATGAAGTTATATGTCTTGGAAGAAGTATCAGAGCAGATGCAGTGATAAGATGAAGACTCACAATTTTGTATTTGCATGAGGACATGCAATGGTCTCTCAATGGGGGTATGTTGAGCCTTAAGACTGCCTCAATTTTGACATCCATTTCACTACCTTTTCCTCCTTTTTTTCAAACTCCATAAGCTCAAACAATATTGATTTGCACATTTTCAACCTAGTAAGGTATCTTAATGATCTCTTTTTCATATTTTAAATGTTTCTTATTATTTGAATAAAACTTGCATTTAGCTACAGAATTCATGCAATTTTGCATCTAATCTCCATTTCTGCAACCACCTCCATGGTTTAATATGTTTCAAAGAATGAATGAAACATCGAAGTACATGGGTAGCTGGGAAATGATCCATTCATGGATTCTATCCTATCTACCTGTCCAAAATCGAGAAGGAAAGCACCTTGGATTGTTGTCAAAGGGTCAGTCAAAGCAAAGAACCGAAACAAGTGAGCGAGAATATTAAGCTTCATGATTTTCTCTCCACGTAGAAAATCATGAAATCAACAAAAATCACATTTCTATTTTTATTTTTCTTTTTATGCCTAGTTTGATTAGTTTCCCAAGGCATGATCACCTTAAACATTTAATTCAACTCTGTTATATATACTAGGCTATGTAAACCTGAAACAAGCTCAATTTTATTGTAAGACTGTTATACTAAAACTCAGATTTTATCAATCAAAGGAGAAGTTGTTTCTAGAATCATCGATGCGCAGTTAGTTGCGAATAAGTTCAGAGCCAATATGTTATGAAGGGACCCTGCATAGAATAAGTTTAATAGTTTAGTTTTCTGCCATTTCGTAGTTTAATTTCTTATGCTTTTGTTGTGTTTTCTACATAGATAGACAATATGTTTACCTTTTTTTCTAATTACAATTGATAACATAGATACCCTGTTTAAATTTCGTAGATTAAACGTGCATTTCATTTTCACAGAGTAGACATATTCTCTGTTTTTTTGCTCATTGCAAATATTTTTTCGAGTTTCCATAGTATAGATGCTAATATTTGATATTGTTACTTCACTGTTCATTATTTCCATTTGTATAATTTTGTTATAGATGCTTTTGCTTCATAATTAAATAGGCTTAGAGTTAATTCAGATAGGTACTCTACTTTATAGAGATGATTTGGGTAGATGCCTTTCTTTGTAATTGAATATATTTAGAGATGGTTTAGATATATGCTTTGCTAGACTTGGAAACAATTTGGATTGATGTTTTGTTTTTAATTGAATAGACTTAGAGATGGTTTAAGTAGATGTTTTGTTATTTGATCAGATAGATTTAGAAGTAATATAGATAGGTGTTTTTTAAATTGATTAAATAGATTTAGAACTAATTTAAATAGATGTTTTGTTATTTGATTCAAAAGATTTAGAAGTGATTTAGATATATGTTTTTGAGATAATTTATCATAGTTGTCGGCATAGGTTGATTTGATATAGATTAATATTTATCATTTAGATTAATTTATTTTTATGCAATATAATCTTATCATAGATTAATTTTCTTTCTTAGATGAACATTTCCTTTTCTTTCTTATTAGTTTTATTTTTCAATCTTTAAAAACTTTCTTTGGGTGTGATTACTTTCTAGTGATTTCTTGCTTTTAATTTCATTTACATAAAAACTCCAAAACATACAAAAAGATTGAAGTTTCTTCTTGTTCCTAGTTTTCTTGAAGTCGAATGTTCATTTTTAGATAAGCTAAAATAGGATTCTCACCATAGCCTTGATAGATTAATTTAGATTTCATTTCACAAATAAGTTTTAAGTTTCTCAATTTCATTTAGACATTCTACATAAACACAAAATCCTAAAGAACAACATATAAAACCAACAAAACGAATTAAGTAAGAAGGACTTCTAGCATATATAGTGCACTTGCACTCCATAAGATTATTAACTCTAGTCGATAATTTATGATAGAAATTTAAGACATTAACTTGACAAAACAGGGGTTCAAACAAGGATGTGTTATGTCCCCTTTACTATTGATCCTTGTTATGGATGCATTTAGCATAGGGATCAATGTCATGAAGGAGTTTGGTGCTATTTTAGGATGTGGGGTCTGCAGGAATAGCCATATATCTCACCTTATGTTCATAGATGATGTCTTCTGTGCAGGGGCTGCAAAATTTTCTCAATGGGAATCCTTCTATAAGATATTTGAGAATTTCGAAAAAGCACCCAAGCTTAGAATTAAGAAAGATAAGACTAAGTTAATTTCTGATGAAGAGAACTTAGAGGAGATACTCACGATTGCCACATTATTTGGGGTGTAGATCCGCACATTTTCTGAGCACTTCAAATATTTGGGATGCCATTTAAAATCCTACAAATACAGTGTTTCAAATTGGGAATGGTTGGTCTCCAAATTTGAGAAGATGTTGTACCGTTGGGATCACAAATGGTTAACATTGGGGGAGAGGGTGATTATGATTAAGGTGTTGTTACAAGGCATTTTAGTATTCTAGATGCATGAATTTCATATCCTGAAAAAAATAATCCATAAAATAGACTCAATAATCACCAAATTCTTGTAGTCAGTCTCTGGTACGAAAAGAATGATTCATCACACCAAGTTAAGTATGATTTCCAGGTCGGTAAGGGAGGGTGGGGCATTATTGACTTCAGAAGTTTTAACATGACACTATTTGAAACTAATATTTGGAGGATATTTGGCAAACAAGGGTTGTGGAAGAATATAATTCTTTCTAAATACATTCACCATTGTGGGTTGGAGGAGTGGGTTTTCGCAGGGGCCCCATAGAAATCTAGTGTATCGTGCATCTGGTGGAGTCTTAGGCGAGAAATCCCATGGCTATGCAGTAACCTTCATTTCCTCTCGACTCCCATCATCAACGAATTGAGTCGGCAGGATCTTGGCAATATGGCTAGCATCAAGATGGGTTGTCGAATGCCACTGTTCGTTCCAGGCTTGCTTGATGCGTGGAAAATCAGGATACCAGACGTCTTGGAGGGAGAATGGGAAGGATAATGAAACCTCCATTATTAGGCCAGTATCTCCTTTTCACAACATTGCCGAGACAGATTGGTTTTGGGAAGCTGTTTGTGCAATGCCAGGGTCACTTCCAAGGAAGAATACGACCATATATCTTCCACATTCAATCCCTTCCCTATGCTGATCTCTTTGCACATATACGGGGTTGGGAAGTACCTATTAATATCCTATGTTTTACATGGTTAATATTACATAACCCTATATTAACTTGGGATATATTTGTTGAAATATCAAACTCCCCTGCTGCCCTGCGCAGAGAAAGAGGAGTACAACAGGGGTAGAAGATTTGAGTGCACGCCATCGTGCATTCAAGAGCGACATAAATAAAACAGCAAGGATTTATTTTTTGATGGGTTGTAGCCATACCTCCATGCAGAAGAATTGAATTCTTTCCGTGGTTCAAATCACGCAACAAGCAGTGATGTGATGACAGTCATATCGGGCCTTAAAGCCGACCATATTGTGCTTTTAACCACCAACCACGGTGCCACTGAAAATTTCACCAACCACAAAGTTTTGAAGTTTTTTTTTTAATTGGGCATGAAGTGTTTTGAATGTTTTGAAGTCCCGCCATTACATTTTCCATGCGATTTTACGATATCGCAAATCGCATCTCACAACACTCCATATCCCATTCTGCACAAGACCACAAGTACCGATGTTGCAATATTGCAATGTGCATGAATTTAATTCATTTCCGTAGCCTCGACAAGTTTTGTGATGTGATGTTGCGACATCACACATCGCTCATCAGAAGCGCACAAGTCATGATCACCATTTGGACCGCTCACAAGTCTGCGATGCAATATGCGTTGTGGGCTCCACCGGCATTTGTATATATATATTTTGTTTTATGTTTTTGTTTGATCGTCACGACCAAAAGTCTTTTGACTTTAGTTTTATGAATTTATATGTGGTAATATGTATTTCCAAGGTTTTTGTTTTAATTTTAATATAGAGCCATATATATATGTCTCAAAAGAAAAAGACAAAAGAGGACAAACAGACTGCATCGTTATTTTTTTTTAAAATCCCATAGGTGAAAAATAGAGAGAGTGTCTCTGCGAGAAGAATAGAGGACTGTGTATTGTTTATGTATGACTGTGTATGTGTCTGCAATACCCGAAGAAAAAAAGAGACAAAGAGCAAGATTCCATCACTGTGTGTGTAACAACCAAGATCGTTTTGAGTTGTAAATCTAGAACCTCGTTCTGAAGAAATCATCCATTTTGTAATAGTGTTTTATGTTAATGAAATTGTTTCATCTTGTGTTAAAACCTCTGTCCAGCATGTTTGTTTTAAATATTTGTTTGCCATCTATGTCCAACAAAGAAAGTTTTTTTTATAATGTCTGTGTTGAGACAGAGGAGAATTTTGTTCTCCCTATGTGTTTCTGGAATCTTCAGAAAATTCCAACATGGTATCAGAGCCAGCCAAGGCTCTTTGAAGGAGTGTCAAAGAAGCTAAAGGAAGGATTTGTTGAAGCAGTTCTCCAGTAGAGTGAAGGCTCAGCAAAGTCCAGGTATTTCTCAAAAACAGAGTTTTGAGATTGTTTAAAAAGTGCAGTCCAGAGAAGTCTTTTTGAAGACAAAGTTTCTTCTCTTAAGCAGAGAGACAGTTTATTTAAAAAAAAAAAAAAGACAGTCAAGTTTTTATTACATAGTTCAGTGTGCTAAGTCATGGCAGGAGCCAGCACAAGCATGAGTATTGGAAATACTCAACTCCCACAGTTTAATGGGAAGAACTATGACTTCTGGGAAATCATCATGAGAGCCATGTTTTCCTCTCAGGATTTATGGGAGTTTTTTGAAGATGGTTTTGAAGAACCAACAGATGAAAATGATTTTAACGCCTTAACACGAGCATAGAATGATTTGTTGAAGAGAAATAGGAATAAAGACTCAAAAGCCCTCTTCTATCGTTATCAAACAGTGCATGAGAGTGTGTTTCCAAGGATAGCAGTAGCTAAGAAGTCCAAGGATGCATGGGATACCCTCCAGATTTCCTATCAAGGTATGGAGAAGGTGAAGACAACAAAGCTAGAATTGCTGAGGAGAGACTTTGAAACTCTTAGTATGAAAGAGTCTGATAACATAGAATCATTCTTCACACATGTGATTGGGTTGGTTACTTAGATAAGGTCTCATGGAGAGACACTTGAAGAAAGAAGGATTGTGGAGAAATTATTGAGGATCTTACCCTCAAGGTTTGATGTGATAGTCACAACCCTTGAAGAGATAAAGGATCTCTCAAATTTTCCAGTTGATGAACTTCATGCATCACTGATGACACATGAACAAAGATTGGGTAGAAATGAAAACTCATCTTTGGAGCATGCCTTCAAGACCCAAATGTCCTTTGGAAGAGGAAGAGGAAACTACAGAAGAAAAGGAAGAGGCAGAAGCCCAAACAGAGGAAGAAACAGCCCTGCAAGTTCGAGTGGAAGGGGCAGCAATCAGAACTAGAATGAAGGCTCAAGCCAACATAAAACTCATGGACAAAGGTATGATAAATCCCAAGTCCAATTTCATTATTGCAAGAAATATGGCCACTATGTCAATGAATGTAGGAAAATGAAAAATGACATGAATAATAGGCAGAATACTAATTTTGCAAAAGAAAATATGAACCAGAGTAATGTGTTGTTAAGATGTAATGCAGCACAAGATAGACAAGATGATATATGGTTCTTAGACTCAGGTTGTAGCAACCATATGATTGGAAACATAGCATTGTTTGCCAATCTAGATGAAAATGTTAAATTTGAAGTAACATCAGGAACTGATAGTAAGATCTATGTCAAGGAAAAAGGTAGAGTCAGTATCCTGGCAAAAAATGGAGAACAGAAGTTTGTGCCATATGTATATTATGTACCTGGCTTGAAATGTAATCTTTTGAGCATTGGACAGCTCATTGACAAGAGCTACACTGTATTCTCTAAAAATGATTTGTGCACAATCATGGACTTACCTCAAGAAAGTCATTGCAGAGGTGCAGATGACAAGCAATAGGATGTTTACTCTCAAGCTCAGAGCAGACTTGAAGGAAAGAAGAAATTTAGCAGTTGTAACACAAGAGGTCTTTCAAGAGGAAGTGAAAGATGAAAAATGGTTATGGCACTTGAGATTTGGACATCTCAATTTTGGAGGCCTGAACTTGTTTCATGGAAAGGGAATGGTAAAAGGATTACCATTGATTGAGAAACTGGACAGCCTTTGTGAAGGCTGCATCTTGGGAAAACAACATAGAGAAAGTTTTCCATCAGGAAAGAGCATAAGGGAAAAAGCACCCTTAGAAATTGTCCACTCTGATTTGTGTGGACCAATGCGAATGCCATCTTTAGCTGGCAACAAATATGTTTTGAAATTCATAGATGATTACACCAGAAATACATGGGTGTATTTCTTGAAAGAGAAGAGTGAATTTTTTGAACAATTCTACCACTTTAAGGCTCTTGTTGAGAACCAAAGTGGCCAGCATATAAAAATTTTAAGGACTGATAGAGGAGGTGAGTATATTTCAAAATAATTTCTGCATTTTGGTAGATAAAATGGCATACACAAGCAATTTACAGCAAGGTACACACCGCAACAAAATGGAGTTACTGAAAGGAAAAATAGAGCAATCATGGAAATGGTAAGAAGTATGTTGAAGGGAAAACATTTGCCAAATGAGTATTGGGTTGACGCTGTCAATTATGCAGCATTCATATTGAATAGATGCCCAACCAAAGAAGTAATGAACAGAATTCCTGAAGAAGCGTGGAGCGGCATAAAGAAACATGTCACCCACATGACAGTTTTTGGTTGTGTGGCTTATGCACACATTCCAGATTAGCTAAGGAAGAAGTTGGAAAGTAAGGGGGGGAAGTGCATTCTTATTGGATACAGTGAATAATCCAAGGCATATAGATTGTATAACCCATCCACCAAGAAATTTATTGTAAGCAGAGATGTTCAGTTCATTGAGGAAGAAACTTGGGATGCAAGCATTAAGAAAACAACCAATGTGAAGAGCTATTTGTCTCATGATGATGATGAGGAAGAAATGGCTAAAAGGAACACCTCATTAGTAGCACCACCTCCACCAACACAAGGACAACAAGGGATGCCACAAGTAGGTATGAGAACACCCTTGAGAATTGATAGCAGTGCTTCTCCAAGCACACCACAAGCAACAGATTTGAGTGCTTCTTCAAGCATAAGTACACCAAGTGAAAGAGGAACTAGATTGAGAAATTTGAATGACATTTAAGAGAAAAAGACAACAAATGAAGGTATGAACTCTTTATTTGCATTATATTGTCATGTTGATGATCCTATTCATGTTAGATGCTATGGATGAAGAAATGAATGCAATAGAGAAAAATAAAACATGGGAATTGGTTGATCTCCCAAATGGTAAGGAAGTCATTGGAGTGAAATGGGTTTATAAAACCAAAAGTTATGTTGAAGATAATATTGAAAGGCACAAGGCCAGACTTGTTGTCAAAGGCTAAAAACAGCAACATGGAAGAGATTATGAGGAAACTTT
The DNA here is from genome assembly GCA_034641835.2 of Pinus albicaulis. Lineage (NCBI taxonomy): Eukaryota > Viridiplantae > Streptophyta > Pinopsida > Pinales > Pinaceae > Pinus > Pinus albicaulis. The sequence continues at coordinate 131,059,702 of CM076571.1, read as the reverse complement.
TGCACCAGTTGCAAGAATGGAAACCGTGAGAGCAATGTTGTCCATAGTAGCACAACAAAAGTGGAAGGTCTACCAAATGGATGTGAAATCAGCATTCCTAAATGGAGTTTTGATGGAAGAGGTTTATGTTGAACGACCTCTCGACTATGAGAAAGAAAGCCAAGAGCACAAAGTATGCAGATTTAGGAAAACTCTTTATGGGCTGAAGCAAGCACCAAGAGCATAGTACAATAGGATAGATGTCTATCTACTAGAAAATGGGTTTGAGAAATGTGAAGGAGAACCTCATTATACATCAAGGAGAAAGATGGTAAGATGCTAATTGTTGTCTTGTATGTTGATGATGTAATTTTTACAGGTAATGATGCTTACCTCATTGAGAGTTTTAAATTAGTCATGAAGGATGAATTTGAGATGAATGATATGGGATTACTGAAATACTTCTTAGGAATAGAAGTAGAGAAAAATGAAAATAAGATTTTTATTTCTCATGCCAAATATGTGAATGAAATTCTGGAAAGATTTAATATGCAGGATTGCAAGGCAGCAATTACCCCTACAGTGATGGGATTGAAATTGAGCAAGGAGGACAGCAGCAAGGATTTTGATCCAAGCTTGTACAAAAGCATAGTTGGCAGCCTCATGTATTTGACTACAACTAGGCTGGATATCATGCATGCCGTAAGCTTGATTTCTAGATTTATGGAAAAGCCAAAGGAGGCACATTGGCAAGTAGCAAAAAGAATTCTGAGATATGTAAAAAGAACAAAGAGATATGGAATTTTATATACCACTTCAGAAAATTCTGAATTGATTGGTTATACTGGCAGTGACTGGGCTAGAAGTATAGATGGCTGGAAAAGCACATCTGGTTATGTTTTTCACATGGGTTCGGGAGCCATTTCATGGGCTTCTAAGAAACAACCAATTGTGGCATTATCTACAGCAGAAGCAGAGTATGTGGCAACTACAGCAGCAGCATGTCAAGCAGTTTGGATGAGGAGAATGTTGAGATGTTTGTGTCATGAATAGGTAAAGGGCACAATAATTTATTGTGACAATAGCTCAGCTATAGCTTTGTCAAAGAATTTTACGTTTCACAAAATAACGAAACAAATAGATGCCAAGTTTCACTACATCAAAAAGCTAGTGAACAACATAGAAATTGTTCTGAAACATTGTAGAATAGAGGAGCAGTTTGCCGACATTCTGACAAAGCCATTTGGGCAAAAGGATTTTAATTATCTGAGGAAATGCATGGGTATGACAGAAAACCCAACAGGTGATTTTAAGGGGGAGTGTTGAAATATTAAACTCCCCTGCTGCCCTGCGCAGAGAAAGAGGAGTACAGCAGGGGCAAAATATTTGAGTGCACGCCATCGTGCATTAAAGAGCGACATAAATAAAACAGTAAGGAATTATTTTTTGATGGGTCATAGCCATACCTCCACACAGAAGAATTGAAGTCTTTCCTTGGTTCAAACCATGCAACAAGAAGTGATGTGATGACAGTCATATCGGGCCTTAAAGCCCACCATACCATGCTTTTAACCAGCAACCACCACGCCGCTGAAACTTTCACCAACGACAAAGTTTTGAAGTTTTTTTTTTTTAATTGGGCACGAAGTGTTTTAACTGTTTTGAAGTTCTGCCATTAGAGTTGTGATGTGATTTTGTGATATCGCAAATCACATCTCGCAACACTCCATATCCCATTCCGCACAAGACCGCAAGTTCTGATGTTGCGATATTGCAATGTGCATGAAGTTAATTCCTTTCCGTAGCCCCAATAAGTTTTGCGATGCGATGTTGTGACATCGCACATCGCTCGTCGCAAGCACACAAATCATGATCACCGTTTGGAAAACTCGCAAGTTTGCGATGCGATATGCGTTGTGGGCGCCATCGGCATTCACATATATATATTTTTTGTTTTATGTTTTTGTTTGATCATCGCGACCAAAAGACTTTTGACTTTGGTTTTATGAATTTATATGCAGTAATATGCATTTCCAAGGTTTTTGTTTTAATTTTAATATAGAGCCATATATATGACTGCATCATTATTTTTTTTTTAAAAGCCCGCAAGCTAAAAACAGAGAGAGTGTCTCTGCTAGAAGAACAGAGGACTGTGTATTGTGTATGTATGACTGTGTGTGTGTAATACCCGAAGGCAAGAAGAGACAAAGAGCAAGATTCTAGCGCTGTGTGTGTAACAGCTAAGATCGTTTTGAATTGTAAATTCAGAACCTGGTTCTGAAGAAATCATCCATTTTGTAATAGTGTTTTATGTTATGAAATTGTTTCAGCTTGTGTTAAAACCTCTGTCCAGCAAGTTTGTTTTAAATCTCTGTTTTCCAACTATGTCCAGCAGAGAAAGTTTTTTTTATAATCTTTGTGTTGAGACAGAGGAGAATTTTGTTCTCCCTATGTGTTTCTGGAATCTTCAGAAAATTCCAACAATATTTTTGATGAAATGTTTTTTTGGGTCCTAATAGATGCTCCCTCTACAGGTCCACCATGGAGTAGTTCCACCATCTATTTTTACTTTGTCCCTTTGCAGCTGAAATCTAGACGAAGGTGGCCTCTATCTTACGGTGCCAAATTATCGGTAATAATTCTTTTATTCCAGCTTCGATATGCTCCTGGGAACGACAAGCAAAAGCATATAAGGTTGTTCCTTTATATGTTTTCTCAGCCTTCTCACGTACTCAGAATGAATATATTTTCGAAGAGATTCCTCCTGATCCCAGGATGTCCTCTCTGCGGATTGTAGCTCATTTCCAAGATATCGGCCCATGGGGTCCGAAGACCTCTCCCCGCTCAATTACTCTTGTTGATTTGGGCAGCATCTTCCCGATCTACTATTTTGATGGGGCCTAATCTGGGAGCATTATGGATGCGGTGCCTCTCTCCATATCGACCCTTCCATCCTCTTTTGTTTTCATTGGTCTGGAAGTAATGGGGATAACTGCAGGGATGAAGTGTTTGCTTTATGTGGTGCCCTGCAATTTTCGTTGTGGCTCAGCATTGAAAGGATCTTTATCATCGGGGATTCTCTCACCATCATTCATTGGATCCAAGGTAAGAATGTTATAGAGGTTCCCTCTCTTTGGAACTGGTTGCAGAGGATTCAGGAATTAAAGGTTCTTTCATCTCATATATCTTTCCAGCATGTTTATAGAAACAAAACTCAAAAGTCGATGTTCTATCTAAGCGAACTTTGTCTCTTCTACTCAGGCATATGCATTACAAGCAAGTGGTGGATGGTTCGATTATTAATTATGGTTCCTTCCAGATTTGATCAAATTTTAATGGCATTTATTTCTATACACCTTATGGTTTTTGGTATCTCGGCATATCCTATTTCTCATAAAATGTGTTTTATGTAAGTGTCTTGTATTTCTCCCTAGTAGCATAATGTGTTTGCACCCTCATGTGAGTATACATTGTTATTAATTCTATTGTACACGGGATTTTTGGCTAGTATTTGGTATTTACACATATGGTCATATGGTGGACAGTAGACAATATGATGCAGGAGCATCGGCATTAGCCAGCAATGTGGAGGATTGTCCACATGTTGTGGCTAATCACAGTAAAATTCATTAACTGTTGGGTCGAATTTAGGGTTATTGAGAAGGATAAAACTCCCTAAATAGTTTGTTATTATTTATGTTTGTAATAAATAAAAGATTGTCTTATTTTAGAGATAGGGATAAGATTGGTTAGATAGGTGTAGCCAGAATTATGGGATAGGATATTCTATTAAGATCTTTAGGCGAATAGGAAATTTCTGTTAGCAATATTAGGAGGACTGATAGATAGTCGTTTTTCAAGGGGAAGTCTATATATAGATCTTGTTAGAGAGAGAGCGAGAGGCATTTTTTTTAAGAGAGAATTAGTTAGGGTTGAGTGTGATAATGTCTGCGCAATCGATTTAATAACTCGATCTGTGTTTGTTTTGGAAACTGTATGCATTGTTATATACGAGCCGGTGTTATTCGATTCTTTGGAGATTGCTTGGAATGATAGTTTTCCATGTGTTATTTTGTTAATACAAACGTGGCATAGATTAAAGCTGCGAGCTGTAAAGGTTTTTAATACGGAAACTCGGCGCAAAGATACTTGGTGAACTCCTGAGTGGATTAAAAACACATCTGATGTTTTGTATTGCAAATTGGATCCGATAACACCGTTGGATCGGATCGGAGAGGAGATTTCAATTATCACATTCAGTTAACAAAGGGTGTGGACGCAAGGTTTATAAAATTGTTTTGAATTGGAGTCGGATCTGTTTGTAATCATCGCCTCGGCGCTGGAGTCGCAATTGACACTTGTAGTGGGCTGCAAATCGCGATTTATGAACGCCGATTAATATCATTTTCTGCCACAGATTGCTGATTGATATCATTTGTCCGCACAGATTGCTTATGATACTGTGGAAAAAGTATTGGGTTCATTGATTCATGTTCGATGGGTCAATGGTTCTAGTGTTGGCCTGAACGTCTGCTTTCATGAAAAACGCTCTTCGAATTGGGCTTTTCTGCTTTGACATTCCATTTCAAGAAAGGAGATTACACTGTGATCGAATGTAACTACTTATTGGATAATTTACCTGACCATGGCATCAGATATGAAACCAAATGTTGCGAGCTGAAAGGACTGCAAAGCACGAATTCTCTGGTTCAGAATTAGAGAAATCAAATAATACTGAAGGTTTGACCAGTCGTTATATGTCTGCAGGGTGATGCGTGATACCAAGAATTGTCAATCAAACTAATTGATTGTTGTTGTTAATTGAGTCTGGCAACCCAGCGTTAAGCGATGGCCCATTTGTCAGACGCTGCGTGCAGAAGGTAACTTTGTTCTAAATCCGTTATCGATGTTGTTTGTAAGCAGAGTCGAAACGCTGTGTAAAGAATTGACATCGATTGGTTGCGTGAGGGTCAATATAATTGTTACAGTATCAAATTCTTGCGGTGATATGTTTGCGTGAAAGGTTTAATTGAAGCAAGGCGCATTTTGTTTTATTGTATGATGGGCGCATTGTGCCAATTGAAGCTGTACAGAGATTGTGGTCGCAATTGTGATTGGCATGTTCGATCTACTGGATCTGAGCGTAAGAATCCTCATAAGATTCTGTTGGTAAGTGCATTCAACACAATTTATGAATACAGTTAAGGGTTGACTATTTGAAATTTAATTTAATGGGCGGCTCGATCAGATTCGAAACTATTGTGATGAATTTGAAATGGGTATAAGCTGTTTAATGCCATCAGTGTGCAGACAACGAAATATAAGAAAGGGACAGTGAGGTAAGTTTAAAGCGAATTGCATGGTATTATTGCAAAAGGGTGACACGGTTACAATTTTGTTGAAATTGAAATATGATTTCAATGTATGTTGAATCATGAGTACCGAAGATTCAATTTAAGCTTCCATAAAATAGTTTATGAAATTGCCAGCAATCAGAATTTTTATATGGACAGTTTTGAGGTATTCATTTTAAAGTAGAGAAGAAGGCGATTCTGGGTATTGCAGGTTTATGTCTGCGTCATTTTTGGTATCAGAGCTTGGCTCTGTGGAAATTGTATAAGTTTGTTTTCTGAATGAAGTTTAGTATCAGATTGCAGCAGTGAAGAAATCCATTCAAAATACAGGTGACAGCATCAGAAAGAGTGAAGGCTGCAGCACGATAAATCAAGAGAAGCTGAGAAAGAAGAACCAGATGCGTTCTTAAAAGCAGAAGTGGCAGTGAACCTGAAGAATCCAACAAGAGGTTGGACAGAGAAGACAATTGAAGTGTTCTCGAAAGAGAGCGAGAGATTGCAGAAGCCTAGAGGGAGCGAAGGTGTGCTCAGGAGAAGATTCCAGACAGGGGATCATGCTTACCAAAAGACTGAGTGAGGGGAGCTTAGTGAGGTAAGATTGCAGTAAGGAGGACTTACTGTTGCAGAGGCTTGATGCAGAGGAGTGAGAAGCTCATGGAAAGAGAGGAGCAGGAAATGACTACAGATAGTCATAGTAGAAGTTCACAAGGAAGCCACAGCAGAAAGGAAGATGCCAAAGAAAATGGCATGAGGATGAGTCAAGAAGAGTTTGACCGAGAGAAAGCTCAGATAGATTTCCAGATTGGAATATTGATGAAGATGCTGCAGAAAAGTGTTTGGACCATGAGGAAAAGAGGAAAGTGGCCAAGGCTACGAGAAAGGAGAAATCAGCAAGTGAAGTCAGAGATAGCAGAAGAATTGAGAAAGATTGAGCAGATATTGAATGCTCAAGAGGAGTCAGAGAAACTCAGAGAAGCAGAGGTAGAATTGGAAGTTTCCATTTGGAGACCAGAACAGGGTGAGATGTTGGGAGAAGAGGATAATGAGAGGTCAGCTGAAGATCTCGTGGACTATTGGTAGAGTCCAGAACAATTCAAAGATATGTTGACAAAGGAAGCAGATGAGGCAATGCAGCCTTGTGATTTTTATTCTTAGAGTTTGTGTATGTTTGCAGGATATGCAGAGGATGATGGACAATCGATTGAAATTGTCACAACCAGGAATGAAGCTCTTGTGGTAAAGTATGATGAAGAATCCTTTTTAGAGGAAGAAGGTGTTGATCATTTGCAACAGAAGGAGTTCATAGATGAAATCCTGTTTGGTGTGAAACAGTCAGATGAGGTTGATATAGACCAGCAGTCTGAAGACAATTCCATAATGGGACTACAAAAAGGTAAACCGATGAATTTGTTTAATAGAATTGATGAAAGATGCTTACAATATGATAATGTGGAAAACAGGTTAACTCCAGAGGATTGCCAAGAAAAAAATGAAGCTGAAAAGGAAAATTGTGATGATCTGCTGGAGAGATTTCACAAGGAGATAGAATTCTTGGAAAGATTACTCGAGGAACCTAAAGGAGAAACAAAGTTTACAGAACCTGACGGAGGAAAAGGTATGGAAGATAGCATCAATAAATATGATGCTGAAATCAAAGAAATTGAGCAGCGATTATTTGAAGGTGAGATGAAAGATCAAGAGCAACAAGGGAGTTATGTCCTCAGAGGCATAAAGGAGACAGAAATATTAACTCAGCAAGATGGAAGTAACCAGAAATTTGGAAGGAAAGATCAGCTACATGAGAATGAATTTGAGGAAGGTAGTAAATTGCAGGAGTATAGAAGCTGGCAGCAGAATGAAGAACCAGAGATTGGTCTAGCAGTACAAAGAAAGACAAGTAAAAACCGAAGATACAGATGGAGACTGAAGAAAAAGGTGAAGTGGAAGCTATTGCAACAGAGGTTGAATGGCAAGCTGATGAACGAATTCAGGGAACTTGAACAAATTCATCTTGATTTGATGTCACCGCAAGAAGGATCCGCTGAAATCCAAAAGAATTATGATGGAGGATTGGTGCTTAAAGCATCAAAAGAAAATGGAAGGTATTGTATTTTGAAAACTAAAGGTTATTGTGTGTTTGCAGGTCACATTAACTTGAAGAAAGACAAACAGTTATTGAAGACTGTTGAAGAAATGACTACTCATAGTCATATGTAGGATAAGGAGGGTGGAAAAAGAATTTTTGAATTAAAAGGATACACTGAGTCATTGAAGATCATTGATCTTGAAGCAAGCCAGAGTGAAGGAGGATTAAAGACAGCTGTTGCGAACAATGCAGTCAGTAAAGATGGTGCAGAACTTTTGAGAAAACTTCCAGATGAGATAGCAGATTTGTATAAGTCGAATCTTTTGATGAGGAAGCCAGCAAGGAATGAAGGATTGCAAATTAAAGTGAGAAAAACAGCAGCCAGGTATGTGAAAAGGACAGCAGCAGATAGTGAAGCATTGCAGCACAAAGGCGGGAGACTTGAGGGACAAACAACCACAGTAACCAAAAACAGAATATCAAATCAAGTATGGGATCCAGGAGGACGCAACCCAGAAATGCATGATCAGGAGATCATGGTTAATTTAAACTTCGGGAGTCTGATGCAGGAGCATCGGCATTAGCCAGCAATGTGGAGGATTGTCCACATGTTGTGGCTAATCACAGTAAAATTCATTAACTGTTGGGTCAAATTTAGGGTTATTGAGAAGGATAAAACTCCCTAAATAGTTTGTTATTATTTATGTTTGTAATAAATAAAAGATTGTCTTATTTTGGAGATAGGGATAAGATTGGTTAGATAGGTGTAGCCAGAATTATGGGATAGGATATTCTATTTAGATCTTTAGGGGAATAGGAAATTTCTGTTAGCAATATTAGGAGGACTGATAGATAGTCGTTTTTCAAGGGGAAGTCTATATATAGATCTTGTTAGACAGAGAGCGAGAGGCATTTTTTTTAAGAGAGAATTAGTTAGGGTTGAGTGTGATAATGTCTGCGCAATCGATTTAATAACTCGATCTGTGTTTGTTTTGGAAACTGTATGCATTGTTATATACGAGCCGGTGTTATTCGATTCTTTGGAAATTGCTTGGAATGATAGTTTTCCATGTGTTATTTTGTTAATACAAATGTGGCATAGATTAAAGCTGCGAGCTGTAAAGGTTTTTAATACGGAAACTCGGAACACTGTTGGATCGGATCGGAGAGAGGATTCAATTATCACATTCAGTTATCAAAGGGCGTGAACGCAAGGTTCATAAAATTGTTTTGAATTGAAGTCGGATCCGTTTGTAATCATCGCCTCGGCGCTGGAGTAGCAATTGACAGTTGTAGTGGGCTGCAAATCGTGATTTATATGATTTATGAACGTACTAGATTGATAGATCGATATCATTTTTCTGATATACAAATTGCTGCAGGATAATGAAAGAAGCATTGGGGGTCATTGATTCATGTCCAAAGGGCCGAAGGGCTTATATTCATGCTGCAATGACTTCGTCACGACAAACGCTCTTTTTGAATTCGAATTTTTCTGCCAATATTCCATTTGACAAGGAGATTACATTAGACTATACATACTTATTAGATATTGTCCAAGTGATAATTACTGGCCATGGTACCAAATATGAAACCATGTTGGGAACTGGAAGGGCTACATGACTAAAAAGCACGAATTCTCTGGCCTAGAATTAGAGAGATCAAATAATACTGATCGTTTGCTTAAAAATCCATTGTTGTTGTGGTGTGACCAGTCGTTTTATTACCATTCGTGGACTATAAATACTAGTTCAGTATTTGTTGTATCTTGTCTGCATCATTCTAAGGGTGATGCGTGATACCAAGAATTGTCAATCAAACTAATTGATTGTTGTTGTTGATTGAGTTTGGCAATCCTACGTTCATTTGGTTGACTGATATATGCGCATAAAGCCTTGGAGCAATCGATTTGTAGAATGGTTGGAGTGGATGTTCAATCTTGAATCGAATGTATTGAGGTCGAATGCAGAAAGACCATTCCGATTCTGTGGTGAATTTGCAGAACTCTGTTTCTGCGCAAAGCCAGAGAACGGCGATGAAAAGGTCGATGTGTGGATGTTGACAGAGAAAATGGTAAGTTAATGGGTGCGCAATTATTGATGATTTCCAAAACTGAATGGGTGTGGGAATTAAAATGTAATTGATATTCAGTCCGATCAAGAGAAGGGTGTTGCATTTAAATTTATATATGGGTGTTGGTAATTACACTATGGCCTTCGATTAAAGGTGTGTCGATTGCTGAGTTGTAGTTTGAACCAGAGTTTTTGAGAGGAACTGAAATTACTGACTTTTGAAATTGTGAATCAATATCACATACTTCCGCAAATTGAAGTGTATGTAATTGCCAGCAATCAGAAATTTTATTAGGCAGTTGTTGAGATGCACAGTGTTTGCAAGACTCTGAGGTTTGCAGGACAACCTGCATCATTTTTGGTATCAGAACTTGGCTCTGTTGAATTGAAGACTGCAGCAATATAGATCAAGAGAAGTTGTGAGAGAAGAACTAGATAAGTTCTTAAAAGCAGAATAGATAAAGTTCTTAGAAGTGGCAGTGAACCTGAAGAATCCAACAAGAGATTGGACAGAGAAGACAATTGAAGTGTCTTCGAAAGAGAGAGTGAGAGATCGCAGAAGCCTTGAGGTAGAAAAGGTGTTGCTCAGGAGAAGATTCTAGATAGGGGATCGTGCTTACCAAAAGACTGAGTGAGGAGAGCTTAGTGAGGTAAGATTGCAGTAAGGAGGACTTACTGTTGCAGAGGCTTGTTGCAGAGGTACGAGGAGCTCATGAAAAGAGAGGAGCAGAAAATGTCTATAGATAGTCATAGCAGAAGTTCACAAAGAAGCCACAGCAGAAGGGACGATGCCAAGGCAAATGGCATGAGGATGATTCAAGAAGAGTTTGACCGAGAGAAAGCTGAGATAGATTTCTAGATTGGAATATTGATGAAGATGCTGCAGAAAAGTGTTTGGACCATGAGGAAAAGAGTAAAGTGGCCAAGGCTACGAGAAAGGAGAAATCAGCAAGTGAAGTCAGAGATAGTAGAATAATTGAGAAAGATTGAGCAGATATTGAGTGCTCAAGAGGAATCAGAGAAACTCAGAGAAGCAGAGGTAGAATTGGAAGTTTCCATTTGTAGACCAGAACAAGGTGAAATGTTAGGGGAAGAGGATAATGAGAGGTCAGCTGAAGATCTCATGGACTATTGGCAGAGTTCAGAACAATTCGAAGATATGTTGACAAAGGAAGCAGATGAGGCAATGAAGCCTTGTGATTTTGATTCTTACAGTTTGTGTATGTTTGCAGGATATGTAGAGGATGATGGACAGTCGATTGAAATTGTCACAACCAAGAATGAAGCTCTTGAGATAAAGTATGATGAAGAATCCTTTTTAGAGGAAGAAGGTGTTGATCATTTGCAACAGAAGGAGTTCATAGATGAAATCCTGTTTGGTGTGAAACGGTCAGATGAGGTTGATATAGACCAGCAGTCTGAAGACAATTCCATAGTGGGACTACAAAAAGGTAAACCAATGAATTTGTTTAATGGAATTGATGAAAGATGTTTGCAATATGATAATGTGGAAAAAAGGTTTACTCAGGAGGATTTCCAAGAAAAGAATAAAGCTGAGAATGGAAATTGTGATGAACTACTGAAGAGATTTCACAAGGAGATAGAATTCTTGGAAAGATTACTCGAGGAACCCAAAGGAGAAACAAAGCTTACAAAACTTGATGGAGGAAAAGGCGTGGAAGATAGCATTAATAAATATGATGCTGAAATAAGAGAAATTGAGCAGCGATTATTTGAAGGTGAGATGCAAGATTAGGAGCAACAAGGGATTTATGTCCTCAGAGACATAAAGGAGACAGAAATATTAACTCAACCAGATGAATATGGAAGTAACCAGAAATTTGGAAGGAATGATCAGCTACATGAGAGTGAATTTGAGAAAGGCATCAAATTGCAGAAGTATAGAAGCTGGCAGCAGAATGAAGAACCAGAAATTGGTCTGGCAGTACAAAGAAAGACAAGAGAAGACCAAAGATACAGATGGAAACTGAAGAAAAAGGTGAAATGGAAGCTATTGCAACAAAGGTTGAATGGCAAGCTGATGAACGAGTTCAGGAAATTTGAACAAATTCATATTGATTTGAAGTCACCGCAAGAAGGATCCGTTAAAATCCAAAAGATCTATGATGGAGGATTGGTGCTTGAAGCATCAAAAGAAAATGGAAGGTATTGTATTTTGAAAATTGAAGGTTGTTTTGTGTTTGCAGGTCACATTAACTTGAAGAAAGACAAACAGTTATTGAAGACTGTTGAAGAAATGACTACTCATAGTCATATGCAGAATAAGGAGGATTGCAAAAGAATTTTTGAATTCAAAGGATACACTGAGTCATTGAAGATCATTGATTTTGAAGAAATCCAGAGTGCAGGAGGATTAAAGACAGATATTGTGAACAATGCAGTTAGTAAAGATGGTACAGAACTTTTGAGAGAACTTCCAGATGAGATGGAAGATTTGTATAAGTCGAATCTTTTGATGAGGAAGCTAGGTAAAGCATTTGTGTTTATTGAGTTGATTAATTTTGATGAAGATTTATATGCAGGAAAAGAGCAGTGTGAAGTCGATCTGAACCAAGAAGAACAGATCAGATTAATGGAAGGTATGCTGGAATTTGAAGTAAGGAATGATGAAGTCATAAATGAGAAACCGGAAGAAGAACCTGGGAAAAGGAATTTGTACATTTTAGAAATGTATATTGAAGATTATTGGCACATAAATTATGATGTTCTAAATCAAGAACACAATCAGTTGCAAGGGAATAGTATTCAATACATAAGAAGTGAAATGGACAAAGAATTGAATGAGTTGTGGAAACTCACACTACAACATTCCAGTGAAACAGATGCAGGACAAAAGAAGAAGGGAAGATTGGCTGGAAGAAATGGTACAGGTGAAGGGAATGGAAAATTTCAAATTAGAGTGAGCAAAGCAGCAGCGAAATATGTGAAAAGGACAGCAGCAGATAGTGAGGCATTGTATCACAAAGGCGGAAGACTTGAGGGACAAACAACAACAGCAGTAACCAAGGACAGACTATCAAACCAAGTATGGGATCCAGGAGGACACAGACATGAAGTGCATGATTAGGAGATCATGGTTAATTTAAACTTTGGGAGTCTGATGCAGGAGCATCCAGGGCTAGTCAGCAATGTGGAGGATTGTCCACATGTTGTGGCTAGTTGCAGTAGAATTCATTAACTGTCGGTAAAAATTAGATTTACTGAGGAGGTTGGATTCCTCAAATAGTTTTTTATTGTAATAAATAAGAGATTATCTTATTTAAATGTAGAGATAATAGTTGTTAGTCTAGGTGTGCTTGAAAGCAATGAAATAGAAGATTTTTGTTTGATTTTTAATGATATGAGATTACATTATCTATTGTTAGAGGAATTAGTGGATAAAATATAGTGAAAATTGTAATAAGGAGGAGACTCTTCGTAGAGGTTTTGGAGAGAGAGGAGTGAAAGCTCAGGTTTTAGTGTGAATGTGACTGTGTATTAAAATTTTTAATTCTGGAATACTTTAGAAAAAAAATGAAGTTCTGTTTTATTTGGGTATTATGAGCGCAATGGTATTCTGCCCAAATCGAATGACAATTGATGAAATTGTGTGTTAATGTCTGCGTAATTGATTGAAGAACTTCGATCTGTGTTTGTTTTGGAAATTGTATGCATTGTTATATACGAGCCTGTGTGATTCAATAATTGGCTTCTTTGGGTAATTGCTTGAAATGATAGTTGTCCATGTGTTATTTTGTTTATAAAAGCCCTGTGATTAAGACAAACGTGACATAGATTGAAGTTGCTTGTTTTGTAAAAGTTGTTAATACGAAAACTTGGCGCAAAAGACACTTGGTGAACCACCGAGTGGATTTAAAAACATATATGTTGTTTTGTATTGCATATTAAGAGTCAAAATGCTGCAGATTGGATCGGATCGGAAGAGGATTCAATTATCACATTCGGTCTCCAAAGGCGTGAACGCAAGGTTCATAAAATTGTTTTTGAATTGAAGTCGAGGATGCGTTTATGTCCTTCGCCTCGGCGGAGTAGCAATTGACAGTTGTAGTGGGCTGCAAATCGTGATTTATGAACGCCGATTGATATCATTTTTCTGCCACAGATTGCTTATGATGCTGTGAAAAAGAAGCATTGGGGTCATTGATTCATGTCCAAAGGGCCGATGGTTCTAGCGTTGGCCTGGACTTCTGCTTTCACGACAAACGCTCTTTGAATTCGACCTTTTCTGCTTTGACATTCCATTTCAAGGAAGGAGATTACATTGTGATCGAATGTAACTACTTATTGGATATTGGTAATGGCATAATTTGCCTGGCCATGGCACCAAATATGAAACCAGATGTTTGGGAACTGGAAGGGCTGCATGACTAAATAGCACGAATTCTCTGGCCTAGAATTAGAGAGATCAAATAATACTGATCGTTTGCTTAAAAATCCATTGTTGTTGTGGTGTGACCAGTCGTTTTATTACCATTCGTGGACTATAAATATCAGTTTAGTATTTGTTGTATCTTGTCTGCATCATTCTAAGGGTGATGCGTGATACCAAGAATTGTCAATCAAACTAATTGATTGCTATTGTTGATTGAGTCTGGAAATCCTGCGTTCATTTGGTTGACTGATATATGCGCAGAAAGCCTTGGAGCAATCAATTTGTAGAATGGTTGGAGTGGATGTTCAATATTGAATCGAATTTATTGAGGTCGAATGCAGAAAGACCATTCTGATTCTGTGGTGAATTTGCAGAACTCTGTTTCTGCGCAGAGCCAGAGAACGGCGATGAAAAGGTCGATGTGTGGATGTTGACAGAGAAAATGGTAAGTTAATGGGTGCGCAATTATTGATGATTTCCAAAAATGAATGGGTGTGGGAATTAAAATGTAATTGATATTCAGTCTGATCAAGAGAAGGGTGTTGCATTTAAATTTATATATGGGTGTTGGAAATTACACTATGGCCTTCGATTAAAGGTGTGTCGATTGCTGAGTTGTAGTTTGAACCAGAGTTTTTGAGAGGAACTGAAATTACTGACTTTTGAAATTGTGAATCAATATCACATACTTCCGCAAATTTAAGTGTATGTAATTGCCAGCAATCAGAAATTTTATTAGGCAGTTGTTGAGATGCACAATGTTTGCAAGACTCTGGGGTTTGCAGGACAACCTGCATCACATTAATGAACAATTCTTGGATGATACACATTACAAAACCTCCTTTCTATATATAGGAGTTCATGGGCCACAATGTAATCCTAGCCAACCTAACAATAATAATTTAAGGGCACAATAATAACAATATGGGGGTTACAGGGGTACAATAATAACAATAAGGGGTTACACTAACAATAATAAGGGACTATACTAGTAATATAGGGACCTAACATGCCCCTCTCCTTCAAAAAAGTGTTGTCCTCAATGCTTGAGTAGCTCTGGGTGCTTCTGTATAAAATTCTCATCCTCCCATGTAGAATCTTCGGTGGGTAAGTTCTTCCACTTGATGAGATACTCTGAAATTGATCGATTCCGTAGCTGTCGAGTTCTTGTTTCCATGACCGCTTCAGGTTCCAATATGATTTTTCCTTCCTCATTAAGTTCTGGCAATATTGTTTGAACTGGAAGATTTTCACCTATAACCTTCTTTAAGCATGAAACATGGAAAACTGGATGCACTCGCGAAGAAGCAGGAAGCTCCAATTTGTATGCCATAGTACTAATATTTTGCAACACCTTGTAAGGACCATAGTACTTTGGTGATAATTTATTATCCTTCTTAGCTTGCTTGAGGGACATTTGTTTGTATGGTTGTAGCCGTAAAAATACCCAATCTCCTACATCAAAACTTCTCTCGCTGCGATGTTGATCTCCCTGTTGTTTCATTCGATTTTGTGCCAAATTCGGGTTATCCTTTAAGAGTTGGAGAACTTCTTGCTGATGCTCGATGTGATCTTCCACTGCTTAAACCTTTGAATTTTCCCTTAAAGATGATGTGATCAATGGTGGATGATATCCATAAAGTGCCATAAATGGGGTCATTTTTGCTGCAGTATGGAAGGAAGTGTTATACCACCATTCAGCGAGAGGTAACCACTTGACCCATTGTGTTTGTTTATCGGATACAAAACAACGAAGATATCCTTCCAAAAATTTATTTACTATCTCAGTTTGACCATCGGATTGAGGATGATAAGATGAGCTATGAGCTAATTGAGTACCCAAACAAGAAAATAACTCCGTCCAAAAATTTCCAGTAAAAATGGGATCTCTTTCGCTCACAATAACCCTTGGGTTTCCATGTAGTTTTTGAATTGTGTCCATAAATGTAGTAGCAACTGTACTTTCTTTAAATGGATGAGATAATGCACAAAAGTGTGCATACTTGGTAAGTCTATCAACTACCACCATGATGACACTCTTTCCTTCGGACTTAGGTAAACCTCTGATAAAATCCATTGAAATCTCCTCCCAATGTTGACTTGGAATTGATAAAGGTTGTAGAAGTCCCAGGGTCTTAATTGTATTAATTTTATTCTATTGGCAAACCAAACATTCCGCCACAAAATTTTGAATATCAGATTTAAGGCCATCCCAAAAAAATTCTTTCTTCACCCTGTGGTAAGTTTTTAAAAATCCTGAGTGTCCTCCTAAAGGAGAAGTGTGCAATTCCAGAAGAATCTTTTGTTTTAGTTGGTAATTCTTACAAAGATATAAGCGATCTTTGTACCATAAGGAATCATTTTTCCAACTAAATGTATCAGATGTACTAGGATCTTGCTGCAACTTTTGAATGAGTGTCCATATATCTTTGTCCTTATTCCATTCATCTCTTACTTTGGTTATCCAATCTGGTTGGATAATATAAATGGCACAAAGCAATGCTTCCACCTCTTCATTCTTTCTTGAGAGTGCATCTGCAACAACATTAAGCTTTCCTTTTTTGTAGATTATTTCAAAGTCATAACCCAACATCTTTGTGACCCATTTTTGCTGCTCTTTAGAAGATAGTCTTTGTTCCAAAAAGTGTTTAAGACTATCATGATCAGTTTTTACCTTGAAGTGTCTTCCCATTAGGTAAGTTCGCCATTTCTTTAGTGCATGAAGTATTGCTAACATTTCCTTCTCATAAATAGGTTTTTGTAAATACTTTCCTTTGATTGGAAGACTTTAAAAAGCAATGGGTCTTCCTTCCTGCATTAAAACTGCACCAATTCCATTTCCTGAGGCATCACATTCCACAATAAAGGTTTTTGTGAAGTCTGGCGTAGCTAAGACCGGTGCTAGGCACATTGCCTCTTTAAGATGTTCAAAGGCCTTAGTTGCTTCGGGAGTCCATGAAAATGCATATTTCTTCAATAATGTTGTTAGAGGTGCTGCTATTCTCCCATAATTCTTAACAAACTTGCGATAATACCCTGTTAACCCGAGAAATCCTCGCAACTTATTTATGGTTGTGGGGACTTTCCATTCCTTAATGGCTTTAATTTTGTTAGGGTCTACTTTAACAACCTCGTGAGATACAATATGACCCAAATATTCCACCTCTTGTACTCCAAAGAAACATTTGGATTTTTTTGCATATAATTGTTTCTCCTGCAATAGTTTGAGCACCCTGTCAACATGTTCAACATGATCCTTCCAAGACCTATTGTAGATTATTATATCATCAAAAAATACTAGCACAAATTTTCTAAGGAAGGGTTTGAAAATGGAATTCATCAACCCTTGAAATGTAGAAGGTGCATTGGTAAGGCCAAAAGGCATGACCAAAAATTCATAATGACCCTCATGAGTTTGAAATGTTGTTTTTGGAATATCTTTAGTCTTCATTCGAATTTGATGATATCCTGAACGAAGATCCAACTTGGTAAAATAAATTGCTCCATGCAATTCATCCAATAATTCATCAATCATGGGAATGGGAAATTTATCTTTAATGGTGAGCTTATTGAGCTCCCTATAATCCAGAAACATGCACCATGATCCATCCTTCTTGTGTACCAATACTACAGGAGCAAAGAAAGAACTTTGGCTAGTTTGAATTATACCCGCCTCTAACATTTCTGCAATCATACGTTCAATTTCGCTCTTTTAGAAATAAGGATATCTATAAGGTCTGATGTTTGGAGGAACACTTCCTAGAATCAAATTAATACCATAATCATGATCATGAATAGGTGGGAGTCCTTTGCGAGTTTCAAACACCTTGGAATGATTGTCCAAGACTTGTTTGAGATCTGCAGAAATAGATGATTTTGATGTTGGAACTTCTAGTGAGCATAATTGTGCCATTACGCCTCATTGTTCTTTCTTTAAAAGCTTTGTCATGACATTAGAGCTTATTATATTTCCTGGATTCCCTACAATACCCCATAATTCGACTTCCTTTCCTTCTGAAAAAAAATGTCAAGAAAATTTCTTGAAAATTAAAAGCTACCATACCCAAAGATTGTAACCATTGTACTCCTAGTACAACATCAGCACATCCCATAGGAATTGAAAGCATTGGAATATTCAATACATATTCCCCCATGGTTAGCTTGATATTATGAAATTTTCCAGAGAAATTTATAGTTCCTCTATTTTCAACCATCACTTGACATTCTGGTGCTGGGTATAGGAAACAATTCAATTCATTGGTTACCTTACAATGAATAAAATTATGGGTGCTACCTGAATCAATCAACACTATTACCCTTTTCTTCTTGATATGTCCTTATATCTTGAGAGTTTGAGGAGTGGTAATTCCTACCAATGTATTACATGATATGGTCAGACTCATTTCTTCCACTTCTAGGGCCGGTTCTTGGTGTATATCCTCTTCTTGTTCATTTTCTTCTTCCTCTTCACAATCTATGTAAAATAATTTCTTCTCAACACACTTATGGCATTTGCTATCACAATTGTAGCAAAGAAATTTTTCTCTTTTTTCTTCCAATTTTTAAGGTGTCAACCTTGTAGGCTGTGGAAATATAGGTGTAGCAACACTTCCTTCTTTATATAAGTGAGCGGTAGGCTTCCTTGTCACCATAATTTTACATTCAATTTTTCTTGCCAACCTGAATGCCTTCTCCAATGAATTAGGTTCCAAAATGCGAACTTCATGTTGGATGTTATCCTTTAAAGTACCTATGAAGGGATCAATCTTGTGTTCCTCTGGAATATCGGTTACCGTTATATTCAATTTTTTGAAGTCCTCAATGTGCTGTCCCATTAAACCCTTTTGTTTGAGATTTATCAATTGGCTAAAGAAGGTGTTGCTCTTTGTATCCTCATAATGTGCTATCATTTCCTCCGTAAAAATTGACCAAGTAACAATTTTTTTACGGGAGCAAAGCCATCGATGCCATACAAATGTATTTTGTTATAAATGTAAATTTGCAATGCGTACCTTTTGTGTGTTTTGCACATTATGGAGATCAAAATATTGCTCCATCTATAGTATCCATGTTACAGGATCCTTTCCATCAAACTTCCTCATATCCATTTTTGGAACATGGTGGTTCTTCCCGCCAACATTAGAGTTTACGAAATCACAATTAACATTTATTTTGTTCTCATCATGAGTTTCCTCTACTATATTTTCAACATTAGGAAACATTTCTTGTATCAACTTTTTCAAACCTTCTATGTCTGCTTTTAGATCATTCTTCATGTTTTCCATTTTAGCTTCCATGTCATCCATATTAGATTCCATGCCAGCTTCCATGCCATCTATCTTAGATTCCACACCTTTCTTCAAACCATCCATATTATTCTTCACACCATCCATCTTTGCTTCCATGCCTTTCTTCAAAACTTCCATTTCATTTTTTGCTGCTTTTTATGAGAGCGAAATTTGGTGCACTTGCTCTTGTAATTTTGATAGATCATGTTGCAATTCTTCATCTTCATGAGTCATAGTAGAGCCTTCTGAAGGCTTAATGGGTGTTGAATTATTTTTACAGGGCATTTTTTAGAGCCCATAACTGATATCTATTCTACAATATGCCCCTGGAATTGATTCAAATTGATTCTTCAAACAAGACTTATGCAATTCGAAAAAAAATACACACCTTTTTCTTTCTTTTGAGGAGCTCGATATTGAAATTGGATTATCTCTGTGATTGTGGCTCTTCAATATCTGAAATTTGGAACTGAGGTAGCCTTCTGAATTATATTTCAAATTCCACAGGTCTGACTTGATTTGGATTCTCCAAGGAAAAGTTATGTCCAATCTCCCACAATGACCTAATTATGGATTGGTTCATTAGAGCGAAATTGTACGACTTGCCATGTGTCATTGTTTCGTATTTTACCTCTAAAATTGATAGAAACGAAACTAAAGTCTATGTACTTGCGACCACTTTTCACAACACTCTAATCTGATTCTTAGAGAGAGAGTTATGAATATTTTCCCACAATCACCTTTTTTAGATGAAATTCAGGAGCCTGAAAAGTCACTATATTCCACAGATTGTATCGCAGAAAATATTGCACACCAAGCTCTAAAGTTTTTTGATGAATTTCGTCAGGATTTTAGCTTCATGCCCTAAAAATTTTAGATTCTGAACCTTCGTAGAAAAAAATTTATAGTGCAAATGCCACGATGACCTGTTTAGATTAAATTGAGGAGCCTGCAAAAAGAAATAACTTCCACAGATCATATCTCTGAAAATATTGTGAACCAAGCTCTAAAAATTTTTGACGATGTTCCTCAAGATTTCGGCTTCACACCCTAAAAATTTCATCTTCTGAAACTTCGTAGAAAACAAGTTATAGCAAAAATTCCACGATGACCTGTTTGGAGCAGCGAAACTCTAGAATCTAAAGCTCTAATACCAAATGTTCTGAAACCAGCTTCAAAAATAGAATAAAAGAGATATCAAAGCCTTATAAATAACCCAATTCGAGGGGGAAGCCTCCAATACATTACATTAATAAAAAATTCGTCGATGATACACATTACAAAACCTCCTTTCTATATATAGGAGTCCATGGGCCATAATGTAATCCTAGTGGGCCATAATGTAATTGTAGCTGACCTAACAATAATAATTTAAGGGAAAAATAATAAAAATATGGGGGTTAGAGGGGTACAATAATAACAATAAGGGAGTTACACTAACAACAATAAGGGACAATACTAGTAATATAGGGACCTAACAGTTAATTTTCTATTTAAACCACTTTAAATCATTTAGAAAAGGGTCTTGAAATTGTAATATTTGGCCCTTGGACAATACATTTTTGTACTCCTTGACTATATTATTTTTATAAAGGATCATATTTTGTGATTTCATGGGGAATTATTTTTTAGAGTTGCATTTCTGTACCTTGAATATTGTTCTAAGTTAAAGCACAATATTCCTGTGATTTCATGGTGAATTATTTTTTAGAGTTGTATTTCTATACCTTGAAGATTGTTCTAAGTTAAAGCACATGATCTGGATATCGAATTACATCAAGAAAATATCTTAATGAATATCTTAATGAATCTAGTATTTCTATCGATTTACTGTTATTTTCTTTATGTAATGAATTATTCTCTTTGAAAATTGCTATCATTTATATATGCTTGTTTCTCAAATATTTATTTATCATATCATTTCTGAAGATATAGAAATATTCATCTATCATAGTATGTGCAAATGATATATAGAATTATGAATGCAATGTGCTATTCTAATTCTGTTTAATTTCTTAGACATAGTTATCATTATATGATACTACATCTTTCTGTTGAATAATAATACATTTTCATGGTTATTTTTTTAATTGAAACAATCTTTAAGTCGTATTCATATTTAATACCTGGGTTAGTTTTAGAATTATTTGCAAGTTATAGATTAAGTTAGATAGATTAGCTCAGTTAGTTAGTTCCATTTATCCACTTGCACAAAAACTCCATCACCAATCCATTTATTATTAAGAAACTGGTCCTATAAATCCAATCGGAGCCACCACACCAAACAGAAAAGGAGTTGTCCTAAGGTCAGGACTGGGTGGTTTTTCCCTAATGTTTGAAGCAATGATTTTCAAGGCTTCAAAATTTTTGGTGCTAGAAGGAGGGCCTAAGCTATGAATGGCAAGTAAATCCAAATCTACAGGTTATTCCAAGAGCAATTCACCCTCATCACCTTCTTCAATTTCCTCTACATCTCAAATATATAGGGAAGAAATTGAGAAGAACATCAGTACACCCACTACTAAAGCTTTAGATCTATCAAAAAATCAACCTCTTGAGTCCCCTGAAATATAAGCTTTAGTTCATAAACTCCAAGGGTTCTCATTATTTTTAGAAGAGTCTAAATTATAAAAAGGTAGTGTTACGTCACAATTCATATCTTCGAAACCTCTTACTAGGTCACAAAGTGAAAAACTTGGTATTCCTCCAAAGGAATTTCCTTTACGTAGTCGAGTTAAAACTAGAAAAACACCGTCGGAATCAGGTAGTGATATTATTTCTTCATCACAAACTCACTCATCTACTTCCCAAACTCAAACCAAGAAGAGTATAGTTATTCCAACAACCTCTACTCAAACACCAGTTGTCTCTTCAAGTCCCTCAACCGTTATCACAACAATGGCACAAATACCATGGAATAATCCAAGGGCTATTGAAATGCCTACACCTTTGCATGATTTTCCAGATCATCCTGAAAAATGGCTACCAAAATTTAGTCATGACCTTGGTATACAAGCAAAGAACACATTAATAAGTTTATGCTATCTGTAAATTTAAATGTAGTACAACATGAAGATGTTGTGGTTAGGTTATTCCCTTATACTTTATAAGGGGAAATAGGATCCTGGAATTTTTCATTACCCTCGAGATCTATTATAAGTTGGGATATTTTCTAGGAACATTTCTTAACCAAATTTGGAGATGACAGATCAATAGCGACTTTAATTAATGATCTCTCAAATTTGAGAGTAGAATCCAAAGAACCTATCAAATATTTTAATTCCTGATTCAAAAAACTTTTGAATAAAATTCCTACAACCTCAAAACCTAGCAAGAAAGTTCGATGTGAATGGTATATAACAGCTTTTCCTTCAAATATAGCAATTTTTGTAGATAGAGATGCTAAACCTACTTTGGCTGAAAACATGAAAGAAGCAATTGCAGTTGAAATACGGATTACTTCTTTGGATAAGAAGAATGCTATTGGAGACAAAAAATCCAAAAAAGTCATCTTTAAGGATGATTCAAAGAAGAAAACACCTAGAGATCCTTATGACATGGAAGGTTTACAGAAAGTTTTGAAGACTTTGTCCAATGAAATGATCCAAATAAAAAAAAAAGTAGCATAAACTTCCACCAGTAGATCTTATAGGAACTTCAAAAGGAATCATAAAACTGAATCTAAGCCACCCAATTCAATATCCAATGCAGAGTCAAATCTAGAAGAAGATGAAGAAGAAGATACACCTCTATTATTGAAAGAAGATGAAGAAGAAGAAATAGTTGAATTACATGGGATGTGGGATTTCATTCTTCCTAATTCAGACAATGAAAAAGAACAAGAAGCCATGCCAGTAAGTACAAGAAGTAAATCTGAAGCAGAGCTTGTCCAAATAGTTCCCAAGAAGAAAATTTCAACTTCGACTACTAAAGACAAATCCCCTGTAAAGAAATTTTCCTCTTTTCCTACTCAAAATCAACCATCATCTTCTAATCCTCCTACAACAACATCTAAGACTTTGGTGGTATCATATCCTATGGATTATAACATTGTTTAAGACATGAAGAAAACCAGATCGAATATCTCTCTACATGAACTCAGCAAACTTAAGCATCAACAGAAGTTGTTATTGAAATAATTAAATGCAACACCTATTTCTCCTCTACCAAGTGGTGTAGTTGCCAAAGATGCCAAGGGATCAAGTAAGCCACCAGATAAAGTAGATGATATTGATACTGTTCTTATTGGAGAAAGATCAAATTCTCAGACACCTCCTTTTCTTTTGACTTATGAAGTCTATAACAAGAATTTGCATAACTGCTTAATAGATTCAGCAGCATCATCTAACATAATGCCTACTTCAGTCTGCTCAAAATTAAACATCGAACCCCAAAAATATGTAGTTCATATTGTTCAATTAGATCGGACTAAAGTGCAATTTTTGGGAGAAATTAATTCAGTCACCATTAGGCTAGCCTCTGATCCCAGGATAGTCCAGAGAATTGATATAATGATTGTAGATATTCCTGAGTTTTATGGATTAATATTAAGCAGATATTGGTCTACAAAGCTTAATGATTATATCGCCACTGATTATTCTCACATGTGGCTTCCTCACAAAGGGAAACCAAATCAAATCAAGGTTGAGCGAGAAAAACACATGATGCATACTGTAACAAAATTTGAACAAGAAAATGAACCTATAGCTTTTAATAACAACATTCTTGGAGGTTATTCTGCTGAATCATTTCTTGGAAATTTCATAGCACCGCAATCACCTTTTTCTGTAAATATTTTTATTTCGCAAGTTGGAAATTTTTCACAAACTGATTCTTCAAGAATTGTTAATGTTTCTGATCAATCTGTAGATAAACCTATAGATAAGTCTTTAATTGGTATTTGTAATTTGATGGATCAAAATCCAATGAATGTGCAGGAGAAGGATGCATTTTAGTTGATCCAGATGGGGAAAAAACTATGCTCTCGTGTATATTATAATTTGAGTGTACAAATAACACTACAGAATATGAAGCCTTGATCCAAGGGCTTT
Source organism: Pinus albicaulis (assembly GCA_034641835.2). Classification (NCBI taxonomy): domain Eukaryota; kingdom Viridiplantae; phylum Streptophyta; class Pinopsida; order Pinales; family Pinaceae; genus Pinus; species Pinus albicaulis. The sequence goes on along the minus strand of CM076571.1, from coordinate 131,035,479 downwards.
ATAAAGCAATAGGGTTGAATGTTAAGTACCTGAAAGTGTATGGTTATTCTAAAATTGTTATCAGACAAGTAAGAAACACTATCCATTGTCTTTCAGATCATCTTAAACATTATAATCCCTTGTTCAAGATCTTACCACTCAATTTTTATCATTCAACACATTTTCTATTCCTAGAACAGAATTCAACAGCTAATTTGTTAGCTAATGTTGCTTCCAAGCTCCTCCCAGCTGAATATTATAGTCCAGATAGGTTTTCAGTTGAATTAATCTTTAGAACTTCTGTCCCGAATAATGCCACCAATTAGAGAGTATTTTATCATGATGAAGATATCTTAAATTTCTTGAATTCAGAAAAATCTTATGATGGCCAAATAATTGATGAAAGTGATCATGATCTTTAAAAAACATCAAAAGACAATGAAAATCCTGTTCCCAAATCTATAGTCAAACTTGAAGACTTATATGATATCAAAGACAGATTCAAAAAGGTTACTAATGCTAAAATTCAAAGTTCTACTTTGAAGTTTGAATTATTAAATCTTGGTACTGAGTCTAAACCACAAAATGTTAATTTAGGACTCGAGTTAACATCAGAGGAAAGGAAAAATTTCATCAGACTTATAAATAAGTACAAAAATGTCTTTGCTTGGAATTATGAGGATTTGAAAACTTATGATACTTCTGTTATTCAACATACTATTCCAATGCTTTCCGATGTAAATTCAGTGCAACAAAAGTTAAGAAAAATTCATCCCAATCTGGAAGGAAAAATCAAGTCAGAATTGAACAAACTTTTGAAGGTGAAAATTATTTTTCCTGTAAGACATTCTAGTTGGGTCTTAAACATGGTTCCTGTAAGGAAGAAGAATGGAGATATCAGAATCTGTATTGATTTTAGAAATCTGAATAAGGCATGTCAAAAGGATAACTTCCCATTTCCAACGATGGAACAAATACTTCAAAAGCTAGTTGGTTCTGAACTCATGTCTTTTCTTGATGGTTTTTCAGGCTATAACCAAATATTGGTACATCCAGATGATAGGCTGAAAACTACTTTCAGAACCAAATGGGGAACTTATGCCTACCAAAAGATGCCTTTTGGTTTGATAAATGCAGGAGCTACTTTCCAAAGAGCCATGGATATAACATTCAAGGGTTTGATTAATAGATCAAATGTTATTTATCTTGATCACATAACCATATTTTCAAAGAAACGAGCTAATCATCTGCATGATTTGAAACAATTTTTGAACGATGTAGAAGATTTGGCATTTCTTTAAATCCAAAGAAATCCTTATTTTCTCTCAATGAAGGAAAAATCCTAGGATTTTTTGTGTCTAAAGATGGCATATATATTGATCCTAATAGAGTAAAATAAATTTCTGATATTTTTTTACCACATAACAAGAAATCCATGCAATCCTTTTTGAGACAGATCAATTTTGTCAAGAGATTTATTCTTGATTTTTCTCAAATAGCTTTACCTTTGCAGAATATGATTAAGAAAAAATCAGTTTTCAAATGGTTACATAAAGAAAAACAAGCCTTTGATTCAATCAAACATGAAATCATTAATGCACCTACATTGAATACTCCTGATTTTTCTAAACATTTTATTCTATATAGTTTGGCTACTGAAACATCCTATGCTTTTGTTTTAACAAAACCCAATGATCAAAAAGAGGAAGCACCAATCTCTTTCTTTAGCTCAAATATGAAAGGAGCCAAAATTAACTACTATGATTTAGAAAAACAAGCCTTTGCTGTATTTAAATCAATCAAACATTTTAGAACTTTTCTCTAAAAACACATACAAATATAATTGTCCCATTCTCTACAGTAAGACAATTGTAAATACAAAAGGAAGTAGGAGAAAAGAGAGATAATTGGGTAACAACTCTACAGGAGTATGATATTGATATTAAGGCAGCTAAAATTGTTAGAGGATAAGGTTTTTACATATTGTTAGCTGGAGCTTCCAACATACCAGAGCATCAAGATCAAGATAATGTTGTTCAAGAAAATCAGATAAGTATTATAGATTTTGAATCTCAATATGCTGATATGATCTTTACTTGAAAAATGGGTATGCTCCTTCTAATCTCAGCTACAAGAACAAGTGTGCTTTAAGATTAAAATCCAAACACTTTGAAATCATTAATGATGTGTTATTCAGAAGAAATTATGATTCAATTTTATTAAGATGTCTTGAAAAAACTAAAGCACACAAGGTGTTGCAGGAATTACATGATGGACCAACAGGTGGACACTTTGGAGGTGATACCACGGCTCACAAAATAATCCATGCTGGTTACTATTGGCCTACCTTGTTCAGAGATGCACATGATTATGTAAGGAAATGCAAGATTTGTCAAACTGATAGTAGAAGACAAAGGAAACCAATCTTTCCTTTACAACCAGTAAACAACAATGGGGACTTGATATTATTGGAGAAATTGTTCCACATTCTTCCAAGAAACACAGATACATCCTTACAGCAACGAATTACTTTACAAAGTGGGTAGAAGCAATTCCTTTAAAGGTAGAAAATTTTGATGCAGTCATTGAATTCATTGATCAATTCATCATTACTAGGTTTGGTGTACCTAACACTCTTGTCTTTGACAATGCATCTTATTTTTCTGGAAATAGTATAATGGAATTTGCAATCAAAAGAGGTTTCAAATTGAAATATTCAACGAATTATTATCCATAAGGTAATGGTTTAGCTGAATGAACAAATAAAATCCTTATCAAAATCATCAAAAGAACAATTGATCAAAGTCAAAAGAACTGGCATAAATCTTTAATTTTTGCATTATGAGCTGATCGCATAACTCATAAGGTTTCAATAGGTACTTCACCTTTTAATCTAGTCTATGGAAAAGAAGCTATAATACCATCAAACCTAATACTTCCATCTTTAGACCTAGTTTAATTCCTTGAAGATAATCCTTCATCATCTATTCAATTAAGATTTGATCAAATTCTTAAATTAGAAGAAGATAGAGAGAAAGAAAAAATTATTCATGCCGAACATCAACAACTCATAAAATCTTCTTTTGATTGAAATTCTATCGGATCCAAAACTTTACAAACTGGTGATCTTGTTCTGAAATGGGTCAAAGCACATGAAGATAAGGGTAAGCATACCAAATTTCAAAAAATTTGGCTTGGACCATTTCATATTGCTGAAAAGATAAGCTCATCAATATTCATATTGCAAGATTTAACAGGAAAGAGAGAATCTCTTCCTGTGAATGGGTTTGTCTTGAAAAAATTCTTTTCTTAAGAAGGTAACCCCTTCGTACTTGTACATATTCCATTATGCAAGTGTGTTTATTTAAAAATAAGGTTGTTAATAGTCTTTAATTGGCTTTTTACTATTTGAAAATATCTTCGAGAAAATATTATAAGTACTTATTTTATGTAAATAATAATTTTTAAGGAAATGATTACAAATTTTGGGTAGTTAAAAATAAAATATTAAACTTTGGGTAGCATAGAAATGTTATCCATAAAAAGTAAATACTTTTTCAAGCTTTGGCTATGTTAAGGGTAAGGTTATAGTTAGATTTAGGTTAAGGGTAAGGTTATAGTTAGTTTTAGGTTAAGGTTAAGGTTAAGGTTAAAAGTTTAGTTAGGTTAAGGTTAAGGTTAAGGTTACGGGTTTAATCAGATTAAGGTTAAGGTTAATGGTTTGGTCGAGGTTAGGGTTATGGTTAAGGTTAAGGTTAAGGTTAAAGTTAGGTTAAGGTAATGGGTTTAGTCAAGTTAAGGTTAAGATTAAGGTTAAGGTTAAGGTTAGGGTAAGGTTAAGGTTAAGGTTAAGGTTAAGGTTAGGTTATAGTGAAGGTTAAGGTTAGGGTTAGGTTATAGTTAAGGTTAAGGTTAAGGTTACTATTAGGTCAAGGTTAAGGTTAAGGTTAAAGATAAGTTAAAGTTAAGGGTACGATAAGGTTAAGGTTAAGGTTAAGGTTACGGGTCTTAACCTTAACCTTCACTATAACCTAACCTTAACATTGACCTTAACTATAACCTTAACCTTAACCTAACCTTAACCTTAACTTTTCGCTTAACCTAATCTTAAACTTAACCTAACCCTAACCTTGACTTCACCCTTAACTTAACCTTAACCTTCACTATAACCTAACCCTAACCTTGACCAAACCCTTAACCTTAACCTTAACCTTACCCTTAACCTTACCCTTAAACTTATCTTAAACTTACCCCTAACCTTATCTTAACCTTTACTTAACCTTAACTTTGATCTTGACCTTATCCTTAACCTTAACCTTAACCTTAACCTTAACGTTACCCTTAAATATAACTTCAACTTTAACCTTGACCTTAACTATAAGCTAGCCCTAAACTTGACCAAACGCTTAACCTTAATCTTAACCATAACCTTAACCTTAACCTTAACCTTAATATTAACCTTACCCTTAACATTAACTTATCCTTAACCTTAATCTTAACCATATTCTTAACCTCACGTTAAGGTTAAGGTTAAGGGTAAGGTTAGGGTTAAGGTTAATATTACGTTAAGGATAAAGTTAAGGTTAAGGCTAGGGTTAATGTTAAGGTTAAGGTTAGGTTTACCTTATAGTTAAGGTCAAGGTTGAGGTTAAGGGTAAGGTTATAGTTAGGTAAGAGTAAGGTTAAGGTTAAGGGTAACGTTAAGGTTAAGGTTATCGTTATGGGAAGGCTAAGGTTAAGGTTTGGTCAAGCTTAGGGTTAGGCTATAGTTAAGGTCAAGAATAAGGTTAGGTTAAGCTTAAGGTTAAGGTTAAAGGTAAAGTTAAGGTTAAGGTTACGGTTAAGTTAAGGTTAATGTTAAGGTTTTTTTAAGGTTAGGGTTAGGTTATAGTTAAGGTTAGGTTATAGTGAAGGTTAAGGTTAAGACCCGTAACCTTAACCTTGACCTTACCCTTAATATTAAGCTTAACTTTTACCCTAACTTTGACTTTACCCTTAACCTAACCTTAACCTAAGTTAACCTTAACCTTGAACTTAACCTAACCTTAACCTTATCTTAACCTTATCATAACCTTAACCTAATCTTAAACTTAACCATAACATTAACCTTTACCTTAACTTTAAAATTAAACTAACATTAACCTTAACCTTAACCTTAACCTTAACCTTAACCTTACCTTAACCTTAACCTTAACCTGACTAAACCCGTAATCTTAACCTTAACCTTAACCTAACCTTAACCTTAACTATAACGTAACCCTAACCTTTACCAAATCCTTAACCTTAACCTTAACCTTTCCCTAACCTTAACCTTAACCATAAATATCACCTAACCCTAAACTTGGCCAAACCCTTAACCTTAACTATCACCTAACCCTAGCCTTGACCAAACCCTTAACCTTAACCTTAACCTAACCTTAACTATAATGAAACCCTAACCTTGACCAAACCATTACCCTTAAACTAACCTTAACCATGAATTTACCCTTTACCTAACCTTAAACTTAACCTTCCCCTAACCTTAACCCTAACCTTACCCTAACCATAACCTTAACTTTACCCTCAGCCTAATCTTAACCTTAATCTAACCATAACCTTACCCTTAACCTTCACCTTAACCTTAACTTTAACTATAACCTAACCCTAACCTTGACCAAACCTTAACCTTAACCTTAACTTAACCTTACATTAACCTTAACCATAACCTTAACCTCAACCTTAACCTTATCTTAACCTTAAATATAATGTAACCCTAACCTTGACCAAACCTTAACCTTAACCTTAAGTTTACCCTTAACTGAACCTTAACCTTAACTTTAACCTTGACTTTACCCTTAACCTTAACCTTAACCATAACCTTAACCTTAAACCTAACCTTAGCTTGACTAAACCCATAACATGAACCTAACCCTAACCTTGACCAAACCCTTAACCTAACCTTAACTTGACTAAACCCGTAACTTGAACCTAACACTAACCTTGACCAAACCCTTAACCCTAACCTTAACCTGAATAAACCTGCAACCTTAACTATAACCCAACCCTAACCTTGACCAAACCCTTAACATTAACCTTAACATTAACCTTTACCTAACCTTAACCTTAACCTTAACCATAACCTTAACCTTAACCTAACCTTAACCTTAACCTTCACTATAACCTAACCTTAACGTTGACATTAACTGTAACCTAACCCTAACCTTGACCAAACCCATAACCTTAACCTTCTCTTAACCTTAACCTAACCTTAACCTTAACCTTATCTTACCGTTAACCTAACCTTAACCTTAACTATAACCTAACCCTAACCTTAACCTTAACCATAACCTTATCTTTACTCTTCACCTTAACCTCAACCTTAACCTTAAACTAACCTTCACCCTAACCTTAACCATAACCTTAACCTTCACCTTAACCTTACTTTAACCTTAACCTTAACCTTAACCTAACCCTAACCTTAACCCTAAGTTTACCCTTAACCTTAACCTTAACCTTAACCATAATCTTAACCTCAGGTTAAGGTCAAGGTAAAGGTTACGTTAAGGGTAAAGTCAGGGTTAAGGTTAGGTTAAGGTTAAGATTAGGTTACGGGTAAAGTTAAGGATAAGGTTAAGGTTAAATGTTTGGTCAAGGTTAAGGGTTAAGTTAAGGTTAAGGTTAGTTTAAAGGTAAATTCAAGGTTAAGGTAAAGTTAAGGTTAAGGTTAGGTTAAGGTTAATGTTAAGTTTACGGTCAAGGTTAGGGATAGGTTATAGTTAATGTCAAGGTTAAGGATAAGGGTAAGGTTATAGTTAGGTTAAAGTTAAGGTTAAGGTTAGGTTAAGGTTAAATTTATGTTAATATTAAGGTTAAGGTTAGGTTGATGTTATGGTTATGGTTATGGTTAAGCTTAAGCTTAAGCTTAAGGGTTTGGTTAAGGTTAGGATTAGGTTTTAGTTAAGGTTAAGATTAGGTTAAGATTAATGTTAAGGGGGCAAGGTTAAGGTTACGAGTTTAGTCAGGTTAAGCTTAAGGTTAAGGGTTTGGTCAAGGTTAGGGTTAGGTTATAGTTAAGGTCAAGGTTAAGGTTAAGGGTAAGGTTATAGTTAGGTTAAGGTTAAGGGTTTGGTCAAGGTTAGTGTTAGGTTATAGTTAAGGTTAAGGTTAAAGTTAGGTTAAGTTAAGTTTAAGGTCAAGTTTAAGGGTAAGATTAAGCTTAGGCTAAGGTTAAGATTAGTTTAAGGGTATAGTTAAGGTTAAGGTTAGGTTAAGGGTAAATTTAACGTTAAGATTAGGGTTAGGGTTTTTTCAAGGTTAGGGTTAGGTTAGTTAAGGTTAAGGTTAAGGTTGAGGTTAAGGTTACGAGGTTAGTAAGGTTAAGGTTAAGTTTAACGTTAAGGTTAAGATTAAGGGTAATGTCAAGGATAAGGTTATGTGTCTTAACGTCAACCTTCACTATAACCTAACCTTAACCTTAACCTTAACCTGAACCTTAAGCTAAAATTAACCATAACCTTAACCTTAACCTTGACCTTAACCTTCACCCTTAACCTTAACCTAACCTTAACCTTAACCTTGGACATAACCTAAACCTAACCTTAACCATAACCATAACCTTAACCTTAACCTTAACCTAACCTTAACCTTGAATTTAACTATAACCTAACCCTAACCTTGACCAAACCCTTAACCTTAACCTAAATAAACCTACAACCTTAAACTTAACCTTTACCCTTAACCATATCCTTACCCTTAACCTTAACCTGAGGTTATGATTATGGTTAAGGTTAAGGTTAAGGATAATTTAAAGTTAAGGGTAAGGTTAAGGTTAAGGTTAAGGTTAAGTGTTAGGTCAAGGTTAGGGTTAGGTTATAGTTAAGGTCAAGGTTAAGGTTACGTTAAGATGAAGTTTAAGGTTATGGTTAAGGTTAAGGTTAAGATTAGGGAAAGGTTAAGGTAAGGTTAAGGTTAGGTTAAGGGTAAAGTCAAGGTTAAGGTTAGGTTATGGTTAATATTAGGTTAAGGGTAAAGTTAAGGTTATGGTTAGGGTAAGGTTAAGGTTAGTTTAAGGGTAAAGTTAAGGTTAAGGTTATCGTTAACGTTAGGTTAAGGTTAAGGTTAAGGTTCAGGTTAGGGTTAAGGGTAGGGGAAGGTTAAGGTTAAGGTTTTACTTTACCCTTAACTTAATCTTAAGCTTAAGCTTAACCTTAACATTATATTACCCTTAACCTTAACTTAACCTTAACCTTAACCTTGGCCTAACCGTAACCTTCACCTTCACCTAATAATAACCTTAACCTTAACCTTACCCCCTTAACCTTAACCTTAAACTTAACCTTAAAGTTATCTTACCCTTAACCTTAACCATAAAGTTAAACTTGACTTTACCCTTAACCAAACCTTAACCTTAACCTTAACCTAACCCTAACCCTAACCTTGACCAAACCCTTAACTTGACTAAACCCGTAACCTTAACCTTACCCTTAACCTTGACTTTAACCTTAACCTAACCTTAACTATAACCTAACCCTAACCTTGACCAAATCCTTAACCTTAACCTTAACCTAACCTAACCTTAACTTTACCCTTAACCTAACTTTAGCCTTAAACTTAACCTGATCCTTAACCTTAACCTAACCTTAACCTTAACCTTAACCTTATCTAAAACCTTCCCCTATCCTTAACCCAAACCTTAACCTTAACGTTACCCTTAACCTAATCTTAACCTTAACTATAACCTAAACCTAACCTTAACCTTATCCATAACATTAACTTTACCCTTAACCTTAACCTTAACTATAACCTAATCCTAACCTTGACCAAACCCTTAACCTTAACCTTAACCTAACCTTTACTATAACCTAACCTTTACCTGACCTTAACTATAACCTAACCTTAACCTTGACCAAACCCTTTCCCTTAACCTAACCTTAACCTTGACTTTACCCTTAACCTAACCTTAACCCTGACCTTAACCTAGCCTTATCCTTAACTTTACCCTTAACCTAATCTTAACCGTAACCTAACCTTAACCTTAACCTTAACCTAAGTGTAACCTTAACCTTACCTTAACCTAACTTAACCTTAACCTTGACCTTGACCTTAACCTTAACCTTAACCTTACCCTATCGTTATCCCTAACCTTCAGCTTAGCCTTGACCTTGACCTTAACCTTAACCTTACCCTATCCTTATCCTTAACCTTCAGCTTAACCTTAACCTTAACCTTGACCTTAACCCTAACCTTAACCTTCACTTTACCCTTAATCTAACCTTAACCTTAGCCTTACCCTTAACCTTCACCCTTAACCTCAACCTAACCCTAACCTTGACCAAACCCTTAACCTGAACCTTGACCTAACTAAACCCTTAAAGTTAAGGTAAAGGGAAAGTTAAGGTTAACGTCAAGGTCAAGGTTAAGGTTTAGTTAGGTTAAGGTAAGGTTAAGGTTACAGTTAAGGTTAAGTTAAGGGTAAATTCAAGGTTAAGGTTAAGGGTTTGGTTAAGGTTATGGTTAGGTTATAGTTAAGGTTAAGGATTTTGTCAAGGGTGGGGTTAGGTTATAGTGAAGGTTAAGGTTAAGGTTAAGGTTAAGGCTAATGTTACAGGTTTACTTTACCCTTAACTTAAGCTTAACCCAACCTTAACATTAAATTAACAATATCCTTAACCTTAACCTTAACCTTTACCCTAACCTTAACCTTAACCTTATCATTATCTTAACCTTGACCTAATCCTAACCTTAACTTTAACCTTAACATTAACCTTAACCTAACCTTAACCTTAACCTTACTTTTATCTTAACCTTAACCTATCTCTAACCTTAACCCTAACCTTAACCTTAACCTTTAACCTGACTAACCTTAACCTGACTTAGGTTAAGGTTAAGGTTAGGTGATAGTGAAGGTTAAGGTTAGGGTTAGGTTATAGTTAAGGTAAAGGTTAAGGTTACGGTTAGGTCAAGGTTGAGGTTAAGGTTAAGGTTAAGGATAAGTTAAGGTTAAGGGTAAGATAAGGTTAAGGTTAAGGTAAAGGTAAAGGTTAAGATTAAGGTTAATGTTAAGGTCAAGGTTAAGGTTGAGGTTAAGGTTGAGGCTAGGTAAAGGTTAAGGTTTGGGTTAGGTTATAGTTAAGGTCAAGGTTAAGGTTAAGGTTAAGTACAAGTTTAAGGTTAAGGTAAAGGTTAAGGTTACTTTATGTTAAGGTTACGGGTTTAGTCAGGTTAAGGTTAAGGGTTTGGTCAAGGTTAGGGTTAGGTTATAGTTAACATAACCTAAAATTTACCTTAACCTTCACTATAGCCTAACCTTAGCATTGACCTTAAATATAACCTTAACCTTAACCTAACCTTAACCTTAACTTTTCCATTAACCTAATCTTAACCTTAACCTAACCCTAACCTTGACTTTACCCTTAACTTAACCTTAACCTTCACTATTGTTAGCTACCTATAAAAATTTGTCATATCAAATGGTGGCTAGATCTTTTCTAGACTTCAATAAACAATTCATTTTAAAATTGTGAGTTCTTGAAGCCTTAATGATGTCTATTTTTCCTTCAGAAAACCTTCATTGTTGTTTCCCTCATAAAATCTACTGTTTACCAAAGGAAAAGACTGCTGAAAAGTTCCATTTTCCCTCATTTTCCCTTCTCCTTTTTCCCTTCTCCATTTCATTCATAAAACATTTCATTTACCCCTCATTCCCTTGAAATTCCCTTTAAACCTTTGAAAAATCCTTTGGAAGGTTTAAAAACCCATTTTTCCCCTTCTACCAAAAGCCAAAAAAAGCATTGAAAACCTCTCATTTTGGCCTAAAAACTCATTTTTTCTACTAAGGTCTTAAGCCCCTTTGGCCTTAGCCCCCAGCTCCTTTTTCACATAAAACCAGAGCTGTGACCCATAGTTAAACCCCCATCACGCAATTGCAATTGGGGTGTTCTATATTCCTTTTCGCCTTTTGCATTCAAAAACTCTGATGTGATTTGGCCCTTTCCTTTAAAAAGGCCTTCGATCCCTTCGTTTCTTCACAAAACCGTAAGCCCTGCAATCGGACACTTAGAGGGTCGAAACCTCCGTTGTAAACCTTCATTTTTTTTTTTTTCCTTTATATCTTCATAAAATCCGACTTTTCTATGTTTTAAAGAGAGTCTGCTGATTCTTTGTTTTGACGAAAACAAACCGTTGATCTACTCCCTGATTGACGATCATCAGAATCTCGCATCACAAATAAATAAACAAATCCTTTGTTACTTCCCTTAAAATTTTCTGATGCGCTTAGGCCTTAGGCCCCTTTCGGCTGAAACCCCCTAAACCACTTCCCCACCATATAACCCATGCCTAGGACCAGGCGCTAAGCCTCTGGGTGCCAATCGCAATCGGGAGTTTGTTATAAGCACATTTCTTTTGTTATTTGAAAATCTCCGATGTGATGGTTATTTGGTCTATTGGCCTCCGCTTCATTCCGAGCCGTAGATCCCTTAAGATCTAACAGTTAGTGCTAATTTTTCTGTGCACCCGTTCCCACTCTACATTACCCTGCAATTAACCATGGGCCTATTTCCAGATCTAACGGCTGGCGCGTAATCGAAAATTACGCATCGGAAAATATTTTAAGCGCCATGCCCTATTCCCTCTGATTTCTGATTCTTGATTTATTTCCATCGTTGATCTGTATTGCGATCCAACGGTCCTCATTTAAACTATCGATCTCCTCTTCCATACTCCCAGTCCCACCACCAACGCCCCCTTTTCGTTTAATTTTCACTATTTTTCTGTATATTCGCCCATTCGCAAGGTTTTACATTTTTAGAACATCGCATCGGAATTTTTTCCCTTGGCATTTTGTTACAATGTTTTCTTTCCCCCACCAATGCGATATGCCCGATCGCACCATCGTATCGGCCTTCCCCCATCGCATTTCTCAAATCCGTTGTCCCTCCCATCGCTATTCCCCCGATGTGATGAACTCTAATGGAACATCCGCCATCGATCTTTGTTAATTAACCTAATCTAATGGCCCAGATCATTCTGCAACCCCAAACTTCGATTTAAACCTTTTTTCGCTGTCGATAAAGGTTTTTCTGCATTTACATTATATTTTTATCCCATTTTCATTATATCATTTCCCTTCTACCTTATAAGCTCCCGATTAATCTCGGTTGATGATTAATCTGATCTGACGACCCGGACTTAATCAAACTCTCATTTTACTCCAACCACCTCTCCTTTGATCTTAGCAAGCAATCCTCGTCGTTAGATGTTTCCATCCAACGGCCATGCTCTAACCTATGCCTCCAAAGCAGTCTAAGCCCATCCACATAGGATTTAATAACTTTTTTGTGTATTTTTGCAGGTTTTAAAGCTTAGGCATAGTTTCTTAAAGGAAATCAAAGGCCGCGGATGACGATCCCCTGGGCCTTTATTCATAATGGAGATCTTTATGCAAGGTTCCAAATTATGTTTTATCAGTGCCTCATGAGCACTGATGCCTTTATACAACCTCTGCACGCCTGCAACAACAATGAAAATACAAGAAAAACCACAGCTAAAGAGTATCAGTTTGATAGTATGAAATCAAAGAAGAAGTGAAGAAATTTAAGGTTTAAACACATTTTTGAAGGATTAAGGCATAAATTCAGCAAATCAAAAGCCTAATCCACAGTCAAAGACATCATGAAGACCTGGAGACAGAGATTAAGCCAAATTAGGCCTAAAACACATATCTAAAGCAAATTAACGGTGTTTTAGGTTAAAACAATGAAATCTATCAATCCAAGAAGCTTCCAATGCCACATCAGAGGCTAATTCAATCCTCTCCAGCTACCTAAAGCACCACCTATGGCCTCATAAATCAAATAAGGCAGAGTTATTTCCTCATTCAGTGATATTTTTCCTAAAAAATAGCCAGAGTTATTGCTAACTCACCTCAAGAGTTTTAAGTCAACAAAATCTGCCCAGCAAGCTTAACACTTAATGAAAATCCATTAATACAAAGGAAATATCTGAAATATTCTCCATTGAGCCCCTCAAAGCCCGAGAAGCATTAACTTGTATTAATTGATCCAAGAGATCTTTTCTCTCATACCCACCTCCTCATTTCTTCTATAAATACTTCGTTAGAAGATGAGATACATGTTGGTCTCTGAATATTTGATGCATGTAAATAGTTTTCTGAAGCTGTTGTAAGCTCTGTTTGTAATTGAAGATACCTAAGTTGAGATGAGAAGTTTGAAGCTGTAGAGACCCACTGCACTTGATGATTGTAACTGGTTTGAAGCATTCAAATACACGCTGATTTATGGGATCCTAGTCTATGTCAACAGTGATGTGTTTCTTGTTGTGAATTGTTATTTTATTTTTTGTTTTCATTCTGTCCATTTTATCTTATAAAGAACAACAAATATAGAGCTAGGATTTACTGTCACAAGTACCCTACTCTCACCGATAATCTTTATCTTCATGTTTTCCTCCAATTGTGTATTTAAGAATGATTTAATATAGTGCAAGTAGTTAGGAATGCTGGAATTCCCTCGTCCTACTGTCTAAAATTTAAACATTGTTCTTGAATGTTATTTTTAGTTTATACTAAGTAAATTTTAACTAGGGAAGTCTATGGTTAGACGTGTCCTCTAGTTTTATCTCCAAAAGTTGTCTAAATGTTTCCCTAAGAGTATGTTGAAAGCAGGCTAGGTTCAAAGTCCTTACCTGATCTTACACTATTCTTTTTTTGTCTTGAAAGTTTTCTAATTAAAGTCGAGCTAGGGAAGTCTATGGTTATCCCTGTCCTCTATTTTCTTCTCCAACAGTTTCTTTGAAAATTTTCCCTTTGAATATGCTGAAAGCAGGATAGGTTCTGTTAGAGTCGGTCTTTTCATCCCTCCGTCAGAGATCATTTCTCTTATTGCATTTCATTTTTAGGTGTCCCATTCAATTAATTCATCTTCACTCCATTAGGGGCATGCCATTATCTGATGGAAGGGCCTTCTCAGTCATACCCCTCATGCCTTGTACCTGCTGGCTCAGGTCTGTTCATCAAATCAATTTTAAAGTCATTCATAGTCCTGTTTTGGCCTCTTGGCCAACAAAGAGTCATTTTAGGGTTTTTAGGTCTTTTTAGGTCTAGGGTTTCGCAAATTTCAAAGTGGTCAATAATGCCAGCAGGCTAGAGGGAGGTTCAAAACAAGTTTTCATCGCAAAATTTCATCGTTACTATGATTGATCAAGACTTTTCTTCAATTTTTTTTTAGTTGTCAGATTCTTCCGGTGTAGCCCTGGTCATCCTTTGCCAAGACATGCCATCATCCCTGCAAAAAAAATCAACAAAGGAGCCATCATCTCAGCCAAAAAGTCAAAGTGGAAATAAAACAGAGTTTGTATTAAATGTAAAAGTGCCAATTTCAAAACATTACAAAAGTGGGTCTTTGCAAAGCAAAAATAAAATCCATGACTTTACAAAGATATTTCCATGTTTATCTAATCATTTTCACGTAAAGAGACATCAAGAAACCAAGTTAGATTGTGGAAGGGTGGAACTGTGGTTGAAAAACCAACTGTGGGAGAAATTCAAGTGCGCGACGCATCGGAAGAAAGGCGCGGCGCACATAGACCGCGCGGCGCATTGGGCCAATTTTCTCTGTGGTGATTTGAACATGTGTGGTGCATCCAGGAGGCGCGTCGCACTAGGTTTGTGCACGGCACACAGAGCCTCCAAGAATTTTTATCACTGCTTCCAAACGAAACTTCAAATCTTTCACTCCTATTTTTTCAAGTAAGTTGATACAATCGCTCTTGCTGGTGTTTGGTGTGATTTCGAATGTTGGTTGGAGAATTTGAATGGTGTAAACATAAACCCTATCTTTTGACAAAGGCTGCTCCATAGGGTTTATATTTGAAGTTTTAAAATTTGGTTTTGGTGTTGAACCCCTGTCATATGCCACCATATTTTCCCTTTCCTCCACAGTTCTACTACAATTACAGTCCATTTCTATTCCCCTATGTTCCACAATCACTCATATCACTTGTCCCATTTTCCCTATTCCTAAACCCTACTATTCCCCATAACCATTACTCTCCCATATCCTTTGCAAATATTCCTAGATTCTCAAACCCCATATCCCTAAACACAGTCAAGTGACTGTTAACACATTTCAAAATCTCACTTGACAAACTCCACAGTCCACTTTCCCCACTGTCCCATATTCCTCACAGTCCCTCATTTCCCTTTGGCACATTTGGCATTGAAAATAAACACCAATTTATCATTTTCATCAAACCAATCATACTCTAGTCATACACATTGCAAGCATCATGACAGAGACAGATTCATCATATGAGAAAGACAGTGACTCAACCACTGAGCTTAATGTACCAAGGAGACCTCGTAAAGGGGGCAGACACGTCCGAGAAGAGCCCACTTCATTGACTCAATTGCAGGCCTGCCCACTTGCAATGGCTTGCTTTCAGCAACAGCCATGTTTTCGATATTGTGAGATGATTTCTCAAACTCAGCATCATCAGGAGTTGGTTCACCTGTTTTTTTTACATTTGCGAGATGGTTAGGTTACCCTCGCTGATGTAAATTTCACCTTGACACCAGAAACCATTTCACAGGCAACAGGAATACCAAATGTAGGTGAGCATTGGAACAAGAGATAGCAGCTGGACAAAGTGTATTATGAGCCATACATCAGGCCTAGCTATATGAGTCAGCTCAGTAGGGTGTTCCCTTTCAGATTCTTGAAGGAGTCCTATGCGCCATTGATGAATCTCATCATCAGGTACTTCAGCTGTGAGGACCGGTTCTCGCGCCTTTATGCTTACCATATCCGATTATTGATGCATTTCATGGGAGTGAGGATGATGAGTATTCCATATTTCATTGTTGAAACATAGAGCGAATGACTACTCTTGTGCAGAAGAAGACTCTCGAGCGGCAGCATAACAGCATTTATCATTATGCGCTCATCAAGATCATTGTGGTACATCATCTTGGATTGCAGGGCATTGCATGGGAGGAGTTCATTTCCCGTGACTTCTTTACAGCCCCTCAGCCTCCTCCAGAGATTGTTCATGATGCGGGTGAGCCTTCACATCAGTTTTAGGGTCCTGAGACAGAGCCTATTAGTGTTCCAGTATGTGTTACCTATCAGAGAGGCACCAGAGCCTTATTTGCATCAACACGACAAGTACTATCTCCACCAGGGGTGGAAGGGGTCTCGTTACCTTCATCAGTAGCGAGAGTACTATCTCCACTTAGGGTGGAAGGGGTCTCGCCTTCGACATCAGCACAGGGAAAAGACAGAGGCAAGAGGCCTATGCAGGATGAGGGCCCTTCAGGAGGCCAAGACACTGATTTTACACTCATTGATGTTGATTTGAGTTCTCCCAGCTTAAAGCTAAGAGAAACCATCCAGGAGCAGAAAGCTGAGATCGACACATTGACTGAGAAATTGCAGAGAGCTCAATGGGTTATAAATTACTTGGAGCAGTGAAATAAACAATTGGAGGATCAGCAGACACTCATGGAGTTGCAGAGAATCCGAGAAGATCGGGAATTGGCCCGGAAAAGACCAGGTGACATGACACCCTTTGAGCGAGAGATTTGGCTTACGAGAGTCAATATCCATCTGGAAAAGCTCTTGGAAAAGGAAAACAAGGACAAGGACATGCTCAAACATATGAAGAACCACTATTGGGCCCGCACACATGTTTGCAAAGCTAGGATTAAGATCCTGAAGGCGAGGCTGAGGAGAGCACTGAAACGTCGGAAAAGGCCTGATCCACTCCAAATATTGGCCGAAGCTTCTTCAGTTGAGCATGGCACTTGATGGGGGACCTTCACTCAAAATTTTATCAAATTTGGAGAAAATTTTGTCATTTTTGAATTTTTGGTCACAAAACAGATTTTCCTGCCCAATGTGTAGCGCCACCTTGCGTGCGCTTATGATTGGGAGACCTTCTAGAGGAAAAATTGATATTTTTGGATTTTTTATAAAAATTTATGCATGCTCAGGAATGGCCTAATAATTTCATCATGTTCTGGGTGGTCTAAAGGGTCAAAAACACCTTGAAATTGGCCTTTCTGCCACTTTTTACACACACAGGAACCAGTATTGGGAGATTGAAGTTTTGGAGGGGCAAATGGACTCCAAATCCAGAAATTACACTTGGGTTGGAAGGTAGACAGGCAGGGATTTCCAACGAGCTATCATGAGATCAATTTAAACTTCCGGAAGTGCCTCAAAATCAGCTCCAAATATGTGTTACACATAGAGATTTTGGGCGCGGCGCATAGAGGATTTTGGCCTATTTTTCACTCTTCAGCTCAGAATTTCGCCCAGTTTTGACTAGTTTCACTTTTTGATGTAACTCTTGATCTAATTTGATGTAATTTCATGACTATGGTGTAAATTTGGAATATTTTTACTTTTTCTAGAGGATTCATTCACTAAAAAGTGAAAATTAAATGAATGAATCAGTTTCCTGCCATATAGAGGCAAGTTGTTTGATTGCCTAGATTTCAGTTCCTAGTTTAGAATTAGTTAAAAAATCTCCTAGAAGGATGGGCTCAACCCCTAGAGGCATGGGGAGGGGTTAGTCTGGTCTATATTATGTATTTCTTAGACATTTTCAAGGTTGGACTTTTGGGAATAGTTTGGCACCTCATTGTATATTCATTTCAACATTTTTGGCAAAGGAAAGACCAGGGTTTTGCAACACTTGTTGGGATCCTTGTGGCTCTGAGTTTTGATGATGTTTTTCTCCATGTATCTGTAAGTTTCATTAATTTTTTATGTATGCCATTTCCCTTCTCTTTGCTTCTGAAATTAAACAAATGAGTAACTAAGGTAGAATTCATTAGTTTGATGGTGCTCTGCCTTAAAATTTTGTTTAGTTTTATATGTTTTCCTCCGTTTGAAGAGGATCCTTGCAGCCTCTTTCCCTCTTCATCTCCTCAGCAGTATTTTCTATCTGTTCAATCAATATAAGACATCAAATATATTGCCTTCCTTGCCCCAACTTGAACTCTACAAGAATTTGGCCTCATCCCCAAGCCCAAAATTACCTTTCCCCATTTTTCCAACAAAACCCCAAAAAATAAAAAAAAAATCCTCTTATTTGTATATATAGCCTAAGATCAGTTGTTTTTTCAGTCATCTCAAGCCCCATTGAAGTACATTTTGCTGAGATTGACCCAGAGAGAGCCCTCTCCTGTTCTGGTAGGGCTAGCTACTAGACTGAGCATGGTTTCATGTTATCCTGTCTCTGCCTTCCTTCAGCCTGAGGTAGATTTAGGAAATAATAGGTTCAAAGTCCTTACTTGATCTTAAGCTATTATTTTCATGTTTTAAATGTTTTCTATTGAAAGTGCATCAAAAGAAGGCTAGTTTCGAAGTACTTACCTGATCTTAGATTACTTTATGTTTTTGTCAAGTGCATGCCAAAACCAGGATAGTTTCAAAGTACTTACTTGATCTTAGGCTGCCCTTTGTTCTTCATCTGTTTACTCTTCATTTCTTATTGTTTTCATTCCATAAAATCAACTTAAAGAGATCCTTAGACATAGATGACTTTCCCCATGGACCACTCTTGAACCTTTCTGTTTCAATTAAATCCCATTATGAATCCATAGCCCAATGGATTGAAGCTTTTTTTAGCTTATCTTCTTAGCTGAATCATTCTTTCACTTACATAAAAATTTCACTCTTCATTTAGACTTCCTTCACCTTCACATATCTTTGCCCAACCAAAACCAAACAAAACCCTTGTTCTTCGTAACTAGCCTAAAATCATACTTAAAAGATTTAAAGATAAATCAATATTTTCACTTATAGAGAGATCCCTCTCTGGATTCAGGAGGGCTAGATCCTAGAATCCTAAAGTGGTTCAAATGTTCTCCCTGCATATTTAGTCTTGCCAATCTGCTAAAATTACAGGGAGCTAACATTTATAGCGACTCCACTGGGGAGTTCTGAGTAAAATTACACCTATACATTCTTAAGGACCTCAGGAAAACACTTGATTCAAGAAAATTTGGTATATTAGCCAGTTGAGCCACCACGCATAACATTTCTGGCGACTCCACTGGGGACTAAGTCAAATTTCATCTTAGGTACCCTTAAGACTTCATAAAAACCCCTTGAGTACAAGTAGCCTTCTTAAAGCATTACTAACCAAATGGTAATCATGATAAAACTTATTTGAGTCAGTGAAAAACTAAGGAAACATTAGGATTCTCATAAAAACTTATCAAACCTTGAAGGATTAGCTAGCTTAGACATAAGAGTAAAATTTCTTTGTCTCATCACTGTAGCTAAGTGTTGAAACTAATTTAGGACACTCTTAGAACCCATAGGACTGAAATAACTCAGAAAACCCAAAAATATGTCAGATTTGTATTCAAATAAACATGGTGGTGGACCATAAAAATTTTTACCTCTGAAAGAGTTAAAAATTCCCACCTGGTGACTCCACAATCCTAAACAAACCTTAAGACTCCACTGGGAAGACCAATTATCATTTTAACATCTTATAAAATCAGTTAATAATACTTTAGGATTAAATTTTTCTTGTTCAAAAGATCAATTAGCCTCTTAAAGATTGTCATATTTGGTTAGAATTTTCTTGTGGCTCCTAGAAAGATTCATACTAGAGCCTACCCTGACCCAAATCCCCCTGAGATAGTTGATAATCCTGAAAGAATCCTTAAGAAGTCTCCTAAGGTTAAATCTTCAACTATTTTCAGATCACCCCATAGAGCTAATTTTGTTCCTGAAAACCTTGCAGCTCTACAATAATCACAAGTTCACTTAAGAAATCCATTTAGAGCTAGGTCACTTGATGATATAGATCAGCTAGATTCAGAGTCTTCACTTTCATCCCCAGATCAAAGTGAACATCCTGGTAGTAGAGAAACTACACCACCTGATTTGCATTTCCTTTGC
Organism: Pinus albicaulis; assembly: GCA_034641835.2. NCBI lineage: Eukaryota > Viridiplantae > Streptophyta > Pinopsida > Pinales > Pinaceae > Pinus > Pinus albicaulis. Next base: position 131,015,578 of record CM076571.1, on the reverse strand, counting down.
AATTTAGGTTTCTCTCATCCAAGATCATCTCAACAATCTCTTACTGATCCATCCACTTCTACTACCCATACACCCATTGTCCAAAACACTCCACTTCGGCCCACTTTCCCTCTTGTTAATCCACCCCTTGTAGATCCACCTCAACCCCCTATCATGGCAACATGGTATGCCCCTTTGGTCCTTCCTTTACCCTTAGTCAATCTTCCACAGGACTATCAGTCCAAGATACCATTGTATGATGCTAGTGGTGCTACTACTGCTTCACAATATGTGGATAAGATGAATGACTACTTTGAAAGAAATGAGATTGATGATGAATCTGTCAAACTTAAATTATTTTCTCAAAGCTTAGGGGGAGAAGCAAGAAAATGGTTTAAAGGCTTAACCCCTCATAGTATTAATGATCTCCAAGCCTTCCATCAGTTGTTCTTGAACAAATGGGAAGTCAGAAAAAATCCTCTCCAAATACTTTCTGATTACAAGAATCTCCAAAGGAGCACTGGGGACAACGTACAAGCTTATTGCACTAGGTTCAACAGTGTTTATAATTCCCTTCCCCCAGACCTAAAACCTCCTCAAGGCTCAGCTTTAAACAAGTTTCCTGAAGGATTTGATCCTAAGATGACCTATCAGCTGAGAGAGAGAGACCCTTTGACTCTTGAAGATATGAAAAAAGGAGCTCTTGCTGTGGAAGTTAATTTAATGGAGAAAAGAGCAAGAATGAGGAATGAGAAGAAAGTGTCCTTTAGAGAGGAACCTACACGTTCCACATCTAGCTCAAAAATGGAAAGAATGATGGAGGAGATGATAAAAGAAATGAGCATAATTAAGAGAGCATAGGCAAGTCAAAACCAATCAACTCTCCAAAACAGAAACCAATCTCAAAACCAAAATCAGAATGTCAGAAGAAATCAGCCTCAAAACATACCAAGGGAGAATGATCAACAGATTACACCTCCTTTTCATCAGAACTATGTAATTGAGGTTGAAGAAACAATAGAAAAAACAAAGGAATATGACATAAACATGTTGGGAGTAAACAATGATGATTTTGAAGTTCATTACAATAGAAAACAAGGTCTATACACACCCTATGATGATAAAATACTAGAGGATGAATATTACTATCAAGAGCTGGAAAATGTTATCATAGAAACTCCAAAAGAATGTGACCTTCGGATTAGAAAGACTCAGGAAACTCCCAAAACTAAAACCACTGAAAAATCTGCACAAAACAACCCTGTAAATAAACCCAAAATTGTAAAACAGAAGGACAAAAAAGTGGCTGTAAATTCTGATAAAAACAAAGAAAAGAGCACTCAAATTAATGAAAAAAAAAGTGCAGATCTTAGCAGCATTAACACTTCAGCTAGTGCTCCTATAAAAATAATTTTGACAAATGTTAATAGAGAAAATCAGCAAACATATTTTGCTGATAGAGTGGTATTTAATAAGGCTGAAACCAAGCATTTTAGGAAATCATATGCCTTTTAGTTTGGAGCGGGAAATTTCCAGAATCAAAATCTTGAAGGCTTTTAACATAGAAGAAAATAATGACACTGTCAATCTTAATGATGACCAACCAGAGCTCATATTTGGTCTTAAGATTGAGGGTAGATATCAGGAAGGACCAGTTCCTCCTTTTTATGTTAGTTTAAATATTCATGACAAGATTTTACACAACGCTATGCATGATTCAGGGGCCTCTCATAACATAATTCCCAAAGTTGTAATGGAGAGCCTAGGCCTTGAAATCACTAGACCTTACAAAGATATTTACTCCTTTGACTCAAGCAGAGTGAAATGTTTAGGTTTGATCAAAGACCTCTCTGTAAAATTAGCACAAATTCAAGCCAAGTGTTTAGTAATGGATATGTGGCTGATGTACCCCTGAAGTATGGTATGTTGTTATCAAGATCATGGGGAGCTAAGTTACAAGGAAACATGCATATGGACATGACATACGCAACCATCCTTGTTTTCAATCAAACTAGAAGACTTTATAGGGAATCCCATATGCAATACATCGTTACCAACCAAGAGAGACCACAAAACTCTTCTCTTTATTCTATTCACACAAGCCTTGATTCATTTATCCTTTTCAATGATTAAATATTCATTGAACAAGAAACTTTAACTAAATTAGAGGCATATACAGAAAAATAGGAAGACGAGATAGAAGTGTCCAAGCATTTTTCTGAATTAGAAAATCTTAGCAAACCAATCACAGGTCTAGAGCTACAAATCAATCATCCACAACTTTTCAACCTTGAGAGTCAAGACAAGATTCCTCAACAAAATGAAAAACCTGGGGGAATAAAACAAATTCGATATCGTGTTGATCTACAAGAATAGTCCAAAAGCACACTAGATGAAGAGGATAGTAGTCAAACCAGTGAATCTGAAACTAGTCCTCTTTGGAGTATGAACTTTGATGGATATTGCACCAAGAATGATGCAGGTGTAGGAGTGTGGCTTCACAATACAATGAACAATCATACTGAAGGGCATTCCTGCAAATTAAAATTTCAATGCACCAATAACATAGCTGAGTATGAAGCCCTCCTTTTAGGCCTACATTTATTGAAGAAATTAGGGGCCAGAAGAATAAAGGTTCATGGTGATTCCAAACTAATAATTAGGCAAGTAAATGGGGAATAAACTGCAAAACACCCTAGAATTAGAGCCTATAGAAATAATGTCATGGATTTATTGAAAACATTTGAGGAATATAAATTTATATTTGTCCCAAGAAACCAAAATATCCAAGCTAATGGTTTAGATTTTGCTGCTAGAACATGCCTAACTCCTTATAAAACCAAACAATGTACAACTCAAATCAAATTTAGACCATATGTTCCTAATAATGAAAAATATTGGCAAGTTTTTGATAGAGACAAACAAATAGAAAACTTCTTACAGTCCAGAAATGAATTTGAGCTACCAAGTTTGGATTCAGAGTATGAAGATGATTGTTCTACTGAGAGAAATCTACTTGATGAAGAAAACTCTCCAGAGGTTGCTGTTATAAATCTGTTAGATAATGAAATTGAACATAACATAGAGATTAGTGCAAATTTACCAAAAGAAGACTTAGAAACTCTGCAGTCTAACAATCAAAGTTTGCCAAAGGGTCTGCTCCCTTTAGAAGAGTTGTTTGATTTCAATGATGTGGCCAAGAAACCCAAAATGGAGCCTGTTGAAACTAAGGTTGAAGAGTGTAATATAGGAAGTGAACTAAAACCAAAGATGATCGAACTGTATAAAACCTTACTAGCTCACATCAAACTGAAATACATAGAGTTGTTTAAAGAATTTTCTGATGTTTTCGCATGGAGTTATGAGGATTTGAAATCCTATGACACTGAAATAATTCAGCACAAGATACCTCTCAAGGAAAACCAAAATCCATTTAAACAAAAACCGCACAGAATAAACCTTGTTCAGTTACCTTTGGTCAAGAAGGAAATCAAGAAAATGTATGAAGCTGGTATTATTGTTCCTATTAGATATTCAGAATGGGTGTCTAATTTAATGTCAGTGAGGAAAAAGACAGGAGAAGTAAGGCTTTGTATAGACTTTAGGAACTTAAACAAAGCCTCATTGAAGGACAACTACCCTTTACCCAAGATGGATCACATTTTACAAAAGGTAGTTGGGTCTAAACGAATTTCTTTGCTAGATGGATTCTCAGGGTACAATCTGATTTTAGTACATCCTGATGATCAATTAAAGACAACTTTTACTACACCTTGAATTACTTTCATGTATGTGAAAATACCCTTTGGTTTAATGAATGCTGGTGCTACATTCCAGAGAGCCATGGATATTGCATTCTCGGAAGAACTAGGCTACTTCATCATTATTTACCTCGATGATATCACCATGTTTTCCAAAATAGATGAAGAACACCTAGAACACTTAAGAATAGTCTTTGAGAAGTGCAGAAAGTTTGGATTTTCTTTAAATCCCAAGAAAACGTTGTTTGGTCTCCAAGAAGGTAAACTTCTTGGACATATCATATCAAAAGAGGGAATAAAGATAGACCCAAAAACGATTTAGGCTATATTGCAAATCACTCATCCTAGAAACATCAAGGAACTTCAATATTTCATTGGAAAGATTAATTTCTTGAGAAGGTTCATACCTAACTTAGTTGAACTCCTTAGAAGCATTAAAAATATGTTGAAGAAGGGAGAAGGAATTAAATAGACCTTGGAAGCAAATAAATCTTTTGAGCTGGTGAAACAAGCGTTAACCAAAACACTAGTTCTCATAAGTCTTGATTTTTCAAAAGATTTTTACATTTTTTCATTTGCATCGGAACATACAGTGGCTGTTGTCCTATTGCAGAAAAATCCAGAGGAACAAGAGAAATGCATTGCATTCTTTAGCAAGGCATTGAGAGATGCACCTCTGAAGTATAACATCATGGAAAAACAAGCCTTTGCCTAGTCAAAGCCTTAAAAGACTTCAGAGTTTATATTCTACACTCCCACATAATTGCCTTTGTCCCAAAAACAGTTGTAAAAGACATCCTAACACAGGACCCAGATGGTAAGAGAGGTAAGTGGATAGCTGTGATACTCGAATATGATTTAGAAATCAAGCCCACTAAACTCATTAAATGCCAAGGACTAGCAACATTAATGGTTGAATCTAATTTTGAAGCTCTTGATATAAATATTATAAATGCATCAGATGAACAAGAGGAATTGTTAACTCCCATTGTTGAAAATCATTTTATGAATTCCTCTTGGTATGCTGATATTCTGTATGTTTTGCTCAATCTGAATACACCTCCTGGTTTGACAAAAAAGAAGGCAATTTTTTTAAAGTTAAAGTCGATTAACTACTGCATTTTAGATAAATGTCTTTATTGTAGAAATTCTAGTTATATATTGCTTAAATGTTTGCCTGAGAATGATGCAGAGAAAATCAAGCATGAGTTCCACGAAGGAGAATGTGGAGGCCACCTCTATTGGAAGACAACTGCCAACAAAATCCTTAGAGCTGGTTACTATTGGCCCACCTTCTTTCAAGATGTTCATAAAATGATAATTTCCTGTCACAAATGCTAACTCTTTGAAGGAAAAGGAAAATTGCTTCCTTTACCCTTGCATCCAATCACTGTTGAAGCCCCTTTTCAACAGTGGGGTCTAGAATTCATAGGAGAAATCCATCCACCCTCATCTGCCCAACATAGATGGATTCTCACTGCAACAAACTACTTTACCAAATGGAGAGAATCCATCCCTTCTAGGCAATCCAATCACTCTGTCATTATAAAATTCATTGAGACTCATATCCTCTCTAGATTTGGCTGTCCTAGGAAGATCATCATTGATAATGCTGCTGCATTTGGATCCAAGAAGATGGTTGAATTATGTCACAAATATCAGATAAAATTGGGTCATTCTACTGCTTATTACCCTCAAGGTAATAGGATGGAAGAATCCTCAAACAAGAGTTTGGTAAACATAATCAAGAAGTTGTTGGAGGACAACAAAAAGTCTTGGCACACCAAGCTAGTACATGCGCTATGGGCTGAAAGATTAACACTTAATAAATCTATTGGGATGTCACCCTATCATCTTTTGTATGGTACAGATGCAATTTTTCCAACCAGCCTAGGTGTACCAGTCATGAAGCTGATCCAAGAAGTGCAATCTGAAGAAAATGACATGATCAAAATGATAAATCAGACTATACATCCTAAACAAACCAGAGAGGAGGTCTACAATAGAGCATTACAAAAGCAAGAGAGCATAAAGAAGCTTTTTGATAGAAGGAAAAAAGCTAGCAATTTCAACATTGGTGACAAAGTGTTAAAGTGGGATTCAAAGAGAGAAGATAAGGGAAAGCATGGGAAATTTCATAAATTATGGCTTGGCCCTTATCTCATTCATTCTATTGCTGGTAACAATGCTTATTTCTTGCAGGAATTGAATGGAGCTGAACTGTTTGGGGGTCCTGTCAATGGAAATATGCTCAAACATTATTTATCTTGACCCTATCATGTTTGGAAGCCTTTTTATCTTTTTTTCTCATTATAAATATTTCATCCATCATTGCATTCAAAGTTAGAAAAATTGAAAATACAAAAACAATAGAAAAGAAAAAGAGGGAAGAGTGAAAACAAGAAAGGTACAGCCCCATACCAAAAAAAAAAAAGAGAAACAAAATCTGAAAGTGGGCAAGCTCAAATGCCACTCCTAAGAAACCCATTCCTAGTTAGTCATACAGCCTAATCATGACTAATTAGTTTTAAATTTACTGTTGATAGGTTCGTGAATTATGATTTTCCAAACAGCTTAATCTTGGCTTATCAGTAAGGTAGATTAAGATAGAAAAATAAAGGTTCAAACAAGCTAAAAATATGAACCTAGAAATTCCAAAAGAAATAATGGATCTAACTAGATCAAATCTTGAGCCAAGGATAGAAGTAAACTGGTTCTGATATGCTCAAAACTTGAACCAAATAACAAAGAAAAATAGCTCAAACAAGCCTAAAAACAACGCTGAAGAATAGAGAAGGATATTCTTAAAACTTTCAGATCTTATTCCTTCACCATTTTGATTTAATTTTCTGCAAATAATAATCTATGTGCAGCTTGTTTTTATGCCATAGATCAGCAATGAGTTAGATTGTTCAATCGTTACTTGTCTGCTTTTAAATTTCTTGCTTTAGAATTTAGAGAATAAAAAATCTGTTAGACAGTCTAATGCTAACAGATAGTAGTTAGGTAGATAAGTTTATGAACTCAATTGTTTAATCTGAGTTCATGGAGAAATAAGAAGTAGAATTAGATTAGTTTTATCCTTTCAAAAGAATAAAATTTTCTTAAAAAGAGCTTGCCAATCCAAATGCACTTTGAAAGAAGAAAAAATGTTAGATCATTAGGATTGGGTAGGTGGAAAGCTTGTTTTGATAGAGTTCCATTGTCTTTCATGGTTGCTAACATTTATCAGAGCAACATAAGGCCAGCAAAGTAAAGTTGCAGCCCAGTGGATGAGGCATTGATCAACTTCCAGAGAAGATTTTTCTAAGGTTCTTGGCACCTCCAAGGAGCTGCCATCCCAAGTTGGAGCCGCTGTTAGCCACCTATAAAAATTTTTCATATCAAATGGTGGCTAGATGTTTTCTAGACTTCAAGAAACAATTCATTTTCAAATTGTGAGTTCTTGAAGCCTTAATGATGTCTATTTTTCCTTCAGAAAACCTTCACTGTTGTTTCCCTCATAAAATCTGTTGTTTACCAAAGGAAAAGACTGCTGAAAAGTTCCATTTTCCCTCATTTTCCCTACTCCTTTTTCCCTTCTCCATTTCATTCATAAAACATTTCATTTACCCCTCATTCCCTAGAAATTCCCTTTAAACCTTTGAAAAATCCTTTGGAAGGTTTAAAACCCCCTTTTCCCCCTTCTATCGAAAGCCAAAAAAAGCATTGAAAACCTCTCATTTTGGCCTTAAGACTCATTTTTCCTACTAAGGCCTTAAGCCCCTTTGGCCTTAGCCCCCAGCTCCTTTTTTGCATAAAACTAGAGTTGTGACCCACATTTAAACCCCCATCATGCAATCGCAATTGGGGCATTCTATGTTCCTTTTCACCTTTTGCATTCAAAAACTCCGATGTGATTTGGCCCTTTCCTTTAAAAAGGCCCCCGATCCCTTCGTTTCTTCACAAAACCGTAAGCCCCACAACCAAGCACTTAGAGGGTCCACACCCCCATTGTAAACCTTCTTTTCTTTGTTTTTTCCTTTATATCTTCATAAAACCTGACATTTCTATGTTTTAAAGAGAACCCGCCAGTTCGTTGTTTTGACAAAAGCCAACCGTTGATCTACTCCCTGATTAACGATTTTTGGAATCTCGCATCGCAAATAAACAAACAAATCCTTTGTTTTTTCCCTTCAAATTTTTTGATGCGATTAGGCCTTAGGCCCCTTTCGGCTGAAACCTCCTAAATCACTTCCCCACCATATAACCCATGCCCAGGACCAGCACTAAGCCTCTGGGCACCAATCGCAATTAGGAGTTTGTTACGAGTGCATTTCTTTTGTTATTTGAAAATCTTTGATGCGATGGTTATTTGGTCTATTGGCCTTCGCTTCGTTCCGAGCCATTGATCCCTTAAGATATAACGGTCAGCGCTAATTTCGCTATGTTCCCGTCCCTACTCTACATTACCCTCCGATTAACCATGGGCCGTCGATCTATTTCCAGATCCAACGGCTGGCGCACAATCACAAATCGTGCATCGAAAAATATTTTAAGCGTCACGCCTTGTTCCCTCTGATTGCTGATTCCTGATTTATTTTCCGTCGTTGATCTGTATCACGATCCGACGATCCTCATTTAAACTGCCGATCTCCTCCTCCGTACTCCGAGTCCCACCACCAATGCCCCCTTTTCATTTCATTTTCACTATTTTTCTGTATATTCACCCATTCGCAAGGTTTTACATTTTTAGAACATCGCATCGAAATTTTTTCCCCCGACATTTTGTTACCTTGTTTTCTTTCCCCCACCGATGCGATATGCTTGATCGCACCATCGTATCGGCCTTCCCCCATTGCATCGTTCAAATCCATTGTCCCTCCCATCGTTGTTCCCTCGATGCGATGAACTTTGATGGAACATCCATCATCGATCTCTATTATTTAACCTAATCCAACGGCCCAGATCATTCTGTGACCCCAAACTTCGATTTAAACCTTTTTTTGCTGTCGATAAAGGTTTTTCCCCATTTACATTATATTTTCTCCCATTTTCATTATATCATTTCCCTTTTGCCTTATAAGCTCTCGATTAATCTCGGCCGATGATCAATCTGATCTGACAACCTGGACTTAATCAAACTCTCATTTTACTCCTACCGCCTCTCCTTTGATCTCAGCAAGAAATCGTCGTCGTCGAATGTTTCCATCCAATTCCCACGTTTTGACCTAAGCCTCCAAAGTAATCTAAGCCCATCCATGCAGGATTTTATAACCTTTTTGTGTATTTTTGCAGGCTTTAAAGCTTTGGCATAGTTTCTTAAAGGAAATAAAAGGTTGAGGATGACGATTCCCCATGCCTTTATTCATAACAGAGATCTTTCCGCAGGGTTCCAAATTATGTTTTATCAGTGCCTCATGAGCACTGATGCCTTTATACAACCTCTGCGCGCCTTTAAGAACAATGAAAACACAGCAAACACCACAACAAAAGAGCATCAGTTTGACAGTATGAAATCAAAGCATAAGTGAAGAAATTTAAGGTTTAAACACAATTTTGAAGGATTAAGGCATAAATTCAGCAAATCAAAAGCCTAATCCACAGTCAAAGACATCATGAAGACGTGGAGATAGAGATTAAGCCAAATTAGGCCTAAAACACATATCTAAAGAAAATTAACGATGTTTTAGGTTAAAACAATGAAATCTATCAATCCAAGAAGCTTCCACTGCCACATCAGAGGCTAATTCAATCCTCTACAGCTACCTAAAGCACCACCTGCGGCCTCATAAATAAAATAAGGCAGATTTATTGCCTCAGTCAGTGATATTTTTCCTAAAAGACAGCCAGAGTTATTGCTAACTCGCCTCAAGAGTTTTAAGTCAACAAAATCTGCCCAGCAAGCTTAACACTTAATGAAAATCCATTAATATAGAGGAAATATCTGAAATATTCTCCATTGAGCCCCTCAAAGGCCGAGAAGCATTAAATTGTATTAATTGATCCAAGAGATCTTTTATCTTATACCCACCTCCTCATTTCTTCTATAAATACTTCAATAGAAGATGAGATACATGTTGGTCTCTGAATATCTGTTGCATGTAAATAGTTTTCTAAAGCTGCTATAAGCTCTATTTGTAATTGAAGATACCTAAGTTGAGATGATAAGTTTGAAGCTGTAGAGACCCATTGGACTTGATGATTGTAACTAGTTTGAAGCATTCAAATACAATCTAATTTATGGGATCCTGATCTATGTCAACGGTGATGTGTTTCTTATTGTGAATTTTTATTTTTATTTTTTTTCAATCTTTCCATTTTTGCTTATAAAGAACATCAAATATAGAGCTAGGATTTACTGTCATAAATACCCTACTCTCACTGATAATATTTATCTTCATGTTTTCCTCCAATTGTGTATTTAAGAATGATTTAATATAGTCCAAGAAGTTAGGATTGTTGGAGTTCCCTCGTCCTACTGTCTAAACTTTAAACATTGTTCTTGAATGTTATTTTCAGTTTATACCAAGTAAATTTGAACTAGGGAAGTCTATGGTTAGCCCTGTCCTCTATTTTTATCTCCAAAAGTTGTATGAATGTTTCCCTAAGAGTATGTTGAAAGAAGGATAGGTTCAGAGTCCTTACCTGATCTTACACTATTATTTTTTTGTGTTGAAAGTTTGCTAATTAAAGTCGAGCTAGGGAAGTCTATGGTTAGCCTTGTCCTCTAGTTTCTTCTCCAACAATTTCTTTGAAAAGTTTCCCTTTGAATATGCTGAAAGCATGATAGGTTCAAAGTCCTTACTTGCTTAATCTATTCTTTTCACATTTTAAATTTTTTCTATTGAAAGTGAATCAAAATCAGGCTAGTTTCAAAGTACTTACCTGATCTTATATTACTTTTAAGTTTTTCTCAAGTGCATGCCAAAAGCAGGATAGTTTCAAATTACTTATTTGATCTTAGGCTTCCCTTTTTTCTTCATCTGTTTACTCTTCATTTCTTATTGTTTTCATTCCATAAAATCAACTTAAAGAGATCCTTAGACATAGATGACTTGCCCCATGGACCACTCTTGAACCTTTCTATTTCAATTAAATCCCATTATGACTCCATAGCCCAATGGATTGAAGTTGTTTTTAGCCTATATTATTAGTTGAATCATTATTTCACTTGCATAGAACTTTCACCCTTCATTTAGACTTCCTTCACCTTCACATATCTTTGCCCAACCAAAACCAAACAAAACCCTTGTTCTTCATAACTAGCCTAAAATCATACTTAAAAGCTTTAAAGATAAATCAATATTTGCACTTATAGAGAGATCCCTCTCTGGATTCAGGGGGGCTATATCCTAGAATCCCAAAGTGGTTAAAATGTTCTCCCTGTAGCTTTAGTCTTCCCAATCTACTGAAATTACAGGGAGCTAACAACTATAACCTAACCCTAACCTTGACCAAACCCTTAACCTTAAGCTTAACCTTACCCTTAACCTTATATTAAACTTAACCTTAACCTTATTTTAACCTTTACTGAACCTTAACCTTGACCTTGACCTTATCCTTAACCTTAACCTTAACCTTAACTATACCCTTAACCTTAACCTTAACCTTAATGTTACCATTAACTAGAACTTCAGCCTTAACCTTGAAATTAACTATAACCTAACCCTAACCTTGACCAAACGCTTAAACTTAACATTAACCTTAACCATAATCTTAACCTCAAGTTAAGGTTAAGGTTAAGGTTAATATTAGGTTAAAAGTAAAGTTAAGGTTAAGGTTAGGGTTAACGTTAAGGTTAAGGTTAGGGTTACCTTATAGTTAAGGTCAAGGTTGAGGTTAAGGTTAAGGTTAACATTAAGGGTAAAGTTAAGGTTAAGGTTATGGTTATGGGAAGGTTAAGGTTAAGTTAAGGTTAAGGTTAAGGCTTGGTCAAGGTTAGGTTTAGGTTATAGTTAAGGTCAAGGATAACGTTAGGTTAAGGTTAAGGTTAAGGTTAAGGTTAAAGGTAAGGTTAAGGTTAAGGTTACGGTTAAGATAAGGTTAAGGTTAAGGTTTTGTTAAGGTTAGGGTTAGGTTATAGTTAAGGTTAGGTTATAGTGAAGGCTAAGGTTAAGACCCATAACCTGAACCTTAACCTTACCCTCAACATTAAGCTTAACTTTAAACCTAACTTTAACCTTAACCTAACCTTAACCTTTGTTAACCTTAACCTTGAACTTAACCTAACCTTAACCCTAGCCTTACCCTTAATCTTCACCCTTAACCTTAACCTAACCTTATCTTAACCTTATCCCAACCTTAACCTTATCCTTAATCTAATCTTAACCTTAACCATAACACTAACCTTAGCCTTAACCTTAAAATTAACCTAACCTTAACCTTAACCTTAACCTAACCTTAACCTTAACCTTAACCTGACTAAAACCGTAACCTTAACCTTAACCTTAACCTAACCTTAACCTTAACTATAACCTAACCCTAACCTTGACCAAATCCTTAACCTTAACCTTAACCTTAACCTTTCCATAGCCTTAACCTTAACCTTCACTATAACCTAACCCTAACCTTGACCAAACCCTTAACCTTAACCTTAACGTAACCTTAACTATAACCAAAACCTAACCTTGAACAAATCATTACCCTTAACCTAACCTTAACCTTGACTTTACCCTTAACCTTAACCTTAACCGTAACCTTCCCCTAACCTTAACCCTAACCTTACCCTAACCATAACCTTAACTTTACCTTTAACCTAATCTTAACCTTAACCTAACCTTAACCTTACCCTTAACCTTGACCTTAACATTAACTTTAACTATAACCTAACCCTAACCATGATCAAACCTTAACCTTAACCATAGCCTTAACCTTAACCTTAACCTTATCTTAACCTTAACTATAACCTAACCCTAACCTTGACCAAACCTTAACCTTAAGTTTACCCTTAACCTAACCTTAACCTTAACCTTAACCTTGACTTTACCATTAACCTTAACCTTAACCATAACCTTAACCTTAAACCTAACCTTAACCTATCTAAACCTGTAAATTGAACCTAACAGTAACCTTGACCAAACCCTTAACCTTAACCTTAGCCTGACTAAACCATTGAACTTACCCTTAACCTTAACTCTACCCCTAACCTTAACCTTAACCTAAATAAACCTGTAACCTTAACTATAACCCAACCCTAACCTTGACCAAACCCTTAACATTAACCTTAACCTTAACCTTTACCTGACATTAACCTTAACCTTAACCATAATCTTAACCTTAACCTAACCTTAACCTTAACCTTATCTTAACCTTAACCTTCACTATAACCTAACTTTAACCTTGACCTTAACTATAACCTAATCCTAACCTTGAAGAAACAAATAACCTTAACCTTAACCTTATCTTAACCTTAACCTTTACTATAACATAACCTTAAGCTCAACCTAACCTTAACCTTAACCTTATATTACCCTTAACCTAACCTTAAGCTTAACTATAACCTAACCCTATCCTTAACCTCATCTTTAAACTTAACCTTAACCTTAACCTTAACCTTCACCTTAACCTTACCTTAACCTTAACCTAACCCTAACCTTAACCCTAACCTATCCTTTACCTTACCCTAACATTAACCTTAACCATAATCTTAACCTCAGGTTAAGGTCAAGGTTAAGGTTACGTTGAGGGTAAAGTCAAGGTTAAGGTTAAGTTAAGGTTAGGATTAGGTTAAGGGTAAAGTTAAGGTTAAGGTTAAATTTTTGGTCAAGGTTAAGGGTTAAATTAAGGTTAAGGTTAGTTTAAGGGTAAAGTCAAGGTTCAGGTAAAGTTAAGGTTAAGGATAGGTTAAGGTTAAGTAAGGTTACGGTCAAGGTTAGGGATAGGTTATAGTTAATGTCAAGGTTAAGGTTAAGGGTAAGGTTATAGTTAGGTTAAGGTTAAGGTTAAGGTTAGGTTAACGTTAAAGTTAGGTTAAGGTTAAGGTTAGGTTAAGGTTATGGTTATGGTTATGGTTAAGGGACAAGGTTAAGGTTAAGGTTAAGGTTACGAGTTTAGTCAGGTTAAGGTTAAGGGTAATATTAAGGTTAAAGTTAAGGGTAAGGGTAAGTTTAAGGGTAATCTTAAGCTTAAACTTAAGCTTAACCTTATATTACCCTTAACCTTAACTTAAACTTAATCTTAACCTTAACTTAATCTTAATCTTAAGGTTAAGGTTAAGGGTAAGGTTAAGGTTAAGGTTAAGATTACGTTAAGGGTAAAGTTAAGTTTAAGGTTAAGGTTAGGTTAAGGGTAAAGTCAAGGTTAAGGTTAGGTCAAGGTTCAAGTTATGGGTTTAGTCAGGTTAAGATTAGGTTAAGGTTAATGCTAAGGTTAAGGTTAAGGTTATAATAAGGTTTGGTTAACCTTAACCTTACCCTTAACCTTAACTTAACCTTACCCTAACCTTAACCCTAACCTTACCCTTAACCTTAACTATAACCTTAACCTTCCCAAACCCTTAACCTTACAATTAACCTTACCCTTAACCTTACAATTAACCTTAACCTTACCCTTAACATTAACATTTACCTAACCTTAACCTTAACATTAACCATAACCTTAACCTTAACTTTGAACTTAACTATAACCTAAACCTAACCTTAACCTTTTCATAACCATAACCTTAACCTTAGCCATAACCTAACCTTAACCCTGACTTTAATTTAACCTAACCTTAACCCCTTAACCTTAACCTTAACCTTTCCATAACCATAACATTAACCTTGACTTTACCCTTAACCTAATGTTAACCTTAACCTTAACCTTAACCTGACTAGACCTGTAACCTTAACCTTAACCTAACCTTAACCTTGACCTTAACTATAACCTAACCCTAACCTTGACCAAACCTTAACCTTAACCTTAACTTAACCTTAACCTTAACCTTAACCTTCTCATAACCTTCACTATAACCTAACCTTAACCTTAACCTTAACTTTAACCTTAACCTTAACCTTAACTTTACCATTAACCGAACCTTGACCCTAACCTAAGGTTAGGGTTAGGTTATAGTGAAGGTCAAGGTTAAGTTTAAGGTTAAGATTAAGGTTAAGTTTAAGGCCAAGGTTAAGGTTAATGTTAAGGGTTTGGTCAAGGTTAAGGTTAAGTTAAGGTTAAAGTTAGGTTAATGGTAAAGTTAAGTTAAATGTTAGGTTATAGTTAGGTTAGGTTAAGGTTAAGGTTAAGGTTAAGGTTAAGATTATGGGTTTAGTCAAGGTTAGGGTTAGGTTAAGGTTAAATATAAGGTTAAGGTTATATTAAGGTTAAGATAAGGTTATGGTTAAGGTTATGGTTAAGGTTAGGTTAAGGGTAAAGTTAAGGTTAGGGTTAAGTTAAGGTTAAGGTTAAGGTTAGGTTAAAGGTAAATTTAAGGTTAGTGTTAGGTTAAGGTTAATGTTATGGTTAGGCTAAGGTTAAGGTTAAGTTTAAGGGAAAATTTGAGGTTAGGTTAGGTTAAGGTTAAGGTTAAGGTTGGGTTATGGGTAAAGTCAAGGTAGGGTTGGGTTATGGGTTAAGGTTAGGGTAAAGGTTCAAGTTAAGGCTACGGTTAAGCTTAACATTGCAGGTTTAGTCAGGTTAAGGTTAAGGTTAAGGGTAAGGTTAGGTTAAGGGTAAAGTTAAGGTTAAGGATTAATTTAAGGTTAAGGTTAAGGTTAAGGTTACAGGTTTAGTATGGTTAGGGTAAGGTTAAAGTTAGGTTAAGGGAGAAGTTAAGGTTAAGGTTATGGTTAAGGTTAGGTTCAGGTTCAAGTTAAGGTTTAGGTTACGTTTAAGGTTAGGGGAAGGTTAAGGTTAAACTTAATGTTAAGGTTAAGGGTTTAGTCAGGTTAAAGTTAAAGTTAAGGTTAAGGTTAGGTAAAGGTTAAGGTTATGGGAAGGTTAAGGTTAAGGTTAGGGTTAAGGTTAGGGTTAGGTTATAGTTAAGGTTAAGGTTAGGGTTAAGGGTAAAGTTAAGGTCAAGGTTAAGGTTAAGGGTTTTTTCAAGGTTAAGGTTAGGTTATAGTTAAGGTTAAGGTTAAGGTATGATTAAGGTAAGGTTAAGATAAGGTAAAGGGTAAGGTTAAGGTTGAGGTTAGGTTAGGGTTATGGTTAAGGTAAGGTTAAGGGTAAATTTAAGGTTAAGGTTAAGGTTAAGTTAAGGTTAAGATAAGGTTAAGGGAAAGGTCAAGGTTAAGGTTAAGGTAAGGGTAATGTTAACGTTAACCTAACCTTAATCTTAACCTTTACCTTAAATATAACCTTAACCTGACTAAAGACATAACCTTAACCTTAACCATAACCTTGACCAAACCCTTGAGGTTAGGTTTAGGGTAAATTCAAGGTTAACGTTATGGTTATGGTAAATTTAAGGTTAAGGTTAAGTTTAGGGTTAAGGTTATGGTAAGGTTAAGGTTCAAGTCAAGGTTAAGGTTATGGTTAAGGTTAGGTTAAGGGTAAAGTTAAGGTTAGGGTTAGGTTAAGCTTAAGCTTAAGCTTAAGCTTAAGCTTAAGGTTAAGGTTAAGGTTGGGTTATGGGTAAAGTCAAGGTAAGGTTGGGTTATGGGTTAAGGTTAAGGTTAGGGTAAGGTTAGGGTAAAGGCTAAGGTTAAGGTTAACGTTACGGGTTTAGTCAGGTTAAGGTTAAGGTTAAGGGTAAGGTTAGGTTAAGGGTAAAGTTAAGGTTAAGGATAAAGTTAAGGTTACAGGTTTAGTATGGTTAGGGTAAGGTTAAAGTTAGGTTAAGGGAGAAGTTAAGGTTAAGGTTATGGTTAAGGTTAGGTTTAGGTTCAGGTTAAGGTTTAGATTAGGGTTAAGGTTAGGGGAAGGTTAAGGTTAAACTTAATGTTAAGGTTAAGATTAAGGTTAAGGGTTTAGTCAGGTTAAGGTTAAAGTTAAGTTTAAGGTTAGGTAAAGGTTAAGGTTATGGGAAGGTTAAGGTTAAAGTTAGGGTTAAGGTTAGGGTTAGGTTATAGTTGAGGTTAAGGTTAGGTTTAAGGGTAAATTTAAGGTCAAGGTTAAGGGTTTTGTCAAGGTTAAGGTTAGGTTATAGTTAAGGTTAAGGTTAAGGTATGATTATGGTAAGCTTAAGATAAGGTAAAGGGTAAGGTTAAGGTTGAGGTTAGGTTAGGGTTATGGTTAAGGTAAGGTTAAGGGTAAATTTAAGGTTAAGGTTAAGTTAAGGTTAAGATATGGTTAAGGGCAAGGTCAAGGTTAAGGTTAAGGCTAAGGTTAATGTTGGGTATGTGTTATATTCTTTCCACGATTAGCCCCACGCGCTGTATGTTGCGTCGGGTATAGCTGGGGGGTCACGAGGGGTGAAGCAGTCCCCACCGTTGGGGTCCAAAATTTTTTTTTGTGCGGACCCACTCATAGGCGGATCCACCCATGGTTTTGTGCATGGTTTTGCACATGGTTTTGCGGTTCGATGGTTTTCGGCCCCTGGTATTTTGTAGATCCGGTCAAGGGAACTACTGTTATGTTCTAATTCAGGGTTAATGGATTGGGGTTTATGTATGCTTCGGCATGTATATATATGTGTTGTAACACTAAAAGGAATATAATGAAAAATCAAGCTGGTCGTCCTAATTTGGGATCCAGGGGAAAATCTCTATGTTTATCTGTTTTATGTTTTATGCTCTTTCTATTGTTTATTTTCTGTTATAAGATTCGTGTGTAGATAATTTATATTAAGGGTTCAAACCTACAGTTAAGGTAAGGGTAATGTTAACCTTAACCTAACCTTTACCTTAAATATAACTTTAACCTGACTAAAGCCATAACCTTAACCTTAACCATAACCTTGACCAAACCCTTAAGGTTAGGTTTACGGTAAATTCAAGGTTAAGGTTATGGTTATGGTAAATTTAAGGTTAAGGTTAAGTTTAGGGTTAAGGTTATGGTAAGGTTAAGGTTAAAGTCAAGGTTAACGTGAAGGTTAGGTTAAGGTTAAGGATAGGTTAAGCACACTCTCACAGATGCCATTACTGATTTTACTCCTGTGCACAAGGATGAAGTTGACTCTTGGGGATGGGGGAAAATAGGAGTGTACACAGTCAGGCAAGGCTACTTACAGTTGCAAGGCAAAAAGGCCTCTCAGCACCCGGAAACAGTGTGGAAGCAGATCTGGGAATTCTTCAGCATTCCCAAGATTAATTTCTTTTTCTGGACCTTATATCATAACAAAATTCTGACTGGTGATAACCTATGAAAAAGAAACATTGCAGGACCTCACCGATGTGTGTTCTGCAAAAATGCCTTGGAGACCTCAGTACACATGTTCATCGATTGTGAGTATGCTCAGAAGGCCTGGTCTAGCTTCTTGACAGGCCTGAATGTGATACCTCCTGCTCATTGTTCGATCACTGACATGTTCTCGTCTTGGAGAGCTCGATATCCCCTCAACATCGCTGAAAAATCTCTCTGGCTCAAGGTGTGGATAGCAGCTCCAAAATATGTTTGCTGGAAGCTGTGGCTCGCCAGGAACGATATCGTTTTCAATCAAAAAGAAGCAACAGCAGAGAATGTTGCGGAACATGCCAAGAATCTACTTTTAGAAACTTTACGACATTCCATTGCCAAAGAAGATAGCTCCCTCCGAAAGGAAGAAAGGGCATGGCTGGAAGGCTTCTCCCCTGGGCGCTTTAGAATCCTCAGCACCATCATCCAAATCCAAAAAGGAAAATGGCGGATTATACACCTCAAAGTTTCCTAAGGTGGAATCACAAGGTAAATGCACCATCTTCTTCACCTGAGTTCCTAAAAGGCAACCCAAAGCAGTCTGGCAGGTGGGTGAATATGGCTCCCCAAATGGGAGAAAGAGGACTAGTCAGGTCTTGGGGTTAAACCAACAATCACAAAGTCCTCGCGTGCCTAAAAGCTTCGCTGTCAACTCATTTAAAGGGAAACTAAAGAGACATCTTACCTTTTGACTCGAATTGTTGAGCATAAAACTTAATAAACAAAGCGCTTCAAGGATCCAAGCTTCTAAAACAAGCAGCTCAAAAAGAGTGAGTACTTCTGCGATGAATTCCTCCACAACCAAATCTTCTCCATATCCCTGACTAAACACAAGGCACATGATTTGCAACAACAGATACACTAGAAACGAGCATGATCAGCATAAATGCAGGGACACTGAATGTGACATCTATTCCCTAAATGGGCAAGGCGCCCTTGCAAAAGCAGAGAAATGTAATGACAGAAACAGTGAATTGTAAAGCTTGACCTGGCTTTGGCCATTCTTCTCCATCAATAAAAATACTCGTTTCAGTTAAAAAAAAAAAAGGATAGGTTAAGCATAAATTTAGGGTTAAGGTCAAGTTAAGGTTAAGGTTAACCCTTAACCGCATCTTACCCTTAACCTTAACCTTAAACTTAACCTTAAATTTACCCTGAAATTAACCTTACCTTAACCTTAACCTTAACCTTAAACTTAATCTTAACCTTTAACCTTAACCTAACTTTAACCTTAACATTAACTTAACCCTAACCTTGACATAACCCTTAATCTTAACCTTAACATAACCTTAACCTTAAATTTACCCTTAACCTTCAATTTAACCTTAACCTTCCCCTAACCTTAACGTTAACCTTAACGTTAAACTTCCCCTAACCTTAACCTTAACCTTAACCTTGACCTTGAATTTAACCTTAACCTTAACCTTAACCTTACCCTTAACCGTCACCTTAACCTTAACCTTAATCTTAACCTTAAGGTTAACATTATGGTAAGGGTAAGTTTAAGGTTACGGGTTTAGTCAGGTTAAGGTTAAGGTTTTAGTTAAGTTCAAGTTTAGGTTAAGGTTAACCTTACCCTTAACCTTAACCTTGACGTTACCCTTAGGTTAAGGTTAGGTTAACCTAAATGTAATGTTCCAAAATTTTCATGCAGATAATCAGAACATTAATTTTTTCTAATTTCACGTAGGAGGAGAATAAATGGGTAAGGAGACACATGAATAATGAAAAGCACAATAAAATCCCTCATATCATGATAAGGGATCACTTTTGTATTTGATTTCACACCTCCATGTGTGAAAAGGGGCTATTTTGCAAAGTGGCTAGGTCAAGTTGACCAAAGTCAAACTGTGCAAGCTATGAGGTGGAAAGCACATTGTGGTACAATGCAATAGAGAAGGAGGGAAGATTCCTTGAGAAGGAAAACCCTAATGAAGTGGGGTCCATGGAGAGGGAGCTCAAAACTGTATAAGAGGAGGGCAACACAACCATTTTTTCTCATGAATGGATTATTGATTTCATTATCTTGAGAGACAAGGAGCATACTCCTGCTGTTCAGCAGAGTCACTGGGGGAATTCCTGCTTAGGATTCCTTCCTCCTCATGAAAGGCCTCTTAAGAAATGTATCTTCAGCTTTCTCCACATATTGGCTCAAGGCCAAAGCATTCTCTTCCATCACAGTGTTATTCTTGCAACAAGAAGGCATTGTGTTGCTGGGGTTGTAGTGGAGACTTCCACCACATCACTCTGGGACTTGATTTGCAGAGAAAGGAGTCCCCATTTAGTGGAGATATCATTGAGGAGTATTATTGAGCTGATTTTCAGATTTTGGCAATAGGCCAAGCTTTGTCCCATCTTCATCAGCGCAGTCCCTTCCATAGACTGTGTTATTTCATAGTTAGTCTGCAGTGGGGGTTTGCACCATCACATTGGAGGGAGATATTTCCAGTGTCGACATCAGCCTTGCTCTCCGGAAAACCTTTGGAGGATATTGATTCAGATTGTAGAGAATATTATACCATCTCCTTCTATTTTCATTATGAGTTGCTACTGCTACCCAGCAACTCCAGCATTTTGGTATTTTTCCATTCTATGCATATAGTGTAGTCAATCCTCCTGAGGACTGTTATATTATCATTGTATCATTTTTTTCAGGGTTTGAGAGCACACTCCCCCTTATTTCTTGAGCTCTATTGTAATATCATCATATTTCACATTTGTATGTAGCAGTGTCTCCATAAGACTGCATAGTCATAGCTAGGGTAGTTTATGCAGCAGCATATTTCATGCTTTCATGTACTTGTTCTTTGAGGTTGATCATTCCCTCTCTTGAGTGCTCTTTCCCTCAAGATATTGTACACTTATTCTGCTGCTATGAGCTAATACAATGGCTATGAGTTCGTCTATCATTTTCTGAGATTGAAGAAAGTTGCTCTTCATGTATTTGTTTGCATATTGTTGTAGCTCACTTTTGAGTGGGATTCTTCAAGAAGCTCTATAGACAGAGTCTGAAAAGGGCCAGATAGCCTTCGGATATCACACTTCATTGAGAAGGTGACATATCTAGTAAATTCCCCTTC
Source organism: Pinus albicaulis (assembly GCA_034641835.2). Lineage (NCBI taxonomy): Eukaryota > Viridiplantae > Streptophyta > Pinopsida > Pinales > Pinaceae > Pinus > Pinus albicaulis. The sequence continues at coordinate 130,994,523 of CM076571.1, read as the reverse complement.
AGTCAATCTCTAGAATAGATTGCTGATTGCTAACATTCCTGAAAAAGGAACATTATAGTGGTATCAAAGCACCTTTCTTGGCTCAGCCTATGGCCTTCAAGCCCAAGAAAGATGAAGAATATGAGCTTGATCTCATCCATTTTTAGAGGAAAGAAGAACCTCTCCAAGGAGGAGAAGCAAGAAGAAAAGGAAGAACCCTGAAATTCCTATTCTCATCAAGGAGACCAAGAAATAAGCAGGAAAAAGACTCCATCTTTTGGAGCAGAAAATAAAAGGGTTGAATCAAGGGCCAACTCTAGATTTTCCTATGAGGAATATGAGCATGAAGCTACACACCATGGGGTAAAACGTAGTCACATGGCCAGCTTTTCCATGAGGAGAAAAGAAGAATAAGGCATACCGGAGAAGGGAACTCTTAGTGGTTTCTTACATGAGTATGAATCTCAAACTCAGAAGTTTAGAGATCACATCTCTTTCCTGGAGTTTTACAAGGTCATGGTAGGGAGGAGCAAGTCACATAATGTGGATAGATTTCTTCTATCTATCTTTGATGGGTCCCCTACACTTTTAGCCAAGGCATGGGTAAAAGAGCTAGACATCTTTCTGCAGCAGCATCAGATTTCTGAAGAGGAAGCTATCAGAGTAGCAGTGCTGCTCTTTGGAGGTAAGGCTCATGGATGGTGGCTATTTGATTCTTTTGCTTTAAAAAATGAAAATACTTCTTCCTATGCAATTTTCATTAGGGCTTTGATGGAAAAATTTGGTTGGAAGAAATTTGTAACACATGTGGAGGAAATAAACATTCCTAGAAAGAAAAAAACCCTTGCATGTGATGGAGGAATTCATGGGCTCAATATCACTTCATAAACCCTTAGAGAAGGCCAATATCTTGCATGGTGCTTTATTAGATACAAGACCTTCATCTTGCACTTTGGCACAAGGAGTCATGGAGGTCTCTCTTTCAAGAGAGGATCTCATTTTGAAAGAGTTTCCCATAAATGTTGATGAGGAGAAGGGAAATAACATTATCAATCATAGAGCTGATCTAGTACCTCATGCAGAGGGAGGAGGAGCACATGCTCCAATAAGAGGGGTTCTTGCATCCTTGAAAGAAGGTCCCCAGGATCTCATACATGGAGGTCCAAGTACAATCAGTGAGCAGCATGATTGTGCCATTTTGCAACATCATGTGATGAGAGGCACACACCCTTCTCAATTCCATAAAGTAAAGGAAAAGAGGAGAAAGGTTGTAGTGTGTAAGGAGAGCATGGGAAAGGTTTCCCAACCATATGTACAATCCACTCTTGTTATTGATGTGTCACTGCATAGGGGCATCCCACCAGGGAGACCACCGGATCAATCACTGATGAGAGGCATCATGTTGTGGGATTCACTGCTCTTGGATTTTGGAGAGGTGAAGAGTTTGGAGGAAAACTTTGGCATGAGGGATTTCAAAATAGTAGACAACAGCAGGAGGAGATCTACACATGCCAGATCACCAACGCTGTCTCTTAGGAGGATTGATCCTTACTGGAGATCTTCAATCTTAGTGGGGTACTCCAAGGATATTGGTGCTTGCAGTATGCTTGATGACCCAGAGAGAGATGATAGATATATGGTAGAGGATATGGTAATCTACTCACATGGCAGAGTCTTCTTGACTAGAGCCTCTAGTCTCAAGGAGAAGATGCTACTTGCAGCATAGGGGGACTTCTTTTCCATGCATCTTGATGCATATCTTTCCTTGGCATAGGAGTTCATTTCGGAGGGAATATAGCAGGATATATATAAGCATATGGAGAGATGCATAGCTCATATGATGATGATGAGGATGTCACAGCCACCTTCCTACTCATTGGGAGTAAGGGAGCACTTTCAGTTGAGCCATTTCAGCTCAATGACTAGAGTACCCGATAGAGGAGGTATACATCTGTATTATTATTTGCCTTCCTTTACTTTATATGATCAACATGTGGTATTGAGGAGGATAATCCTTTATCATGTTTTATATGATGATGTACTTGGAGCCATTTGTAGCGTTGAGGTTGGCTATTTCATGGGTGGATTGTGGGGGAAGCCACATGATTCTTGGTGGGCACTATTGACACCATAATTTATGTTCATGTTTCCATCTTATGAGATGATTGTGGTAGCAAGAAAGTGGATGGAAAAGCACTTGTTTTTTTTTTTTAATGCAGGCAGTGAGTGTACTGCACAATTCCATGAGTGGAACTATGATCTACTTTCCGGTTGTCATATGACAACTTGTTCCTATTTGTTCTTGCTTCCATGTGTTGCTAAGTTTTCTTTTTACATGGGGAGCTTTGTTTGGAAAGTGAGATATGAGTCAGATATTTCCATTTGGAGTATGATTCTCCCTACTTTTCATGGTGTATGTTTCAGGAGAAACAATGGGCAGCCCATGATTGCCAAGCTTCACCTCTTCCCTTCATGTGGGAGGAGCTATTTAGAGAGTCTGAATTTTTGGAGGAGGCATTTCATGGTTTACATGTTTGATGGGGTGGCTTGGGTCTCTCTTGAAGACCATTATGTTCAGCCATATATCAGCAGTAGCCCCATATATATCATGAGGAGGTAGAGACTCATTGGGTGGATGTGCCCTTTGGGAGAGAAGACCTCCATTGTTTTTGCAGATCATGCTCCAAGGGGAGTGTGGGAGATGATATGTTCACCATGTTCAGCCATTTCTTTTTCCATGAGGTGAACCATATGACTATTTGGATTCCATATGATGATGAATTCCAACTCATCACATATGAGATGATTTGGGCCAGCTTGATTTGTAGCGTTGGAGGAGAGGTCCTTGGCGATCTAGACTTCATAGTGCCTCTTGAAGGAAAAATTAATGCAGCCCGAGTTCAGCTTGCGCTCCACATTTATCATGAGTGGAGAAGATGACGGCGTGGGGTAGGCTATGAAGCTTACCATGTTCAGAATTTTAGCCCACCTATTCTACATGAGCACAAGGTGGAGGATTATTTTCAGGAGTTTCCTAGTTGGAAGGTGACTCATTTTTCATGGCTCATAGCTTGGAGATGGAGGATCCACATGAGGAAGATGTTCCTCAAACACTTCATAGAATCCATGCCTTGAGAGGAGGCTTTCCGGTTCTGTCCTTGCAGTTTCTTGAGGACAAGCAACATTTGGGAGGGGAGGACTGTAATGTTCCAAAATTTTCATGCAGATAATTGGAACATCAATTTTTTCTAATTTCACATAGGAGGAGAATAAATGGGTAAGGAGACACATGAATAATGAAAAGCACAAAAAAATCCCTCATATTATGAGAAGGGATCACTTTTGTATTTTATTTCACACCTCCATGTGTGAAAAGGGGCTTTTTTGCAAAGTGGCTAGGTCAAGTTGACCAAAGTCAAATTGCGCAGGCTATGAGGTGGAAAGCACATTATGGTACAATGCAATAGACAAGGAGAGAAGATTCCTTGAGAAGTAAAACCCTAATGAAGTGGGTTCCATGGAGAGGGAGCTCAAAATTGTATAAGAGGAGGGAAAGACAACCATTTTTGCTCATGAATGGATTATTTATTTCGTTTTCTTGAGAGACAAGGAGCATACTCCTACTATTTAACAGAGTTGATGGGGGAATTCCTGCTTAGGATTCCTTCCTCGTCATGAGAGGCCTCTTGAGGAATTTATCCTCATCTTTCTCCACATCTTGGCTCAAGGCCAAAGCATTCTCTTCCATCACAGCATTATTCTTGCAGCAAGAAGGCATTGTGTTGTTGGGGTTGCAGTGGAGGCTTCCACCACATCACTCCGGGACTTTAATTGCAATGAAAGGAGTCTCCATTGAGTGGATATATCATTGAGGAGTGTTATTGAGCTCATTTGCAGATTTTGGCAGCAGGCAAAGCTTTCTCCCATCTTCATCAGCGTAATCCCTACCATAGACTGCATTATTTCAGAATTAGTCTACAGTGGGGGTTTGCACCATCACATTGGAGGGAGAGATTTCCAGTGTCGGGATCAGCCTTGCACTCTGGAAATCCTTTGGAGGATATTGATTCAGATTGTAGATTAGATTCTAACATCACCTTCTATTTTCATTATGAGTTGCTGTTGCTACCCAGCAACTTCGACATTTTGGTATGTTTCCATTCTATGCATATAGTGTAGCCAATCCTCCTGAGGATTGTTGTATTATCATTGTATCATTGTTTTCAGGGGTTGAGAGAACACTCCCCCTTATTTCTTGAGATCTATTTTAATATCATCATATTTCACATTTGTATGTAGCAGTGTCTCCATAAGACTGCGTAGTCATAGCTAGGGAAATTTATGGAATAGTATATTTCATGCTTTCATGTACTTGTTCTTTGAGGTTGATCATTCCCTCTCTTGAGTGCCCTTTCCCTCAAGATATTGTACACTTATTTTTCTGCTATGAGCTAATACAATGGATATGAGTTCTTTTATCATTTTCTGAGATTGAAGCAAGTTGTTGTTCATGTATTTGTTTGCATATTGTTGTAGCTCACTTTTGAGTGGGATTCTTCAAGAATCTCTACAGATAGATTCTGAAAAGGGCCAGATAGCCTTTGGATCTCACACTTCCTTGAGAAGGTGACATATCTAGTAAATACCCCTTCAGTCAATCTCTGGAATATATTGTTGATTGTTGACATTCCTGAAAAAGGAACATTACACTAAAGGTAATGTTAAGGTTAAGGTTAAGGTCAAGGTTAAGGGTAAGGTTAACATTAGGTTAAGGTTAAGCTTATGGTTAGGTTAAGGTTTGAGGGTAACGTTAAGGGTAAATTTAAGGTTAAGGTTAAGGATACTGTCAAGGTTAAGGTTACATTAAGGGTAAAGTCAAGGTTAAGGTTAAGATTAGGTTAAGGGTAAAGTCAAGGTTAAGGTTAAGGTGAAGGTTAAGGGTAAGGTTAAGACTAAAGTTAAAGTTAAGGTTAAGGCTAAGGTTAGGGAAAAGTTAAGGTTACGTTATAGTTAAGGTCAAGGTTAAGGTTAGGTTATGGTGAAGGTTAAGGCTAAGGTGAAGGTTAAGGTGAAGGTTAAGGATAAGGTTAAGGTTAAGACCCGTATCCTTAACCTTCACCCTTAACCTTAACCTAACCTTAACCTTAACCTTAACCTTAACCTTAACCTTGACTTTACCCTTAACCTTACCTTAACCTTAACAATAACCTAACCCAAACCTTGACCTTAACTTTACCCTTAACCTTAACCTTAACCTTAAACTTAACCTCGACCTTAACTATAACCTAGCCCTAACCTTAACCTTAACTTTAGCTTTAAATTTACCCTTAACCTTCACCTTAACCTTAACTTTTCCCTTAAACTTAACCTTAACTATAACATTAACCTTAACCTTGACTTTACCCTAACTTAACCTTAACGTTACGCATAACCTAACCCTAACCTTGAGGTTAGGTTAACCTTGATCAAACCCTTAACCTTCACCTTAACCTAACCCTAACCTTAACCTAGACCTTAACCTAACCTTAACCTTAACCTTAACCTAACCATAACCTTACCCTTGACCTGAACCTGAACCTTAACCTTAACCTTAACTTAACCTAACCCTAACCTTGACCTTAACCTTAACCTTAACCTAACCTTGACTAACCTAAACTTTAAATTTACCCTAACCTTAACCTTAACCTTATCTTAACCTTAACCTTTAATTTACCTTAACATAACCCTAACCTTGACCTTGACTTTACCTTAACCTTCACCTTAACCTTAACTTTACCCTTAACTTTACCTTAACCTAACCTTAACTATAACCTAACCCTAACCTTGACCAAACCCTAAACCTTAACCTTAACTATAACCTAACCCTAACAATGACCAAACCCTTAAACTTAACCTTAACTATAACCTAACCTTAAATTTTACCTTAACCTTACCCTTAACCTTAACCTTAAGGTAAGGTTAGAGTGAAGGTTAAGGTTAAGGTTACAGTTAAGGTTAGGTTATAGTTAAGGTTAAGGGTTTGGTTAAGGTTAAAGGTTAACGTTAGGTTAATGGTAAAGTAAAGGTTAAGGTTATGGTTATGGGAAGGTTAAGGTTAAGGTTAGGTTAGGTTAAGGGTTTAGGTTATAGTTAAGGTCAAGGGTAAAGTTCTGGTTAGGTTAATGTTAGGGTTAAGGTTGATGTTAAGGTCAAGGTTTAGGTTAATGTTACGGTTAAGGTTAAGGTTATGGTTAAGGTTAAGGTCAAAGTCAAGGTCAAGGTTAGGTTAAGGTTAATGTTAGGTTAAGGTTAAGATAAGGTGAGGGATTAAGATAAGGTTAAAGGATAATATTAACCTTAACCATAGCCTTAACCTAACATTAACCTTCACTTTAACCTTACTAAACCCATAAACTTAACCTTAACTTTAGGGTTAGGTTAGGTTATAGTTAAGGTTAAGGTTGAGGTTAAGGTGAAGGCTAAGGGTAAGGTTAAGGTTAAAGTCAAGGTTAATGTGAAGATTAGGTTAAGAGTAAAGTTAAGGTTAAGGTTAAGGTTTGGGTTTAGTCAGGTTAAGGTTAAGATTTGGGTTTAGTCAAGTTAAGGTTAAGGCTTAACCTTAACTTTGAACTTAACCTTAACCTTCCCATAACAATAACCTTAACCTTGAATTTACCCTTAACCTTCCCATAACAATAACCTTAACCTTGACTTTACCCTTAACCTAACCTTAAGGGTAAAGGTTCAGGTTAAGGTTAAGGGTAAGGTTAAGGTTATGAGTTTAATTAGGTTAAGGTTAAGGTTAGGTTAAGGTAAAGTCAAGGTTAAGGTTAAGGTTAAGGTCAAGGTTAAGGGTAAATTTAACGTCAAGGTTAGGGTTAGGTTATAGTTAAGGTTAATGTTAGGTTAAGGGTAAAGTTAAAGTCAAGGTTAAGGTCAAGGTCAATCTTAAGGTTAAGTTAGGTTACGGTAAGTTTAAGGTTAGGTTAAGGTTAAGGTTAAGGCTAGTTTAAGGGTAAAGTCAACATTAAGGTTAGGTTAAGGTTAATATTAGGGTAAGGTTAAGGTTAAGGTTAGGGTTAAGGTTATAATTAAATTCAATGTTAGGCTTAGGTTATAGGTAAAGTTAAGGGTAAGGTTCAGGTTAATATTAGGTGATAGTTAAGGTTAAAGTTAATTATAGGTTAAGGTTAAGGTTAATGTTAAGGTTTTGGTCAAGGTTAGGGGTAGGTTATAGTTAAGGTTAAGGTTAGTGTTAAGGGTAATGTTATAGCCTAACCCTAACCTTGACCAAACCTTTAACTTTAACCTTAACATGACTAAACCTGTAACACCTAACCCTAACCTTGACCAAACCCTTAACCTTAACCTGACTAAACCTGTAACCTTATCCTTAACCTAACCTTAACCTTAACCTTTCCCTAACCATATCTCTAACCTTATCCTTACCTTTAACCTTAACCTAATCTTAACCTTAACCTCTAACCTTAACCTTAACCTTACCCTTAACCTTAACCTAACCTTAACCTTAACTTTACCCTTAACCTAACTTTGACCTTAAATATAACCTAACCCTACCTTAACCTTATTAAAATCGTAACCTTAACCTTAACCTTACCATTAACCTTCATCTTAACCTTAATTTTACCCTTAACATAACCTTAACCTTGACCTCAACCTTAACCTGACTAAACCCTTAACCTTAACCTTAACCTTACCCTTAACCTTAACCTTAACAATAATCTCAACTTTAGGTTGAGGTTAAGGTTAAGGTTAAGGTTAAGGTTAGGTTAAGGTTAAGGTTATAGGTTTATTCAGGGTAAGGTTAAGGTTACGGTTAAGGTTAACGTCAAGGTTAAGGGTTTGGTTAAGGGTTTGGTTAAGGTTAAGGTTAAGGTTAAGGTTATGTTAAGTTAAGGTTAAGGTTAGGTTAAGGGTAAAGTTAAGGTTAAGGTTAGGGTTAAGGTTAGGGGAAGGTTAAGGCTAGGTTAAGGCTAAGGTTAAGGTTTGGTTAAGGTGAGGGTTAGGTTATAGTTAAGGTTAAGGTTAGGTTAAAGGTAAGATAAGGTTAAGGTTAAGGTTAGGTTAAGGTCAAATTCAAGGTTAAGGTTAAGGTTAAGGCCAAGGTTAAGGGTAAAGTTGAGGTCAAGGTTAGGGTTAGGTTATATTTAAGGATAAGGTTAGGTTAAGAGTAAAGTCAAGGTTAAGGCTAAGGTGAAGGTTAAGAGTAAGGTTAAGGTTAAGGGTTACGGGTTTAGTCAGGTTAAGGTTAAGGTTAACGTGAAGGTTAAGGGTAAGGATAAGGTTAAGGTTAAGGGTTTGGTTAAGGTTAGGTTAAGGTTAAGTTTAAGGGTTTGGTCAAGGTTAGGGTTAGGGGTAAGGTTACGGCAAGGTTAGGATTAAGGTTAGGGGAAGGTTAAGGTTAAAGTTAGGTTAAGGAAAGGTTAAGGTTAAGGTAAGGTTAAGGTTAAGGTTACAGGTTTAGTCGGGTTAAGGTTAAGGTTAAGGGTTTGGTCAAGGTTAAGGTTAGGTTATAGCTGAGCCTAAGTTTAGGTTAAGGGTTTGGTCAAGGTTAGGGTTAGGTTATAGTTAAGGTTAAGGTTAAGGTTAAGAATAGGGTTAAGGTTAGGGTAAAGGGTCAGGTTAAGGTTAAGTTTAAGAACTTGGTCAAGGTTAGGGTAAAGGTTTAGGTTAAGGTTAAGGTTAAGAATTTGGTCAAGGTTAGGGTTATGGTTAAGGTTAAGGCTAAGGGGGTAAGGTTAAGGTTAAGGGTTAAGGTTAAGGTTAGAGTTATGGTTAGGGTAAGGTTAAGGTTAAGGTTAATGTTTTGGTCATGGTTAGGGTTAGGTTATAGTTAAGGCTAAGGTTAAGGTTAACTTTACGGCTTTAGTAAGGTTAAGGTTCAGGTTAAGGGTTTGGTCAAGGCTAAGGTTAAGGGTTTGGTCAGGGTTAGGGTTAGGGTTAGGTTATAGTTAATGTTAAGGTTAAGGCTATAGGTTTAGTAAGGTAAAGGTTAAGGTTAAGGGTAAGGTTAAGGTTATGATTAATTGTTTGAACCTTTACCCTAACATTAACCTTAACCTTAAACTTAAGCAAACCCTTAACCTTGAACAAAACTTTAACCTTAACCTTAACCTTAACCTTCCCATAACCATAACCTTAACCTCAACCTAAACTTAACCTCAACCTAACCCATACCTTAACTATAACCTAACCCTAAGCTTACCCTAGCCATAACCTTAACTATAATCTAACCCTAACCTTAACCTTACCCTTAACCTAACATTAACCTTGACCTTGACCTTGACCTTGACCTTGACCTTGACCTTAACCTTAACCTTGACCTTGACCTTAACTTTAACTATAACCTAACCTAACCTTGACCTTAACTATAACCTAATCCTAACCTTGACCAAACCCTTAACATTAACCTAAACCTTAACCTTAACCTTAACCTTCCCATAACCATAACCTTAACCTTAACCTTCACCTTAACCTTTACCTTGACTTTACCCTTAACCTAACCTTAACCCATTAACCTTACCATAACCTTAACCTTAACCTTAACTTTTCCCTTAACCTAACCTTAACATTAATGATAACCTAACCCTAACCTTGAATAAACCTTAACCTTAACCTTAACCTTCCCCTAACCATAAACTTAACCTTAACTTTCCCATAACCATAACCTTAACCTTAACCTTAACCTTACCTTTGACCTTGACCTTGACCTTGACCTTAACCTTACCCTTAAACTTATCTTAACCTTAACCTAATCTTAACCTTAACTTTACACTTAACATTACCTTAACCATAACATTAACCTAACCTTACCCTTAACCTTATCTTAACCTTACCTTAACAATAACCTTAACGTTAACCTTGACTTTACCCTTAACATAACCTTAACCATAACCTTATATTTACCCTTAACCTTAATCTTAACCTTAATTAACCTTAACCATTACCTTAACCTTAACCTTAACCTTGACTTTACCCTTAACTTAACCTTAACCTAACCTTAACCCTAACTTAACCTTAACCTTAGCCTTAACCTTCACCTTAACCTTACCCCCTTAACCTTCACCTTAACCTTAACCTTAACTTTACCTTAACCTAACCTTAACCCCTTAACCTTAACCTTAAACAAACCCTTAACATTAACCTTAACCTTAACCTTTACCTTTACCTTAACCTTAACTATAACCTAACCCTAACCTTGACCAAACCTTACCCTTAAGGTCAAGGTTAAGGTTAGGTTAAGTTAAGGTTATGGTTATGGGAAGGTTAAAGTTAGGTTAAGGGTTTTGTCAAGGTTAGGGTTAGGTTATAATGAAGGTTAAGGTTAAGTTAAGTGTAAAGTCAAGGTGTAACCCTTCACCTTAACCTTCACCTTAACCTTGACTTTACCCTTAACTTAACCTTAACCTTGACTATAACCTAACCCTAAACTTGACCTTAACTTTACCCTTAACCTTGACCTTAATCTTAAGCTTAACCTTGACCTTGACCTTAACCTAACCTTAATATTAACCTTAACCATAACCTTATCTTACCCTTAACCTTAACCTTCCCAAACCCTTAACCTTAACCTTAACCTAACCTTAAGCTTAACCTTAAACTTAAACTTAGGATTAGGTTATAGTTAAGGTCAAGGTTAAGTAGGTTAAGGTTAAGGATAAGGTTACAGGTTTAGTCAGGTTAAGGTTAAGATTAAGGGTAAAGTCAAGGTTATGGTTAGGTTAAGGTTAGGGTTAAGGTTAAGAGTTTGGTTAAGGTTAAGGGTAAGGTTAAGGTTAAGGTTAGGTTCAGGGTAAAGTTAAGGTTAAGGTTAAGGGTTTGGTCAAGGTTAGGGTTAGGTTATAGTTAAAGTAAGGTTAAGGGTAAGGTTAAGGTTAATTTTATGTTAAGGGTAAAGTTAAGGTTATGGTTAGGGTAAAGGTTAGGTTAAGGTTAGAGTTAGGTTAAGGTTAAGGTTAGGTAAAGGTTAAGATTATGGTTAGGTTAAGGTTATGGGTAATGTTAAGGTTAAGGTTAGGTTAAGGTTATGGTTAAGGTTAGGTTAAGGTTAAGGGTAAAGTTAAGGTTATGGTTAGGGTAAAGGTTAGGGTTAGGTTAAGGTTAAGGTTAGGTAAAGGTTTAGGTTAAGATTAAGATTAAGGTTAAGGTTAAGGGTTTGTTCAAGGTTAGGGTTACGTTATAGTTAAGGTCAAGGTTAAGGTTAGGTTATGGTTAAGGTTATGGGAAGGTTAAGGTTAAGGTTAAGGTTAAGGTTTGGTCAAGGTTTGGGTTATGTTATAGTTAAGGTCAAGGTTAAGGTTAGGTTAAGGTGATCCCACTGATCCGGATTTATGTAGGAACGCAATAGAATACAAAAATAACCATGAACATAGAGATGCAGTGGAAATAATTCTTCATTTCATTAATATCAAATAACAAAAATATGCTTACAGGCATAATGAAAATAAAATAGCTAGGGTGTTGGTAGCGAATCTCTGAGAAGAGATGTGATGGCTACAGACCTCTGAACTATGTTACAATGAGGCTCGAGGGCCTATTTATTGTTGAGAAACAATGTAGAATCTGAAATGTCCAAAAACCTAACCATAGGAGAAGAGGCGCCAAAACTGTGGGCGCCCGTTTGGGTAAATTGGTGGTTCAACTTCCCGGGGGCGTAACTTTGGCATCCAATCTGTGTTTGACGCTCTCAATAGCTTAGAAATATCTATCCGAGGAGTATAATTTTTTAAGGAGAGACATTGGTCCGTGGACCCATGTTGCTCTCCGTTTTCCCAAAAAACATCGTTTAGGGCCTCAAAACGGCTCCGGAAATTCAGGACCCGAAAAATTGCTAAAAATAGTAAGTTTTGTTGCAACTTGAAAACTGAAAGAATTGATGGTGGGGGTTCAAATGGAATAAGTGGGTGGCCACCAATATCCACCTGGATCATTAAGGCCCCAAAACGGCTTCGGGAGTGGAGGACCCGAAAACCTGCTAAAAATAGTAAGTTGTGCTGAACGTGAAAAGCTTCAAGAATTGATGGTGCTAGCCCAAATGGAATAGGTGGGTGGCCATTGATATCCACCTGGATCATAAGGTTACAGGTTTAGTCACGTTAAGGTTAAGGTTATGGTTATGGGAAGGTTAAGGTTAAGGTTAATGGGTTAAGGTTATGTTAAGGTAAAGTCAGGGTTAAAGTTAGGTTATAGTTAAGGTTAAGGTTAGGTTAAGGGTAAGATAAGGTTAAGGTTGAGGTTGAGGTTAAGGTTAGGTTAAGGTCAAGGTCAAGGTCAAGGTTAAGGTTAAGGTCAACGTTAAGGGTAAATTTAAGTTCAAGGTTAGGGTTAGGTTATATTTAAGGTTAAGGTCAGATTAAGGGTAAAGTCAAGGTAAGTTTAGGTTAAGGTTAATGTTAAGGATAAGGTTAAGGTTAAGGGTTTTGTTAAGGTTAGGTTAAGGTTAAGTTTAAGGTTAAGCGTTTGGTCAAGGTTAGGTTAGGGTTAAATTTAAGGTTATGGTTAGGGTAAGGTTAGGGTAAGGTTAAGTTTATGGTTAAGGTAAGGTTAGGGTTATGGTTAGGGTTAAGGTTAGGGTTAAGGTTAATGTTAAGATTAAGGTTAAGTTTAAGAGTTTAGTTAAGGTTAAGGTTAAGGTTAATGTTAATGGTTTGGTCAAGGTTGGGTTTAGGTTATCGTTAAGGTCAAGGTTAAGGTTATGGTTAAGGTAAGGTTAAAATAAGGTTAAAGGAAAGGTTAAGGTTAGGTTTAGGTTAAGGTTATGGTTAAGGTAAGGTGAAGGGTAAATTTAAGATTAAGGTTAGGTTAGGTTAAGATTAAGCTTAAGGTTAAGATAAGGTTAAGTTTAATGTTAGGTTAAGGTTAAGGGTTAGGGTTACGGGTCTTAAATTTAACCTTCACTATAACCTACCCTTAACATTAACCTTTACCTAACCTTAACCTTAAAATTAACCATAACGTTAACCTTAACCTTGATCTTAACTATAACATTAACCTTAACCAAAACCTTAACATTAACCTTAACTTAACTTTAACCTTAACCTTAACCATACCCTTAACCTAACCTTAACCTTGACCTTAACTATAACCTAACACTAACATTGACCAAACCCTTAACCTTACCCTTAACCCTAACCTTTACCTTAACGTAACTTTAACCTTAACCTTTGCCTTAACGTAACCTTAACTCGACTAAACCCATAACTTGAACCTTAATCTAACCTTAACCTTGACTTTACCCTTAACCCTAACCTTAACTATAACCTTTACCTTAATGTAACCTTAACCTTACCCTTAACCTTAACCTTTACCTTAACCTTGACTTTATCCTTAACCTAACCTTAAATTAACCTTAACCTAACCTTAACCTTATTCTTAACCTAATTTAACCTTAACCTTGACCTTGACCTTAACCTTAACTTAAACTTTACCCTAACCTTAAGGGTTTAGTCAGGTTAAGGTTAAGGTTAGGTTAACGGTAAAGTCAAGGTTAAGGTAAAATTAAGGTTAAGGTGAGGTTGAGGTTAATATTAGATTAACGGTAAAAGTCAAGTTTAAGGTTAAGGTTATGGCTACATTAAGGGTAAAGTTAAGGTTCTAGTTAAAGTTAAGGTTAGGTTAAAGTTAAGGTTAAGGTTAGGTTAAGGATAAGATAAGGTTAAGGTTAAATTTAAGGTTAGGTTAAAGTCAAGGTCAAGGTTAGGGTTAAGGTAAAGGTCAAGGTTAAGGGTAAAGTTAATGTCAAGGTTAGGGTTAGGTTATATTTAAGGTTAAGGGTAAAGGTTAAGGGTTTAGTCAGGTTAAGGTTAAGGTTAAGGTTAAGGTTAAGGGTTTGGTCAATGTTAAGTTTATGGTAAAGGTTAAGATTAAGGTTAAAAATAGGTTAATGTAAAGATAATGTTATGGGTTTAGTCAGGTTAAGGTTAAGGTTAAGGTTAGGGTAAGTTTAAGGTTAAGGTTAAGGTTAAGTCTAGGTTATAGTGAAGGTTAAAGTTAAGATAAGGTTAAGGGTAAGGTTAAGGTTAGGGTTAGGTTATAGTTAAGGTTATGGTTAGGGTAAGGTTAGGGTTAAGTTATAGTTAAGGTTAAGGTTAAGGTTAAGGTCAAGGTTAAGGTTACGTTTTTTTAAGGTTAAGGTTAGGTTAAGGGTAAAGTCAAGGTTCGGGTTAGGTTAAGGTTAAGATTAGGGTAAGGTTAAGGTTACGATTTTAGTCTGGTTAAGGTTAAGGGTAAAGTTATGGTTAAGGTTAAGGGTTTGGTCAAGGTTAGGGTTAGTTTAAATGTAATTTAAGGTTAAGGTTTGGTTAAGGTTACCGTTATGGTTAAGGTTAGGTTAAGGTTAAGTCAAGGTTAGGTTAAGGTCAAGGTCAAGGTTAAGATTAATGTTAAGGTCAACGTTAAGGGTAAAGTTAAGGTCAAGGTTAGGGTTATGTTATAGATAAGGTTAAGGTTATGTTACGGGTAAATTCAAGGTTAACCTTAACCTTCCCATAACCTTAACCTTAACCTAAACCTAACCCTTACGGTTAAGTAAAGGTTAAGGTTAAGATAAGGTTAAGGGTAAAGGTTAAGGTTATGGTTAAGGTTAAGGTTAGGTAAAGATTAAGGATGAGGTTAGCTTAAGGATAAGGTTCAGGTTATGGTTATGGTTATGGGAAGTTTAAGGTTAAGGTTAAGGTTATGTTAAGGGTTTGGTCAAGGTTAGGGTTAGGTTATAGTGAAGGTTAAGGTTAATTTAAAGGTAAAGTGAAGCAGTAACCCTTAACATTAACCTTACCCTTAACCTTCACCTTAACCTTAACCATGAATTTACCATTAACCTAACCTTAACCTTAACCATAACCTAACCCTAACCTTGACTTTAAATTTACCCTTAACCTTGACCTTAGCCTTAACCTTAACCTTGACCTTGACCTTAACCTAAAATTGACCTTAACCTTAACCTTCCTAAACCGTTATCCTTAACCTTAATCTTAACCTTAACCTTAACCTTAACCTAACTAAACATGTAACCTTAACCTTATCCTTATCTGAACCTTAACCTTATCTTAACCTTTACCTTAACCTTAACTTTAGTTAGGTAAAGTCAAGGTTAAGGTTACGTTAAGGGTAAAGTCAAAGTTAAGGTTCGGGTTAGGTTATAGTTAAGGTCAAAGTTAGGGTTAAGGTTAGGGGAAGGTTATGGGTTTAGTCAGGTTACAGTTAAGGTTAAGGGTAAGGACAAGGTTAATGTTAGGTTAAGGTTAAGGTTAGGGTTAAGGTTCACGTTAAGGTTAAGGTTAAGGGTTTGGTTAAGGTTAAGGGTAAGGTTAAGGTTAAGGTTAAGGTTAGGCTAGGGGTAAAGTTAAAGTTAAGGTTAAGGTTAAGGTTAACATTTTGGTCAAGCTTAGGGTTAGGTTATAGTTGAGGTCAAGGTTAAGGTTATGGTTATAGTAAGGTTAAGATAAGGTTAAGGGTAAGCTTAACGTTAAGGTTGGGTTAAGGTTATGGTTGAGGTTAGGTTGAGGTTAAGTTTAGGTTAAGGGTAAAGTTAAGGTTATGGTGAGGGTTAAGGTTAGGGTAAGGTTAGGGTTAGGTTAAGGTTAATGTTAGGTAAAGGTTAAGATTAAGGTTAAGGTTAAGGGTTTGGTCAAGGTTAGGTTTAGGTTATAATTATGGTCAAGGTTAAGGTTAGGTTATGGTTAAGGTTAAGGTTAATATTAAGTTAAGGTTAAGGTTAAGTTTTGGTCAAGGTTAGGGTTAGGTTATTATTAAGGTCAAGGTTAATGTTAGGTTAAGGTTAAGGTTATGGTTTTAGTCAGGTTAAGGTTAAAGTTAGGTTAAGGGTAAAGTCAAGGTCAAGGTTATGGTTAGGTTAAGGGTAAGATAAGGTTAAGGTTAAGGTTAAGGTTAAGGTTAGGTTAAGGTCAAGGTCAAGGTTATGGTTAGGTTATAGTTAAGGTTAAAATTAGGTTAAGGGTAAATTCAAGGTTAAGGTTAGGTTAAGGTTAAAGTTAAGGTTAAGGGTTTGGCTAAGGTTAGGTTAAGGTTAAGGTTAGGGTTAGGCTTTGGTTAAGGTTACATTAAGGTTAAAGTTAAGTTTATGGTTAGGGTAAGGTTAGGGTAAGGTTAAGGTTATGGTTAGAGTAAGGTTATGGTTAAGGTTAATGTTAAGGTTACGGTTAAGGTTAAGGGTTTAGTTAAGATTAAGGTTACATTAAGGTTAAGTTTAATGTTAAGGGTTTGGTCCAGGTTAGGGTTAGGTTTTAGTTAAGGTCAAGGTTAAGGTTATGGTTAAGGTAAGTTTAAGATAAGGTTAAGGGTAAGGTTAAGGTTAAGGTTAGGTTAAGGTTATGGTTAAGATAAGGTTAAGGGTAAAGTTAAGGTTAAGGTTAGGTTAGGTTAAGCTTAAGCTTTAGGTTAAGATAAGGTTAAGTTTAAGGTTAGGTTAAGGTTATGGGTCTTAACATTAACCTTCACTATAACCTACCCTTAACATCAAATTTTACCTAGCCTTAACATTAACCTTAACCATAACCTTAACCTTGACCTTAACTATAACCTTAACCTTAGACAAACCCTTAACATTAACCTTAACTTAACCTTAACCTTAATCTTAACCTAACCTTAACCTTGAGCTTAACTATAAACTAACCCTATCCTTGACCATAACCTTAACCTAACCTTAACCTTGACTTTACCCTTAACCGTAACCCTAACCATAACCTTTACCTTAACATAACCTTAACCTTAACCTTAACCTTAACGTAACCTTAACCTGACTAAACTCGTAACTTGAACCTTAAAATAAACTTAACTTTGATTTGAACCTTAATCCTAACCTTTACCTTAACGTAACCATCACCTTACCCTTACCTTATCCTTACCCTTAACCTTGACTTTACCCTTAACCTAACCTTAACCTTAACCTTCACCTTATCTTAACCTTAACCTAACCTTCACCTTAAACTTACCATAACCTTACCTTAAGCTAACTTAACCTTAACCTTAACCTTGACCTTAACTTTAACTTTACCCTAACCTTAAGGTTTTAGTCAGGTTAAGGTTAAGGTTAAGGTTAGGTTAAGGGTAAAATCAAGGTTAAGGTAACATTAAGGTTAAGGTTAGTTAATGGTTAAAATTAAGGTTAGGTTAAGGTTAAGGTTAAGGTTATATTAAGGGTAAGATAAGGTTAAGGTTAGGTTAAGGTCAATTTAAAGGTTAATGTTAAGGTTAAGGTAAAGGTTAAGGGTAAAGTTAAGGTCAAGGTTAGGGTTAGGTTATAGTTAATATTAAGGTTATGTTAAGGGTAAATTAAAGGTTAAGGTTAAGGTGAAGGTTAAGGGTAAGGTTAAGGTTTAGGGTTACAAGTTTTCTTAGGTTAAGGTTAAGGTGAAGGTGAAGGTGAAGGTGAAGGTTAAGGGTAAGGTTAAGGTTAAGGTTACGGTCAAGGTAAAGGTTAAGTTAGGTTAAGGTTAAGGTGAAGGTTATGGGTTTAGTCAGGTTAAGGTTAAGCTTAAGGGTTTGGTCAAGGTTAGTGTTATGTTTAAGGTTAAGATTAAGGTTAAAGTTAGGTTGAGGTAAGGTTAAAGTTATGGTTTTAGTCAGGTTAAGGTTAAGGTTAAGGTTAGGTTATAATGAAGGTTAAGGTTAAGATGTCAGGTCCCTATATTACTATTATAGTCCCTTATTGTTGTTAGTGTAACCCCCTTATTGTTATTATTGTACCCTTGTAACCCCCATTTTTTTATTATTGTGCCCTTAAATTATTATTGTTAGGTTGGCTAGGATTACATTGTGGCCCACTAGGATTACATTATGGCCCCATGAACTCCGATATATAGAAAGGAGGTTTTGTAAATTGTATCATCAAAGAATTGTTCATTTATGTAATGTATTGGAGGTTTCCCCCTCGAAGTGGTTCATTTATAAGGCGTTGATATCTCTTTTCTTCTATTTTTGGAGCAGGTTACACAACATTTGGTATCAGAGCTTTGGATTCTAGGGTTTCGCTGCTCTAAACAGGTGATCGTGGAATTTTATCTATAACTTTTTTTCTACAAAGGCTCGGAATCTAAAAGGTTTAGGGTGCGAAGCTAAAATCCTAAGGAAAATCGTCAAAAAATTTCAGATCTTGGTTCACAACATTTTCGGAGATATGATCTGTGGAATGTAGTGCTTTTTCAGGCTCCTGAATTTCATCTCCAAGAGGTGATCGTGGGAAAAGTTTCATAACTCTCTCTCTGAGCATCGGATTGGAGTGCCATAAAATGTGGTCACAAGTACACGGACTGTAGTTTCTTGGCTATCAATTTTAGATCCGAAGGACGAAAAAGTGACACGTGGCAAGCCGTACAAGTTTTCTCTACTGAACCAGTCCATAGTTAGGTCATTGTGGGAGAGTGGACATAAATTTGTCTTGGAGAATCCAAATCATGTCAGATCTGTGGAATTCAAAAGAGAATTCAGAGGGCTACTTTAGTGCTAAATTTCAGATATTTAAGAACAACAATCACAGAGATAATCTAATTTCAATATCGAGCTCCTCAAAAGCAAGAAAAAGGTGTGTATTTTTTTTCTGAATTGCATAAGTCTTGTTTGAAGAATCAATTTGAATTGATTCCAAGGGCATATTATAGAATTATATATCAATATCGGGTTCTAAAAAATTCCCTTTAAAAATAATTCAACACCCATTAAGCCTTCAGAAGGCTCTACTATGACTCATGAAGATGAAGAATTGCAACATGATCTATCGAAATTACAAGAGCAAGTGCACCAAATTTCGCTCTCGCAAAGAGCAGAAAAAAATGAAATGGAAGTTTTGAAGAAAGGCGTGGAAGAGAAGATGGATGGTGTGAAGAATAATATTGATGGTTTGAAGAAAGGTGTGGAATCTGAGATGGATGACATGGAAGCTAAAATGGAAAACATGAAGAATGATCTAAAAGCAGACATGGAAGGTGTTAGTGTCGGTCTTTACATTCCTCCGTCAGAGATCATTTCTCTTATTGCATTTCATTTTTAGGTGTCTCATTCCGCTCATTCATCTGCATTCCATTAGGTGCATGCCATTATCTGATGGAAGGGCTTTGTTCTCTCATTTTCCCTCATGCTTGTACCTACTAGGTTGGTCAAAATTTATCAAAAATCCATCAAAGTTGAGTTCATATCGTTTACAGTCATAGATGGTATTTTAGTCGAAAAGAGTCATTTCAATTTCTAGGTCTAGGGGTTGGTTTTCAAAATGTTAAATAATGCTCGCAGGCCATGAGGATGTCTTCAACAAGTTTTCATTTCAAGATCTTCATCGTCAATAATGCTCGAGGATGTTTCTTCTTCAAAGCTCTATTTTGAAGAAGAAATTGTCAAATTTGTTTTTGTAATAAATATGTATCTTTCCGCCATGAAGTACTTCAAAAGAAAATTCTGGTCATCCTTTGCCGAAGTCCAAATGCCATCATCCCTGC
This sequence comes from Pinus albicaulis, assembly GCA_034641835.2. Lineage (NCBI taxonomy): Eukaryota > Viridiplantae > Streptophyta > Pinopsida > Pinales > Pinaceae > Pinus > Pinus albicaulis. The sequence goes on along the minus strand of CM076571.1, from coordinate 130,975,099 downwards.
AAAAATCAAGAACAGTTTCATCATTCAAGCTCAGAAAATCAGTGAGGAAACAAAAAGACAGAGTATGTATTAAAGGTGAAAAGTATCAAAGTTCAAAATATTGCAGAAATGGGTTTGTCAAAAGAAAGAATCAAAGTCCTTTGTATACATGAGATATTTTCACATTCGACAATCATTGGCACTCAAAGTTGTCAAACAAAGCCGAAGAAATCAAGGAGAGAAACCGAGTTAAAGTTTGTAGAAGTGAAGACAGTGTTGGAGGACAAAATTTCAGTGAAATTGCAGGCGCGGCGCATAGAAGGGTGTGCATGGCGCACCGAAGGAGCACGACACATTGGGCGCCTCTCCACAGTGTTGATTTTCAACCCACACAGCGCATCCAGCCTGCGCGGCGTGTTGGGTTGGGGTGCGGCGCATAGGCCCGAAACTTAAAACTTCTTCCAGTCTTCTCCGAAATTCGATTTTCTTGGTTGCTCTATGCTTGAGTAAGTTAAAATCATTCTCCTTTTGTCCATGACTCATGTTTGGTGTTTTCTGAGAGAAGGAATATAAGGATTTGTAATGTCAAAGTGTAAACCCTATTACCTTGTTTAAAACTACTCCTTGAGGTTTTGAATTGGTCTTTCGAAAACAATTTTGGTGCCGAATCTCCATTTCCTACCTATGGTCTCTTCCCCATCATTGTAATATCATCATTGTCAATATCTTTCCCCTATTCCCTTATACCCTAAGCTACTCATATCATTTTTTTCCCATTCCACTATTCCAAATCATTTCATTCCCTATCTTTATCCCTTTTTTCCACATCACTTATAAATTCCGAAAATCCCTAATTTACAACTGCCAAGTGACTATTGGCACACTTTAAATCTCACTTGACAAAACCTCACTGTCCACACTGCCCTATTCCTCACAATCCCTCATTTCCCTTTGGCACACATTTGGCACTTGGAGAAAATGACACCAAGTTCTCATTTCTCATTTTTAACAAGCTAAACATACACTTGGCATACATTTGCAACATTATGGAGACGGACACCGATGCATCATACAACCGAGACAGTGATTCCGCCACTGAACTGCATGCACCAAGAGGACACTGAGGAGGCGTAAAAGGCCTGATCCACTCCAAATATTGGTCAAAGATTCTTTGGCAGAGCATGAAACTTGATGAGGGACCTTCACTCCAAATTTCAGCAAATTTGGAGAAATTTTTGTCATTTTTGAAAATTTTGGTTGCAAAACAGGTTTTTCCGCCCGACGTGTCGCGCCACCCGACGCGCGCTTATGATTGGGACATCTTCTGGAGGAAAACTTGATGTTTTTGGGTTTTTTATGGTAAATTATGCATGCTCAGGAATGGCTGAGAAATTTCATGAAGTTCTGGGTGGTCTTAAAGGTCAAAAACACTCCAAAAATGGCCTTTCTGCAACTTTTTGCACCAGCAGGAACCAGTCTTGGGAGATTGCAGTTTTGGAGGGGAAAATGACATTCACATTGAAATATTCCACTTGTGTTGGATAGAAGACATCCAGGGCTTTCCAATGAGATATCATGAGCTCAATTTGGACTTCGGGAAGTGCCTCAAAATCAGCTCGAAAGTGGGGTGACGCATTGAGTTTTTGAGCGCGGCGCATAGAGAAATTTGGCCTCATTTTCACTCTTCAGCTCAGGAATTCGCCTAGTTTTGACTAGTTTTACTTTTTGATGTAACTCTTGATCTAGCTTGATGTAATTTCTTGGCCATAATGTAATTTGGGCATATTTTTACTTGTTCTAGTGGATTCATTCACTAAAAAGTGAAAATTAAATGAACGAATCAGTTTCCTACAATATAGAGGCAAGTTGTTTGATTGCCTAGATTTCAGTTCCTAGTTTAGAATTGGTTGAAACAACTCCTAGAAGGATGAGCTCGACCCCTAGAGGCATTGGAATGGGTTAGGCTGGTCTATATTATGTATTTTCTGAGTCATTTTCATGGTTGGAGTCTTGGGAAAAGTTTGGCACCTCATTGTATATCCATTTTCAGTTTTTGGCAAAGGAAAGACCAGAGTTTTGCAGCACTTGTTGGGATCCTTGTGGCTTCTGAGTTTTGATGATTTTTTTCTCCATGTATATGTAAGTTTCATTAATTTTTATGTACACCATTTCCCTTCTCTTTGCTTCTGAATTAAATAAATGAGTAACTAAGGTAGAATTCATTAGTTTGCTAGTGCTCTGCCTTAAACTTTTGTTTAGTTTTTTATGTTTTCGTCAGTTTGAAGAGGATCCTTGCTCCCTCTTGCCCTCTTCAGCTTCTTAGCAGTATTTTCTATCCATTCATTGAATCTAAGACATCAAATCCATTGCCTTCCCTGCCCCAACTTGAACTCTGCAGGAAATTGGCCTCATCCCCAAGCCCAAAATTGCCTTTCCCTTTTTCCAAAAAAAAACCCCTAAAAATCATTCCAAACTCCTTGATTTATATACCTAGCCTAAAATTAGCACTCATTTCAGTCATCTCAGGGCCTATTGATACATTTTTCCTGAGATTGACCCGAAGAGAGCCCTCTCCTGTTCTGGTAGGGCTAGCTACCAGACTGAGCGTGGTTTGGTGTTACCCTGAATCCTGCCTTCTTTCAGCCTGAGGTGGATTTGGGAAATAACATAGTGGTGACCATATTGGGGAGAAAATGGTTTGCTTGTTGGTTTTAATTGTTT
>CM076571.1:130773476-130972299 GCA_034641835.2 Pinus albicaulis | reverse complement strand
AAAAAAACAAATGAAATGTTTAAGGAATTAGATTTCTTTATTTTATTAGTAATTTAGCTTTGTTTTAGTTTATATATTAGAAGGTTTGGATAGGAATGAAATTTTAAAAAATACAATCTTATCTTCTTTTGTGGATATAGATGGAAGTAGTTTATTATTAACTTTAGTAAATAGACTAGAAGTGCAGGAGGAAAAATCTAAAGAAAGCTAAGACTTTGCGGAAAACACTAGGGAGCTTGGATTCATTTTTGGAAAATTCCAACTCATCCAAATTTTAGTAATGATAGAAGAGGAATTCTATATATGATTATCTATGAATGTATATACTCATTTTTTTCAATTCCGAAGAGAATAAAAATATATATATGTTAGAACTTTTTTGGATATTCTGTGAATTGAAAATATAATTCGAAAGTGGGAATGAGTTAATTTTACTTGCACAGTCCATCCATTAATATTATTGTCAGTTAGGCATACTCTGGCATCAATTTTTTGTATCATAGATATGACACATAGAAAAAAAAGTGTGAAATGTAATTTCACACTCGATGGTGAATACGAGGTCAAAGGGGAATGCCTCTAGCTGATGTTGGAGATAGAGAGGACATGAGACATGTCCAATAAATGCTATCATCCTTGGATGAATAGGAAAAAAGCTACATAGATTGGATATATCAGGGAGTATGAGGAAGAGTTTCTAATAGAAGATGAAGAACATGTCAAAGAACCTGCAGAAATTAAACTGATGAGGTCAATGATTGGGGATATTTTGAGGCATCAAACAAATATACCTACGTACATTGGTAGCTTAGAACTGTAAGAATTAATAGATTGGATCAATTCTTTAAAAATAACTTTTAGTACGATGAGGTAGCTGAAGCAAATAGATTATGTTTTTTATTACTATATCGAAAGGACAAAAAATTCTTTAGTGGGATAAATTCCCAGAAGAAAGGAGAAGAAAGAGCAAAGCCAAGATCAAAATCTGGAAGAGAATAGTAGAAAAACTAAAAGGTAAATATTTTTCCAAATATTACCAATTGTCCTTATTTAGGAAAATGAAAAACTTGAAAAAAAGTTCATTGTCTATTCAAGAGTATATTGAAGAACTTTGTAAGGTGAATATTATAGCAGGATAATCAAATAAACAATTGAAAAGGTTTCCATATGTATGAATGGGAGTTTGTTTGAGATTTAATCTGATTTTAGCCTATTTTCACCCGGAACTATAGAATATTATTACCAATTCACCTTGAAATAAGAGGAAAAATTGTGTAGAAAGAAAATCCAAAGGAATATATGGAGGATTCATGTAAGGGGAAGAGGAAAAACTAGTTACTGGGAGAAAAATCAACCTCCAAAGGAAGGTGAAGGTAGTTCAAGGAATCAACCATAAAGAGGAAGTGAGTTAAGAGGAATAATTCCTTTCTCAAGAGGATGTGGTCAAGGAAGAGACTATGAAGCTAATGTTGGGAAATTGGTACATATGTCGTGGGATTTTCTAGAAAATAAACCTACAAGCCAAGGAGGAGAAAATATAGGAGAAGCACAAGAAGAAAATTTAATTTTAGTTATCCATGACGAAATTCTAGAGGTAGGAGAATCATTATTGATGAAGAGAATCTTGATTAAGTTTGAAAAATAAGTTAATGAACCAGAAAAAATAAAAATGCTATTTTGAACCACATTCAAATAAGGAGGAAAGTGTTGCAAAGTCGTGATTGACAATGGTAGCACAGATAACTTGGTGTCCACAGAAATGGTCGAGTTGTTGGGGATACAGAAAATATAACATACCACACCTTACAAGGTGTCTTAGCTACAAAAAGGCCATCATGTGTTCCTAAATGAGCGGTGTAAGGTAGAGTTTCAGATCAGTAATTACAAGGATGAGGTATTATGTGACATAGTGCCAATGGATGCATGTCATGTGTTTTTGGGAATATAATGGCAGTGTGACAGGAAAGGCATTCATGATGGCAGATGGAACACCTACACCCTTGAGAAAAATGGCCAAAAACATATGCTAGTACCTTTGTAGGAAAAGTATCCAAAAGAGAAAGTTGTTTCTAGTGTGCTACTTATAGACAAGGAGGAATTTTTGCAAGGGCTCAAAAAGAGAGAAGAAATTCATTTTGCTTTGATTGATAATCCAAAGGTAATTCTTACCAGCACAATTTTAAATGATCTTCCTAAAGAAGCCAAGGTCTTGTTGGATGAGTTTATAGATATAATTGTTGATGAGTTTCCAAATAAGTTTCCTCCTTTCCGAAGCATTAGTCATCATATAGATGTAATTTTGGGGGTAGGTCTTCTGAATAAAGAAGCATACTACATGACTCCAAAAGAAAATGAAGAGATAAAGAAATGGGTGAAAGAGTTGTTGGAAAAATCATTAATAAAGGGGAGTTAAGTCCATTTGTTGTTCCCACCGTGCTCAACCCAAAAATGTATGGTGGATTGATAATGTGTAATGATTCAATGACCATCAATAAAATTACAATCAAGTGTAAATTTCCACTTCCCCACATTGAAGATCTTATTTATTGTTTAAGTGGTGCTAAATATTTTTCTAAAATTGATTTTAAGAGTGGTTATTACCTGATTATAATTAGAGAACACGATGAATGGAAAACATCTTTTAAAACAAACAATGGGTTATATGAGTGGTTGGTGATGCCTTTTGTCCTTACCAATGCACCTATCACGTTTATGAGATTCATGATTGAAGTCTTGAAATAATTTACAGGTAAATTTTCTATTGTTTATCTCGATGAAATTTTATTGTATCTCCAAAAAAAATAAGAGTGTCTCAAGAATCTAAAATTAGGTTTGTGAAAACTAGAGCAAGAGAATTTGTTGATAAATTTAAAGGAATGTAGCTTCATGAAGAGTGAGTAGGTATACCTACGATTTGCGATTTAAGAAGAAGGATTGAAGATGGATCCAAATAAAGTGAAGGAAATCATTAACTGGCCTATTACAAGGAACATGTTTGAGGTAAGAAGCTTTTATGGTCTTGGAAGTTTCTATTGAAAGTTTGTAAAGAATTCCAGTAGTTTGTGTGCACCCATTGTTGACAAAATCAAGGAGAATAAGTGGCCATTTAAATGGATTGTAGCAGCTGATGGAAATTTTAAAATACTAAAGAAAAGGATAATTGAACTTGTATTAGCCTTACCATATTTTAAAAAATGTCTTCAAGTTGAGATGTGTAAGTGGAGACGCTATTGGAGCTACCCTATTTAAAGAATGAATGGTGATTTCATATTTCATTGAAAAATTAGATGAACAAAGGCAGAAGTATTCCTCCTATGATAAAGAGTTCTATTCTATAGTTAAGCTTTAAAAAAATTGAGGCATTATCTTATGCCCAATTTTTTTTTTTTTTATACTCATAACCATGCTCTACAATATATCAATAGTTTCAAAGCATTGAATTAGAGGAATGATAAATGGGTGGAGTTCTTGGAATTTTTCACATTTGTCATCAATCATACAAGTGGTAAATGAAATAGAATAAATTTAATTTTGCATGAGTTTCAAATCACCACTTTAGGATTTGATGAAATGAAGGACATGTATAAGGAATATGTTGATTTTAAAGATGCATATGCTACATGTAAAAATCCATTTAGTGGTGATAGAATTCCATGGTTGAGATTTATGTTTCAGGTTGGATTGTTATTTAGAGTTATGTAATATTCCAAAATGGAAATAGCAGCAATACAAGACATAATAATGTAAAACACAATCATTTTGAACATATCATAAGAGGGATCAATATGCAGCCATAATTTTATTAAGATATCAGAAACAATATACAAAAATATCTTGAGGGTCAAGCCACTCAAGCAATAAGAACAAGCCTCCCATGATCATATCAATAAACACATGAGTTGCTGCTATTGTATAGAATGTCGAAAAGCTATGAAATCGTTGTCTATGTCAGTGTAATTGCTGCTATAATCATACATAAATGTAATATGGCTAATAGATACAAAATAAATTCCCAAAAAGGAATATGTGGGCTCCAATACAAGATTTCTAGCCAACCCAGAAAGATTGCTAGAAATACAAAAGAAAATATACAATGTGACAAATAACCCTGGGGTTAATATGTCACTAAAAAATGGAACTGAATAGAATGAGGCTATGGCAAATCTGAAATGATGATTTCCTCCTCCAATGGTATTTATCAATAGAAGGCCGATCCCTATATTCAAAAATAGACCCTCCTGATGAGCTCAATGAACCCTCCAGCAACTGCCTCTAAAAATAACCCAAATCTAGACTGAAACTATGCTGTGAGGGATGGCGGATGGTTGGCCTGATGCAAAAATTATATAGATATGTGCAGGATCCCTCCTTTCTGATCCTCCAATGGATAGGCTACCTCTCCACTGAAAAATAAGCACATAAATGGCTCTATGTGATCCTCCTTTGCTGAAACCTGCAACACAACCTAGCTCTAAACATAAAATGCATTGTAGCTGAAGGAGGTAGCTTCGCCAAAATGCCAGAATGAGGAAATGCAGTCCAATGAACCTATCCTTCCTTGAGGATGAGGTAAGGATTCCCGATCAGGAACACCCTTGTGCTAAACAACACAACCAACCCCGCTAAACTGCTAAAGAATGCAAAGTATAAACAAACCAATATCAAATAATAATCTCAAAACATGAATAATAATGGTCGCCATCCCCTCCATATATATTATGTGAGCCTTCTCACGTTGGGTCCCATCCATACTTGCCCCTAAGCTCATGCAAGTTTTCCTCCACTAAAACTGCGTTGTCTCATCATAAATGCCACTCCTCCATGACAACGTTGTTGATTTTGTCAAAGTTGACCTATTCAACATGTATCCCCTCCAATTCACACCCAAAGGTGCTTAATTGAGCTGCTTATTCTTCCTCCTTTCACATTAGGAGTGTTATTTTTCCTTCTAAGGATATTTATGGGTCTCCCTACCCACTTATTCACCTACCTAGTGACAAAAATGATCTGTAATATTCCATTTAGATAAAATCTAAATTTTTGGGATATTACAGTCCTCCCCTCAAAAAAATTTCTTGTCCTCAAGAAACCATAAATGTGGAGTAAAATTCCTCCCCTCCTCCTCTTGTGCCCTCCTCATCAATAGTCCCCACCACTGCTAAAAATAATCTGCAATAAATATGACCCCCAATAGCTCCTCCCAATTATGCAAAACCAAATGGCTCACATCATGAGAAACTAGAAGGTGTAAGTGGGAACCTTGTTTCTATCCCATGGCCTCCTCAAGGTAGGAGTGATGACAAGCATAAGGGATCTCATTCCCAATGAGAGACTCCCATCTCCACGCTATCATCCAAATGAAATGAGCCATCCTATGTAGCTCATCAAAGAGATCCTCAACCCCCTGTTCATGCAATGTATTGAGGTTGTATGGAGAGATTAGATTTTTCTACCCATGTTGTTTCTCTCTCCATTTATAATATGTATGGGGTCGTTTCTAATCTTGGGCTGAAATGTTATGGTCTCCAATAATGTCCCAAGTTACCCCATCAATCAAAACATCCATGAAGTCCCTCTCCCAAGAACTCAAGTTCTCCAAATGGCTCCTCCCACATGAAGACAAGAGATGTAGTGTGGCAATCATGGCTTTCCCATTGTTTCTCTAGAAATATGCAACATATGGAGTAGGGAGAATCATACTCCCAACGGGAACCTCCAACTCCTGTACCATCCTCCCAACAAATCTTGTAATAAAAATAAGAGCATCATCAATATATGGAAGAAAAAACAAATAAAAACAAGTTGCCATATGACAACTGGGAGGTGGATCATAGTTCCACATGTGGAACCAGCACAGTGCATCCCTTGCCTGCCTCAAGACAAATTATAACAAGTGTCTTTTTAGCCACTTTTTTTCTGCCACAATCATCCTACAAGATACGATCATAAAAGTAAAATTTGGTGCCAATAGTGCACACCAAGAATCATGTGGCATTTGCCACAAACCACCAATAGAATGGCCATTATCAATGCTACAAATGGCCTCAAGTATGTGACAATACAATATAAAAGAAGGAATGACCCCCCTTGGTACAATATGCTTCTCATGAAAAGTAAAGGAGTAAAAATCATAATGCATAAATGTACATCCTCTATCATGTACTATGGTCATTGAGCTGAAATGGATCAAATGAAAGTTCTCCCTCACTCTCAATAAGTAGGGAAGTGGTTGTGACAACATCTCCATCATCATCCGGGAAATTCATCTCCCCATATTCTGATATAAATCATGTTGGATGCCCTCCCAAGTGAACTCCTCCATCAAGGAATCATATGCATCAAAGTGCATGGAAATAAAGTCCACATGTGCTGCATGTAGCAGCTTCTCCTAGAGCTCAGAAGCTTTAGTCAATAAGATTCTGCCATAAGGATAGATGAACTCATCATCCACCATGTATCTATCATCTCCCTCTGGGTGATCAATAATCATGCAAGCACCAAGATCCTTGGAGTACTCTACCAAAATTTGAGACGTCTAATATGGATCAATCCTCCTCAGAGATAGCGCTGAAGATCTCAAATGTGAAGCTCCCCACATGCTGTTGTCTTTTCCTTTGACATCCCTCATGCCAAAGTCATCCTCTAAAGTGCTGACATGCCCATCATGCAGCTTCTCATGCTCAAGTAGAAGCGGTGGCCTTTGGAAGTTGGCCTCCCATGTGAAGATATCATCCAAGAAGAACCTCCTGATATTAGCCAATGTAAGCCTAAGTGGCATCCATCTACTCCAATATATGGAGGATCCTTTCCTCTAGGGAAGTACCCTTTGTTTCTCCAAATCCATGGAGCAACTCCCTTGCACCATGGTGGTGCCATCGTCCATTACTACAAAAACTCCTTTCAGCGCAAAATATGTAGTGAGAGGGGGTAATGCTGAAGATGGGAGAGTGTATCTGTCCTCCTTGATTCTATCCCAGACTCTCCGCACTATACTAGACCCCTCCAAGGTATTCATCCCTCCAGAATCTAAGAGCGGTGAACTAAATGGTAAGATGGCTCTCACCAACTCTAGATCTGGTAGCCTCCCATGTGGAATGCCTCTATGTAGTGAGACATCAAGATCTAAATTAGATTGTATATATGAGTGGACTGATTTGTCCCTCCTTTCATTGTGCAAAACAGTCTCCTTCTTCTATTTAGAAACCTCCTGAAATACTTAAGGGTGAATACTCATCATCCCTTGATGCTAATCCTTTTTCTCTTCTCCTCCTTCCATCTGCCAAGTCTCACAATCCACAAAAACGGATGCATGTTGTTCAAGAATTTTTCTTTGGTCCGCACATGTTAGATCATTTGGAACCCCTTGCAAAGACACAAGGGCTCCTCTAATGGAAGAAATGAACCTTTCCACCCCCATGTGTTGATGGATCTTCTCCTAATGGTACATAACTGTTATATCTTCTTTGCTCATCCCCTTCATCAATATGTGAGAATGCCTCAACATCAATGAGAGACCCTAGATCTTGGTCTTCTCTTGAAGGAGGAATCTCCATGTCTTCATCTATAGAAGAGGGTTCTTCAAGAAATGAATATATTTCCCTGGGAAAGGCATTATGCACATTTTAATCTCCTTCAATAGAAATATGGAGTGGAGTTGGAAAAATAGATCCCTCCAACTCATGCAAAGGTTTTGAGTTTTTAAGTTCAAAAAAAGATGTTTTACAATGTTTATGTCAAATATTTTCACTATCTTCTTAGTGAAATCTGCATAATTATTTACATTTTCATGATGAAATGAAGAAGAACTATAAAACCACCAATCATGGGCCATATCTTTGAGGTGCAGCGTTGCTACTTTGATGGCCTCCTTTTCTGAAACTTGGTGTAGCTAAAAATAGGAATATAGCTCCTTCACCCAAGCCTTGGTTGTGCACTTTGATGATCCATCAAAGTTAGGAAGAAAGATTGTACCTCTCTTGCTTCTGTCATGGTTACTGGATCTTCTGTCTTCCTTGAGTTGGTAAAACCCTTGGAAGTCCAAGTGCTCTTTGAATATCCAATATTGAGACTCATACTCCTGAAGATAGTCACTCAAGGTCACCTCCTTGGGTGCAACTTCTTCCTCCATTTCTCCTACAGTGAATGTGGGAAATAAAATGCGATGTGGATCTGCATGTGTGGAAGGATTTCCACACCCATCATGTGAATATTTAAGGCTTGCTTCACTTTCAAACCCTCTTGGAAATTTTCTACACCTCTCCTCTTTCATCTCCTTGATATATTTCTTGATATTTTTCACAGTTTCAAAAAAGAAGTCGGGAGAGCCTCTCTTCCTTCATTTCTCCAAATAATGAAGTCATGCCTTTGTTTCTTATGTAAAACTTCTCCTTTCTATGAGAATATTATCCTCCTAATGTCATAATGCCTTGAATGAACAGGCTGAGCCAAGATTATGCTCTGATACCACTGTAATATTCCAAAATGGAAATAGCAACAATACAAGTCATAATAATGTAAAACACAACAATTCTGAACATATCATAAGAGGGATCAATATGCAGCCATAATTTTTTAAGATATCAGCAAAAATATACAAAAATATCTTGAGGGTCAAGCCACTCAAGCAATAAGAACAAGCCTCCCATGATCATATCAATAAACACATGAGTTGCTGCTACTGCATAGAATGTCGGAAAGCAGTGACATCGTTGTCTATATCATTGTAGCTACTGCTATAATCATACATAAATGTAATATGGTTGATAGATACAAAAGAAATTCCCAAAAAGGAATATGTGGGCTCCAATACCATATTTCTATCTAACTTAGAAAGATTGCTAGAAATACCAAAGAAAATATACAATGTGACAAATAACCCTGGGGTTAATATGTAACTGAAAACTGGAACTGAATAGAATGAGGCTATGACAGATCTGAAATGATGATGTCCTCCTCCAATGGTATTTCTAAAAACAAGGTTGATCCCTCTATTCAGGAATAGACCCTCCTGATGAGCTCAATGAACCCTCCCAGCAACTGCCTCTAAAAATAATGCAGATCTAGACTGAAACTATGTTGTGAGGGATGGTAGATGGTTGGCCTGATACCAAAAATATATAAATATTCCCAGGAGCCCTCCTTGTTGATCCTCCAATGTATAGGAAACCTCTCCACTGAAAAGCAAGCCCAATGGCTCTATGTGATCCTCCTTTGCTGCACCTTGCAACACAACCCAGCTCTAAATAGAAACTGCACTGTAGCTAAAGGAGGTAGCTTGGAAAAAATGGCGGAATGAGGAAATGAGGTCCAATGAAGCTCTCCTTCCTTGAGGATGAGATAGGGATTCATGATCAGGAACACCCTTCTGCTAAACAGCACAACAAACCCCACTAAATAGCTAAAGGATGCAAAGTCTAAATAGACCAATATCAAATAATAATCTAAAAGCATGAATAACAATGGCTACCATCCCGTCCATATATAGTATGTGAGAATTCTCACATTGGGTCCAATTCATACTTGCCACTAAGATCATGCAGGTTTTCCTCCACTAAAACTACGTTGTCTAATCATAAATGCCACTCCTCCATGACAACATTTTTGATTTCGTCAAAGTTGAACTATTCAACATGTATCCCCTCCAATTCACACCCAAAGGTGCTTAATCCAACTAATTATTGTTCCTCCTTTCACATTAGGAGTGTTAATTTTCCTTCTAAGGAGATTTATGGGACTCCCTACCCACTTACTCACCTATCTAGTGACAAAAATGATCTATAATATTCCATTTAGCTAAAAGCTAATTTTTGGGGATATTACAAGATAACATATGGTGCATACCCAAATGTTTTATGAGAGAAAATATTATCAGGGAAAAGCATAACGGATGATTATCAAGATATTTTGGGCAAGATAAAACTTTTTCTCAATTGAATGCTTTTTATTTTTGGCCAGGAATTAGATATGATGTGCATAGGTTTGTTTCAAAATGTAGGATCTACCAACATGCGAAGGGAATAAGTCAAAATATATGTTTATATAATCCATTATTGATTCCTACTTGTTAGAAAATAATTAGTGGAGGAATAAAACACATAAAATATTGTGGAAACAAAAACGCATAAATGCATAAAACAAGAGAGACATAGTTATAATTGGTTCATCCAATTTGCGTTACATCCATGGAGAAACAATCATTCCTTCCTTTTATATTTTCTAGAAAAATGAAGAGATATAACCTACAATAAATATGATGTAATTTCCTTTTTTCTCTCACACAACCTCTTCTCTCTATCTCTCTCAAAATAATAATACATAGTCACAATACAATTCCCTCATATAAACTGAGGGTTGACTTATGGGGAAAAAAACCCTAACTTATCATAACTTTTTTTAGTGTTTACGAGTCCTGCCAGTCACCAGTGATAAAATTTTCTCTTACAAGGTTTTTTCAAGGGTCTTAAGTCAACTTATTATGATTTCAATAACTCTTCAAGTAAAAAACTGGTCACTTGCTAGTGTGTCTAGGTGTGTTACTACTCTTTTTAGTCCATGTTTTGGTATTACCATAGTTCATTATGATGAGTCACCACTGAAATGTCTCAATCACCATCTCAGTCACATCACCATGGTCATCATTCAGTGCATTTAATGTAGTGTGACCATTAGGTCTTAGGGTCAAAATCATAAAACCAGTCATTTTGCCATCAAATTTCGCATTGAAGGAGTAGTAATATTGAAAAATGTTCAAAAGGTTTCACAAGTGTATTTTAATTCCTTTCATCATGTAATATGTTTTATAAGTTTCAAAAGTTGTAGTTTCAAATCAAAAGGTAAAAGAGACTTGGTGGGGGCCACTTAACCACCAAAGGAGAAAATAAATTTTCAAGCTACAAAAGAAAAAAAAGAGCTTTCATTTTCTCATTCATCCTCAAAATACTTCTCTCCACCTTAAAATACCACTTGCACCCTCAGAACAACAATATGTGTGCCCAATGATGCCATCTTTCCTCTGCGCTCCGCTCTCGCTATGTATATATTGCGCATTCTTCATTTTGGCAAAAATTATCATCTCAGAGGATTTCTACATCAACAAGAAGGTTTAAATACATCTCTGACACATAAGTGGGCCCTTAGAACACATATTTTGTTTTCATTTTGTGATTAGAAAGATCAATCCCATTTTTTTACGGTTTTTAGTGCATTTTCTTTGTTTCATGTTCTCATTGAAAAATTGTTGAGTAAACCCCTAAGGTAGAAGCTCACTTACCTTCGACCACCTGTTATACACCTTCCTAATACCTTCACTTAACTACTATCCCTCATTTTCACTATTTTCCCACAAACGCTAGCCTAGACTAGACATTTCTAGGTTAAGACTGCTTTTTCCCTCTTTGGACCCCTTCCTCTCACTCATTCCCTAAAATATCTCTTCCCCCTACTCCCTAACATCTCTCCCTATCCCCTAAATTTTACCAATAATTTAGGAATCACTTAACTGCTTCATCTCTCTTCATTCCCAACCAAAATCCCTTGTTTTTCCCTTCACAAAACCCTAATTTCCTTTCCCATTGAACTAGGGTTAGAAATGGATTATGAAACCAATGAGAAGAAGAGGCACAAGGGAGGTCATATCATTAGGTATGAGCCCACCAAATTCCAATAAATTTGGTGTCTTAGGTAAGAATCAAGCGGTTGAAGAAAAAGCTCAAAGAAACCCTAATGAGGCAAAAGGAAGGATAAACTTGATTTGTTAGCTGAGGCCTCTCTCATGGCCTAAGACATACTTATTTAAATTAAAGGAGAATTTTTGGACTAAGTCTGAGCAAATTTGGAAAAATTTTGACAAATTTTGAAGTTTTGGGGCATTTTGGAAAGTTTGCACAGTTTTTGGTCCAAAAGGGTAGCAAGCCTCACACTACACTTTTTTTGGGGGCATCCAAATCACAAAATTTTTGCATTTCTGGATTTTTTGTAACCTTTCCATTAACTTCAGCTATTGGGAGAGCCATTTCAACACATTCTGGTCGGTGAAAATTTAAAAAAACTACTGAAAAAGCACCTTTCTGCCATGTTTTTCAGAGGCACGCTACAGTTTTGGAGTAGATGTGGGAGAAATGATTTTTGGAGGGTTAGAAGCCATATTTTTCAGTGCTTGAAGATCTTATGAGGTAGTAGATAGGAAAAAAAATTTCTATCATCTTTCAGATCTTGATTTGGATCTCGAGAACCTATCCAACAGTGACTTACAAGTAGCACGTTACATTTTTTCCACGCACGCTACGTTTTTAGGCAATTTGCTATGTTTTCTCCTAGAAATCATTTTTCTCAATTTGCTCAGTCCAGTTCAACTTTTGCTAATGTAGTTTGACATTTTTTGGGTTGTAATTATCCATTGAGGTGTAAATATTATTTTTAGGGTGAAATATAGGTATATTCATGCTTTTAAATGATTTTCAAGGTCGAATGTATCATTTTTTGTATTGTGAAAAGAGTTTGTTAACCTCCCTAGTCATTAGGTTTTGGTTGAGGAATTAATGTAAATTGTTCCTACACTCTAGGATTTGACCCCTGAGAGAAGGGAAATGGTTTTGGTCTATATTTATGTGTTTCTCATACATAAAAAATGTTGGACATCAGAGGATGGAACTCTTGTAGCTTGTACTTCATCTTTTTATACAGGAAATCAAGGGACCAGTTGCAACTATTATTCAGGAATTATTGTATTGTGAGTTTGTGATGTTGTATTTTCTCTGTTATAGATTTATATGAATGATATACATGACTCATTTCCATATCTTCCTTCTTTAGTTATTTTCCTAATAGTTTTATACGCATAATTCTTTCATGAAAGCTATGTTTTGTTGGGTATGCCATTTTATGTAATCTTCCTTCTTGTGTAATGAATTCATGGTGCACATGATCATTAAAATGTTCTTACTCTTTCAAACCCTACACTACACTGACGAACTCATAGCCCACCACAAAAGCGTAGCTATCTTTCTCTTCCATATCTCTTGCAGTTGCAACCTTTGATAATTTGACCTAGTTATCTGGTTTTCATCCCTGATCCAAGAGAAAAACCATAAATCTTTCAAAACCCTAGAGATGAGCTATCTAACATAAAATCCACTCTTGCACCAGTCATATCCTCGACTATTTTTTTCATAGAGAGAGCCTTCTCTAGTTTGGTAGGCCTAGCTACCAGACTAAAAGCTTGGTTTGAGGTTACCTCTGTCGATATCCTTTCAGCTATGGGACATTGTGGAGGCTAACAATTTTGGTGTTGTTGCCGATGAGTGATGTGACATATCTTCCCCAGGGAAGCATGAAAAGGATGAGATCTGATTACTGGTGGACAATGATTAGACAAAGGAAGGCTTAAAGCATCCACGTGGCAACTCCAAATCAGTTTCAAAATCAAATCTAAAGACTCCATTGTAGGATGAACCTTACCAACAGAAACATGAAAATACAACATGGCAATATTAGGTATTCAACTTGGAATTTCATACAAGAAATCATGTTCTTTGTCATGAATTATGTTTTCTCTTTTCCTCCAAATTCCAAGAAGGTTTTTCAAAGTATATTGTATTTGAGAAAATATCCCAGACCTGTATTTGATTCCTTTGCTATGAAAATTGTGAATAAAAATTCTCCTTACGCTTTTGATATTGGTCAATATCCTTCTTCTGAAACTTATGTTTAACATCTTTAGCTTCATGAGCCTCGAGAGATCCGGACTATTCTTACAACTTCTCTACATGGTCCTATACCTTGTAAAATTCCACATATATATAAGCCACTCACCTTACCTCCTATACTCCATGATCTCCCTAAACATTTTTACAAATATCATCCCAAGTTTGATGGATAATATGGTAACATCACTGCTACGAAAAACATGCAGAGTTTTGAAATATTTCTCGACCTTTTTGAGGTTTAAGAACATGATGTTAGTATGAGGATGTTTTCTCTATATTTGCAAGGTGAAGCTAAGAAATGGTTCAAAGACTTTCCAGCTGCAAGAATTTTCGATTTCCATTAGTTTGTGAAAGTCTTACTTTATAAATGGGTGATAAGGAGAAATAATTTTCTTATTATAGAAGAATATAATCATTTGAAAATATGGCCAGGAGAAACAGTGCAACACTTTTCATCCAAATTCAATCTAGTCTATCATTCAATGCATGTTGGTATAAAACCATCTCCCGGTGCAACTCTCTTACACCACCCAGATGCCTTTGATCTAGAAATGGAATTTCAATTGAGATAAAGGAACACTACAACACTCGAAAAAATGTAGGATAGTGCGATAGCTATGGAAGCTAATTTGTTTGTCAAAAGATCAAAGTTGGAAGCAGAAGAGAGGGATAACATAGAGAAGTACCACTTGACATCTTCAGAATATAAGCTCAACATTTTGGTAAGTATAATGGAAGAAATTATTCAAAAGATCATCATGAGATATCATTTTTTTTTCAACAACACCATGTCCCACTTATTGTTGAAGAAGAAGAGCTTGCTGGCCCTAACCATTTTCTTTCTAATTCCAGTTACCATTGATCATAAAATGATTGTTTTATGTATTCATTTATGGACAATCATGAAAATGGATTTGTAGAAAAACATGTGGAGAAAAAATATTCCAATCTAATTTGTATGCTTGATGAAATTCCATATATTTATGATTTACCCAAGTATGATCAGTATGATGATGACTATGTTGTTGAAATCGAGGCTGAATTTTCAAGGCAATCAAAAACATGTATTTGGGAGGAGAAAGTTCAATTACAACAACTCAAATATAGAACTCATCCTATACATATCAATCGTGACAAAAATGAAGAGAATGTAGAAAATTTTAAAGTAAGTGAAATTTCTTTTCCCTTGTATTTCTCTTCATTTCAATTACTCAAAGAAAACTTTCCTCAAATTAGAAATCAACATTCTTTTAGTTTTGATATGGTCTGTGGAGAAGACACTGAACTTCTTGAGCATGAATCATTATCCTTGTGTCTCTCCTCATTTGCAAAAAAAAGAGAAAACTACAAGCAAGCAGATAAGCGAGTTGTCAACACTATAAATGGGCAACCTTCTCATGAATTCGTTGAGCATGTCACTTGTGAAATTGAAACTTCTTTCACTCCAAAATCATATCCACTAGGTTACATTGAGTTTCATACCACATATCAAAGCTTAGAACCTAAAACATATTATGATTTCATTCTGGATAATTCTGTACCATTAAGTTTTTATGCATTTCAGTTTTTGAGGAATTTTTTTGATAATATCTTTGAAGAAAAGGATGACAAGCCTATAGAAAACCATGTAGTATTACTGGAACCAATGTATAATAAGTTGTAGCATACTTGTCAGTTTTTCCATGATCCAATAGCTAGTTTTTTGGATAACATTTGTAGTTAAAGTACTTCTCCATTAGCTAGCTATGATCTTCAAAACAGAGATGATAAAAATTTGATCACACAACTGACTTCATTGTTTTATTTAGTAAGAGTCTCATTACAAAGCACGTCCAAGAATTGCAGTGATATCAGGAGAGTAACGATAAAGAAGATGTTATCTTAGAGCCTCTTTCACATTATGATCTTCCTACAGGATTAGAAAATGAAAGGAGTACTTGTGTTTCTACTGATTTTCAAGACAAGGTAACATTTCAGATTTTTTAGGATCCTTTTATTGATTTTCTACATCTAGCAGGGAATATTTTTTTTCTTGGATTTACGGAAAATAAGCACATTTCCACTAGATATTTGGATTTTTCTAGTTTTTTTGTTTTACTTACCCGCTCAAGGAACATGTGAGTGGGATTCAATTAAGTAGAAATTCACTGGATTGGTTACACTGGAAGGATCATTTCACATGATTGTACATATGTCTTCAGCAGGTGGGAAGTTATCATTAGGATTTGAATCCCTCAAGTCTCAAAAATATGTTGTGATCAATAAGTTGAGCAAGTTTTGTTTCATTCTAAGTCAGTTCAGTTTTTCAGCCAGTTTTAAATATTGAGTTTGATCTTTTGATTTTTGACTCCATGCCCAATGGATAAGGCTACTTGGTCTATGATATTCTAGACTCCTCCAAGGAGCTACCATCCCCAGCTGGAGCCAATGTTAGTGTTTTCTAGTCCTTCCAGTCACCAATGATCAAATGTGCTCTTATAAGGTTTTTTTTTCAAGTCTTAAGTCAAATTTGTATGATTTCAGAAGGTCTTCAAATAAAAAATTGGTCACTAGCTAGTGTGTGTAGGTGTGTTACTACTCCTTTCAGTCCATGTTTTGGTATTTCAATCATTGATTATTATGAGTCACCACTGAAATGTTTCCATCACCATATCAGTCACATCACCATGGTCATCATTCAACTCATTTCATGTAGTGTCACCATTAGGTCTTAGGGTCGAAATCATAAAATGAGTCATTTCGCCATCAAATCTAGCATTGAAAGAGTAGTAATATTTAAAAATTTTCAATAAAGGTTTCAAAAATGTATTTTCATTCCTTTAATCATGTAATACATTTTATAAGGTTCTAAAGCTGCAGTTTCAAATCAAAAGGTAAAAGAGACTTGGTGGGGGCCACTCAACCACCAAAGGAGAAAATCAATTTTCAAGCTACAAAAGACCAAAAAGAGCTTTCATTTTCTCATTTCATCTTGAAACGACTTATCTCCACCTTGAAATACCACTTTCATGTTCATAACAAAAATTTGTGTGCCCAAAAGTGCCATCTTTCCTCTACGCTACACACTCATTGTGCATTTGATGTGCATCTGCTGCGCATTATTAATTCTGGCACAAATTATCATCTCATAGGATTTCTACATAATAAATCAGGTTTAAACGCATCTCTTACAAGTAAGTGGGCCCTTAGAACACCTCTTTTGTCTTCATTTTTTGATTAGAAAGAGCAATCCCCTTTTCTAGTGTTTTTAGTGCATTTGCTTGGTTTCATGTTCTCATTGAAATATTGTTGAGTTAAACCCTAATATTGAAGCCCAATCACCTTCCCCCACCTTTTATACACCTTCCTAATCACTTTCCATCACTCCTATCCCTCATTATCACTATTTTCCCACAAACCTTAGCCTAGACTAGACATTTCTAGGATGACACTATTTTTTCCCTCTTTCGACCCCTTCCCCTACTCATTCCCTAGAATTTAACTTTCCCGTACTCCCTAACATCTCTCCCTACCCTCATAATTTTCCCAAGAATTTAGGAAGTTGTTAACCCCTTCATCTCCCTTCATTCTCAAAAACTACAAAAATCCCCTGTTTTTCCCTTCACTAAACCCTAATTCCCTTTCCCATTGAGTTATGGTTAGTAATGGATTCTGAAACCACTGAGCTGAAGAGGAAAAATGGAGGTTGGATTAGTATGTATGAGCTTACCAAAGTCCAACAAATCAAGTTTCTCAAGTAAGAATCAAGTAGTTGAGGAAAAAACTCAAAGAAACCCTAATGAGGCAGAAAGAACAAGCACAAACTTGATTTGTTAGTTGAGGCCTCTCTCGTGGCCTAACAAATCTTTCTTTCACTTCAAGAAGAAATTTTGCACTAATTTTGAGAAAATTTGGAAATTTTTTGACAAATTTTGAAGCTTTTGGGCATTTTGGCAATTTTGCACAATTTTTGGTCCTAAAGGGTAGCGAGCCTCACACTGCACTTTTTTGGGGGGCATCCAAATGACAACATTTTTGCATTTCTGGACTTATTTTGACCTACATATTAACTTCAGATATTGGGAGAGCCATGTCAATAAATTTTGGTGGCTGAAAAGGTAAAAAAAGTACCAAAAAATACCTTTCTACCATGATGTTCAGAGGCACGCTACACTTTTGGAGTATCTGTGGGAAAAACAATTTTTGGAGGGCTACAAGCAACCCTTTTTATGTGCTTAAAGATCCTATGATGTAGTAAACATGCATATCTTTCTCCAACATCATTCAGATATTGTTTTGGACCTTGGGAACCCCTCCAAAATTCACTTACAAGCAGTAGAACACTATGTTTTCTACACACACACACTATGTTTTCAAGAAAATGCTCTGTTTTTGCCTAGAACTCATTTTTCTTAGTTTTCTTAGTCCAATTCAACTTTTTATGATTAATTTCTGATTTTTTGGGTTGTAATGATGCATTGAGGTTTAAATATGCTTTTTAAAGTGAAAATTAGGTAGATTAATGCTTGTAAATGCTTTTCATGGTCAAATGTATCAGTTTTTCTATTGTGAGGAAAATTTGTTAACCTCCCGAGTTATTGGGTTTTGGTTGAGGAATTCATGTAAATTGTTTCTACACTCTAGGATTTCACCCTTGAGAGAGGAATTTTTTTTTTTGGTCTATATGTATGTGTTTCTCATAGAGAAAAAAGGTTGGACATTAGAGGGTGGAACTCTTGTATCTTGTACTTCATCTTTTTATACAAGAAATGAAAGGACCGGTTGTAGCTATTATTCAAAAATTCTTGTGTTGTGAGTTTGTGATGTTGTATTTTCTCTGTTATACTTTTATATGAATGATATACATGACTCCTTTCCATATATTCCTTCTTTGGTGATTTTCCTAAGAGGTTTATAAGCATAATTATTTCATGAAAGCTCTATTTGATTGGGAATGTCATTTTATGTAATATTTTCTATTGTTTAATGAATTCATGGCGCACATGCACATTAAAATTTTCATTCTCTTCCAAACCCTACACTACCCTGACAAACTCTTAGCCCATCACAAAAGAATAGCTATATTCTCCTCCATATCTCTTTCATTTGTAACGTTTGATACTTTGACCTAGTTACATGGTTTTCATCCCCAATCCAAGAAAAAAAAACCTAAATATCTCAAAACCCTAGAGCTGAGATATCTAGCCTAAAATGCTCTCTTGCACCTGTGAGATCCTTGGCTTTTTTTTCATAGTGAGAGCCCTCTATGGTTTCATAGGGCTAGCTACCAAACAAAAAGTTTGGTTTGAGGTTAACTTCATCAATATCATTTTAGCCTTGGGACATTATGGAGGCTAACAACTTCTATCATCAGATCATCCACCTAATAAACAACGTAGATTAACTACAAAATTACAATATTTTACATGAAAAATTTTCATATGTTTTAGCTTCAAGGGCGTTTCCCGTGAACCCCCATCAAGCAGGGTGGGGTGGTGTTGGTGGCTCATAAAAGTCACCTTGTCCCCCCCCCCTCGGGACTCCCTGCATGAGAGGTGCTGATTAAACAAGAAATATTGCCACCCCATTAGGAACGAGGATCCAATTCGGATGAAAGCAAAAAAAAAACTCTGAACAATAAGGAATATAATTAGGCTCAACACCCAACGATATTTCAATGGAGACTAATTATATAAACTCCATTAGTGTTTCACTTGTTGGAAAATTATTCTAGTTTGGACCTGATTGTTTCTCATATTTATCATCATACTTGAAGACCAACTAAAATTGGGTAGAAGCTTAGTTTATCGCTAGTTACAAATTTTGTTAACATATATGCAATATTTTGTCCAACGTGTATCTTTTTGAGCTTCAACTGTCCATATTCCAAAACTAACCATATGAAATGGTACTTGATATGTATATTTTTATTCTTGGAATGAAAAGTTGAGTTCTTTTCAATATGAATAGCACTTTTGATATCATTGGATAACCTTCCCACTTCATCCATCAACCTTTGTAATGAAATCATGTTTTTACTAGATTTTGCAGTAGCAACATACTCTGCGTCCATTGTTGAAAGTGCAACAATGTTTTGCAATTTTGAAACCCAACTGACAGTTGTTCCACCTATAGTAAAAAAATACCCTACAGTGCTCCTCCTGTTATCTCTATCACATGCCATATCTTCATCAACATATCCAAGTAGAGAAATGTTTGAACCACCAGAACATAATGCTTTATTTTTGGCACCTCTCAAATACCTAATAATATACTTCACTTTCATCCAATGTTATTTTCTCGGATTGTTCATATACCTGATTACAACTCCCACTGCATGTGTAACATCAGGCCTTGTGTAAACCATTGCATACATTAAGCTTCCAACTGTTGATGCATATAGAAATTTTCTCACATAATCCATCTCTTCAAAGCTCTTGGGACACATATTCTTAGTTTGAAATGGCTAACCAAGGGTATACTAACTTATTTTTCATTCTACATATTAAATATTTCCAACACCTTTTCTATGTACTCACTCTGAGACAATGTTAATTTGCGATTTTCCTATCTCTAGTTATTCTCATACCAAGGATTTGTTTTCCAACACCCAAATCCTTCATTGAAAATGAATTTTCCAATTTTATTTTGAGCATATTTATTTCCTTCATGTTAGACCCCTCAACAAGCATGTCCTCTACATACAATATTTATATAATAGAGTTTCCATCATCTTGATTTTTAAGATAAACACAATGGTCAAAGTTACATCTAGCATAACCTTGTTCATACATAAACCTGTCAAATTTTAGATACCACTCCCTTGGAGCCTGTTTTAAGACATACAAGATCTTCTTCAATTTGCACACTAATTTCTCCTTCCCATTGACCTCATGCCCTTGTGGTTGTTGCACATATATTCATTCCTCGAAATTCCCATGGAGAAAGGTTGTCTTTACATCTAACTTCTCAAGATGCAAATATTTTATTGCTACTAGAATTAAAATAGATATGATTGAAATCATTTAAACAACAAGAGAAAAAATTTCATCAAGGTATGTACCTTATTTTGTGCAAACCCCTTCACCAAAAGTCTAGCCTTATACCTCAGTTTACCTCCATATTATTCCTTCAACTTGCAAACCCATTTATTCTATAATGTTATTTTACCTGCACGCAACTTGATTAATTCCCAAGTCTGTTTATGCATCAAGGGTTCCATCTCTTCTTCCTTGGCTTGCCCGCACTTCTTCCTGGTTTCTACTTGCATTGTTTCTTCATATCTTTGTGGTTCATCGGAATCAATCTATAATACATAATATAATGAAGAAGAGTATCGTTGAGGGGCTCTACTTATCATGATACATCTTGTTATGAAACGCGCTCCAGAAATAGAAGAAAAGAGAGATCAATTCCTTAGAAATAGCCACTTCGAGGGGGAAACCTCCAATACATTACATAAATGAACAATTCTTGGATGATACAAATGACAAAACCTCCTCTCTATTTACATGAGTCAAGGGGGGCACAATGTAATCCTAGCTGACCTAACAATAATAATGTAAGGGCACAATAATAACAATATGGGGGTTACAAGGGTACAACAATAACAATAAGGGGGTTACACTAACAACAATAAGGAACTATACTAGTAATATAAGGACCTAACATGCTCCTCTCCTTCAAAAAAGTGTTTCCCTCAACACTTGATTAGCTCCAGGTGCATCTGT
This sequence comes from Pinus albicaulis, assembly GCA_034641835.2. Classification (NCBI taxonomy): domain Eukaryota; kingdom Viridiplantae; phylum Streptophyta; class Pinopsida; order Pinales; family Pinaceae; genus Pinus; species Pinus albicaulis. The sequence continues at coordinate 130,950,887 of CM076571.1, read as the reverse complement.
ATAAAATTCTCATCCTCCCATGTAGAATATTCAGTGGGTAAGTTCTTCCATTTGATGATATACTATGAAATTTTTCGATTTCGTAGCTTTCAAGTTCTTATTTCCATGACTACTTCAGGTTCCAATATTTTATTTCCTTCCTCATCAAGTTCAGGCAATATTGTTTGAACTGGAGATTTGTCCCCTATAAACGTTTTTAAGCATGAAACATGGAAAACTAGATGCACTTGTGGAGAAGCAGGAAGCTCTAATTTGTATGCCATAGTACCAATCTTTTGCAGCCCCTTGTAATTACCATAGTACTTTGGTGATAATTTATTATCCTTCATAGCTTGCTTGAGGGAGATTTGTTTGTATCGTTGTAGCTGTAAAAATACCCAGTTTCCCACATCATAACTTTTTTGACTGCGATATTGATCTGCGTGTTGTTTCATTCGATTCTGTGCCAAATTTAGGTTATCCTTTAAGAGTTGGAGAACTTCTTGTTGATGCTCGATGTGATCCTCCACTGCTTGAACCCTAGAATTTCCCCTTAAATAAGGTGTGATGGACAGTGGATGATGTCCATAAAGTGTTGTAAATGGGGTCATTTTTGCTTCAATATGGAAGGAAGTGTTATACCACTATTCAGCAAGAGGTAACCACTTGATCCATTTTGTTTTCTTATCAGATACAAAACACTGAAGATATCCTTCCAAACATTTATTCACTATCTCTGTTTGACCATCAGATTGAGGACGATAAGATGAGATATGAGCTAGTTGAGTACCTAAACAAGAAAATAATTCCGTCCAAAAATGTCCTGTAAAATGGGATCTCTGTCACTTACAATAATATTTGGGCTTCCGTGTAGCTTTTGAATTGTTTCCATAAATGCAGTAGTAACTGTACTTGATTTAAATGGATGAGATAATGCACAAAAGTGTGCATATTTGGTAAGTCTATCAACTAACACCATGATGACACTCCTTCCTTCGGACTTAGGTAAACCTGTGATAAAATCCATTAAAATCTCCTCCCAACATTGACTTGGAATGGATAAAGGTTGTAGAAGACCTGGGGTCTTAATTGTCTCAACTTTATTTTGGTGGAAAACAAAACATTCTGCCACAAACTTTTGAATATTAAATTTAAGGCCATCCCAAAAAAAATCTTTCTTTACCATGTGGTAAGTTTTTAAAATTCTTGAGTGTCCTCCTAAAGGAGAAGTGTGAAATTCCAAAAGAATATTTCGTTTTGTTGGGAATTCTTGCAAATATATAAGTTATCTTTGTACCATAAGGAATAATTTTTCCAACTAAATTTATCAGATGTACTAGGATCTTGCTACAAATTTTGAATGGGTGTCCAAACTTCTTCAACCTTCTTCCATTCATCACTTGCTTCGGTTATCCAATCTAGTTGGATAATAGAAATCGCACAAAGCAATGCTTCCACCTCTTCATCCTTTCCCGAGAGTTCATCTACAACGACGTTTAGCTTCCCTTTTTTGTAGATGATTTCAAAGTCATAAACCAAAATCTTTGTGACCCATTTTTGCTGCTCTTCCAAAGATAGTCTTTGTTCCAAAAAGTGTTTAAGACTATCATGATAATTTTTTACCTTGAAGTGTCTTCCCATTAGGTAAGGTCTCCATTTCTTTAGTGCATGTAGTATTGCCAACATTTCCTTCTCATAATTATCCTTTTGTAAATACTTTCCTTTGATTGAACGACTTTCAAAATAAATGGGTCTTCCTTCTTGCGTTAAAAAAACACCAATTCCATTTATTGAGGCATCACATTCCACAATAAAGGTTTTTTTCAAGTCTGTCATAGCTAAGACTGGTGCTAGGCACATTCCCTTTTTAAGATGTTCAAAGGCGTTAGTTGCTTTAGGAGTCCATGAAAATGCATCTTTCTTCAATAATATTGTTAGAGGTGCTGATATTCTCCCATAATTCTTAACAATCTTTCGATAATAGCCTATTAACCTGAGCGCACAACTGCATTATGGTTGTGGGGACTTTCCATTCCTTAATGGCTTTAATTTTGTTAGGGTCTACCTTAACACCCTCGTGAAATACAATATGACCCAGATAGTCCACCTCTTGTACTCCAAAGAAACATTTGGATGTTTTTGCATATAATTGTTTCTCCTCCAATAGTTTGAGCACCATGTCAACATGTTAAACATGATCCTTCCAAGACCTGCTTAGATTAGTATATCATCAAAAAATACTAGCACAAATTTTCTATAGAAGGGTTTGAAAATGGAATTCATAAACCGTTGAAATGTAGAAGGTGCATTGGTAAGGCCAAAAGGCATGACCAAAAATTCATAATGACCCTCATGAGTTCGAAATGTTGTTTTTGGAATATCTTCAGTCTTCATTCTAATTTGATGATATCCTGAACGAAGATCCAACTTGGTAAAATAACTTGCTCCATGTAATTCATCCAATAATTCATCAATCACAGGAATGGGAAATTTATCTTTAATGGTGAGCTTATTGAGCTCCCTATAATCCGGACACATTCGCCATGATCCATCCTTCTTGTGTACCAATACTACAGGAGTAGAGAAAGAACTTTGACTAGGTTGAATTATACCTGTCTCTAACATTTCTGCAATCATACGTTCAATTTCGCTCTTTTGGACGTAAGGATATCTATAAGGCCTGATGTTTGGAGGAACACTTCCTGGAATCAAATGAATACCATGATCATGATCATGAATAGGTGGGAGTCCTTTGGGAGTTTCAAACACCTTGGAATGATTGTCCAAGACTTGTTGGAGATCTGCAGAAATAGATGATTTTGATGTCGGAACTTCTAGTGAGCATAATTGTGAAATTACGCCTTGTTGTTCTTTCTTTAGAAGATTTGTCATGACATTAGAGCTTATTATCCTTCCTGGCTTCCCTTCAATACCCCGTAATTCGACTTCCTTTCCTTCTGAAAAAAATTTCAAGAAAAGTTCTTGAAAATTAAAAGCTACCGTCCCCAAAGATTGTAACCATTGTACTCCTAGTACAACATCAGCACCTCCCATAGGAATGGAAAGTATTGGACTATTCAATACATATTCCCCCATGGTTAGCTTGATATTATGGCATTTTCCAGAGAAATTTATAGTTCCTCCATTTGCAACCATCACTTGACATTCTGGCGCTGGGTATAGGAAACAATTCAATTCCTTGGCTACCTTACAATGAATAAAATTATGAGTACTACCCAAATCAATCAACACTATTACCTTTTTCTTCTTGATATGTCCTTCTATCTTGAGAGTTTGAGGAGTGGTAATTCCTGCCAATGCATTACATGATATGGTTGGACTCATTTCTTCTTCTTCTAGGGTTGCTTCCTGGTGTATATCCTCTTCTTTTGAAGTTTCTTGTTCATTTTCTTCCTCCTCTTCACAATCTATGTAAAATAATTTCTTCTCAGCACACTTATGACCTTTAGTGTATTTGCTATCACAACTATAGCAAAGCCCTTTTGCTCTTTTTTTCTTCCAATTGTTGTGGTGTCAACCTTGTAGGTTGTGGAAATCTAGGCGTAGCAACACTTCCTTCTTTATAGAATTGAGTGGTAGGCTTCCTTGTCGCCATAATTTTACATTCAACTTTTCTTGCCAACCTGAATGCCTTCTCCAATGAATCAGGTTCCAAAACGCGAACTTCACGTTGGATGTTATCCTTTAAAGTGCCTATGAAGAGATCAATCCTGTGTTCCTCTGGAATATCAGTTACCCTTATATTCAATTTTTGGAAGTCCTCAATGTGCTGCCCCACTAAACCCTTTTGTTTGAGATTTATCAATTGGCTAAAGAAGGTGTTGCTCTTTGTATCCTCATAATGTGCTATCATTTCCTCCGCAAAAATTGACCAAGTGACAATTTTTTTACGGGAGCAAAGCCATCGATACCATACAAATGTATTTTGTTCTAAATGTAAAGTTGCAATGCGTACCTTTTGTGTGTTTTGCACATTATGGAGATCAAAATATTGCTCCATCCGTAGTATCCATGTTACAGGATCCTTTCCATCAAACTTCCTCATATCCATTTTTGGAATATGGTGGTTATTTAATCCAACATTAGAGTTTATTAAATCAGGATTAACATTTATTTTGTTCTCATCATGAGTTTCCTCTACTATCTTTTCGCCATTAGGAATAATTTCTTGTATCAACTTTGACAAACCTTCCTTCAGACCTTCTATGTCTTCCTTCAAACCTTACATTTTTTCTTCCATACCATCCATTTTTTCTTCCATACCATTCTTCAAACCATCCATCCTAGTTTCCACGCCTTTCTTCAAACCATCCATCTTAGCTTCCAAGATTTTCTTCAAAACATCCATTTCATTATTTGTTGCTCTTTACGAGTGTGAATTTTGGTGCACTTGCTCTTGTAATTTTGATAGATCATGTTGTAATTCTTCATCTTCATGAATCATAGTAGAGTACTCTGAGGGCTTAATGGGTGTTGAATTATTTTTAGGAGGAATTTTAGAACCCAATACTGATATCTATGCTCAACAGGCCTTTGGAATCACTTAAAACTGATTTTTCAAACAAGGCTTATGCAATTTGAAAAAAAATACACACATTTTTCTTGATTTTAAGGAGCTCGATATTGAAATTGAATTATCTCTATGATTTTGAATCTTCAATATGTGAAATTTGGCCCTGTAGTAGCCCTCTGAATCTTTTTTCGAATTCCATAGGTCTGACCTGATTTGGATTCTTGAAGAAAAATTTATGCCCAATCTCCTACAATGACCTAATTATGCACTGGTTCAGTAGAGCAAACTTGTATGACTTGCCACGTGTCACTGTTTCCTCCTTAAGATCTGAAATTGATATAAATAAAACTACAGTTTGTGTACTTGCAGCCAATTTTACAAAATCCCAATCTAATTCTCAAAGAGAGAGTTATGATGTTCAATAGGCCTTCGAAATCACTTAAAACTATTTTTTCAAACAATACTTATGCAATTTGAAAAAAAATACACACCTTTTTCTTGATTTTGTGGAACTCGATATTGAAACTAAATTATCTCTTTGATTTAGAATCTTCAATATATGAAATTTTTCTCTGCAATAGCCCTCTTAATCTTCTTTCGAATGCCATAGGTCTGACCTAATTTGGATTCTTGAAGACAAAGTTATGCCCAATCTCCTACGATGACCTAATTATGGACTAGTTTAGTAGAGTGAACTTGTATGACTTGACACATGTCATTGTTTCCTCCTTCGGATCTGAAATTGATAGAAAGAAAACTACAGTTTGTGTACTTGCATATAATTTTTACAGAACCCCAATCTGATGCTCAGAGAGAGAGTTATGATGTTTTTCCCACGGTCACCTCTTTGAGATGAAATTCGGGAGCCTAAAACAATCCTATCTTCCACAAATCATATCTCCAAAAATGTTTCTAACCAAGATCTAAAATTTTTACAAGAGGTTCCTTAGAATTTCAGCTTGGTTCTAGGAAAATTTCAGATTTTGGACCCTTGTAGAAAAAACTGTATAGTGAAAATTCCGTGATGACATGTTTAGGTAAAATTCAGGAGCCTAAAAAAAAAACATAACTTCCACAGATCATATCTCTGAAATTATTGTTAACCAAACTCTAAAATTTTTTGAAGATGGTCCTTAGGACTTTGGCTTCGTGCTCTAGAACTTTCAACTTCTGAACCTTCAAAAAAATTAATTTATAGTGAAAATTCCACGATGACAGGTTTGGAGTAGTGAAACCCTAGAATCCAAAGCTCTGATACCAAATGTTATGAAACCAGCTCCAGAAATAGAATAAAAGAGAGATCAACGCCTTATAAATAGCCACTTCAAGGGGGAAACCTCCAATACATTACATAAATGAACAATTCTTGGATGATACAAATAATAAAACCTCCTCCTTATATATAGGAGTCCATGCGGCCACAGTGTAATCCTAGTGGAGCCACAATGCAATCCTAGCCGACCTAACAATAATAATGTAAGGGAAAAATAATAACAATATGGGGGTTATAGGGGTATAGAAATAACAATAAGGGGATTACACTAACAGCAATAAGGGACTATACTAGCAATATAAGGATGTCACATATCTTCTAACACCACTTTCAGGTGTTTGAGGTGTTTTTTGTTGTTTTTCTTGTTGTTGTTGTTATAGTTGTTGACCATTATGATTATCAGGAAAATTTACTTTTTGTGTTATCTCATCAAGCACTGTGTATTTTTTTTTTCATTTTCATATTTCTTTTCATGCATTTGATCCTTACAATACCTTTTCATTGAATATGACACATTTACTCCTAATTATTTTATGATTTTCATAGTCATATAATAGATGACCAAAATAATTAAGACCATATCCAATAATGGTACATTTTTTTTATTTTTCCTCAAGCTTTGTTCTATTTTCTTTATTAAAGTGGACAAAGGATTCATAACTAAAAGTCTTTAAAAATGATTAGTTTACCTTTTTACCTTTCCATTCCTCCTCGAGAATACCACCATCTAAGTAAATTCAAAGCCTTATGTTTATTAAATAAACGTTAGTATCTACAAAATCTTTCAAAAATTGTAAGGGAAATCCTGGATGCAATATCATGCACTTTGCACACTCCATGATTCTCATGTTCATCCTTTCTGACGGACCATTTTCCCATGGTGTTCTTGGAACTCTCTTCTCTTTGTGAATTCCATGCTCTGAAAAATAGTTATCAAAATATTTGTTGCAGTATTCACCTCCATTTTATAATCTGAGACACTTCAAGTACTTTCCCATATCATTCTTAGCCAAAGCTTTCCATTTATTGAAATTATAAAATTCATTATATGTATTTTTAATTCAGTAAATCAAGGTTTTTCTAGTTGCATCATCAATAACATTAACATAATAGTGATAGCCACTAAGAGATGATACCTAAGCAGGTCCCCATAAATGTGTATGCACTAATTTTTCTTTCCTCTTTTCCTTCCCAACTCTGATAAATATGGCTCTCTTTTTTTTTCTATAAAAACAATTTTCATAGAAATCCAAATATACATGCTTCAAACCTAGCAACAAATTTCTTCAGTGAAGGATTTGCATCCCTTTCTCATTCATGTTCCTGAGCCTCTGATACCACAATGTCATATCTACTATGGTGGAGGTTAAAACATAATACAATGTACCAACCTTTTATCCTTTTTCTATTACTAGGGATCCTTTAGTGACCTTCCAGCCTTTTTCTGTCAATGTAGTTACACAACCTTCACCTCCAAATTTCCCTATTGAAATTATATTTTTCTTTAGATATGGAACATGCATTACCTGTTTCAATTTCCATATGTTTACATTCTATTTCTTTCTAAAAACCTTACACATTGCAATGATTTTACAAGGTTTATCATCACCCAAATGAGCATGTCAAAAATATCCTTGAACATAGTCATGAAAATGTTTCCTACCAAGTGTAGCATGGAATGAAGCCTTTGAATCCACCACCCAAGCATAAATAACATTTTCTAATGAAAGAATCAAAGCATATTGCAACGCATCACCTATCACATTCTCTTCATGATTGCTCTCTTGTTGTCCATCTCCTTCTTTTCCTTTCCGATATTTGCAATCTTTATTTAAGTGTCATTTCTTCCCAAATTTCCAGCAGTCTATTCTTGATATGGATTTAGATATGCCTTTTCTTAACTTATTACAATTTATTCGGTTCCTTCCGCTTTCCATTTTTCTTCCCCTAGTCTCTACAGTCAAAGCATTACTTGATGTATCTCTAGAGCTTTTTCATCACATTTCCTTACTAAGGATGGCACCAACAACATCATAAAACTTTAAAGTACTAGATCTGGAGTGAGAGTTACTAATATAAATAACTAAGCCATTCCAACTTTCTGGAAATGGGCACAGAAATAACATAACCCTAACTTCATCATTAAAATTTATCACTATAACTTAACTGACTCGTAGCCATGTTAAATTAATTTGAATGATAAAAAATAGATCCACCTTCTCACATATTCATGTTAAATAGATGCTTCATAATAAATACCTTATTTGAGGCTGAGGGTTTTCCATACAGTGTTTTGAATGTTATCATTAAACATATTTTTGTTGTTTCCTTTCAAATGATAAATTTCATTGATGCTTCCAGACACAAACTTATTGTTCCTAGTGATTTTCTGTTCAAAAGTTCATATTCTTCATTGTCATACTCATTGTCTTATTTTATTTTCCGCTCAATGGTAGGTAAATATATTTTTGATATAGATAATATACCATATACATCTTCCAAAGTTGGTAATTTCAGCTGTTAAATTTATTGACCCTAAACCTACCATCTTCCGCCATTGCTCGCACTCGAACCAGGAACCCTTTTTTCCTACGATTTTATCATCCAAATAGACCTTCGTCTCTGATAGAAGTTGTACAAAATTAATTAATGGATCAATGAAACACATAAATATTTTGGAAACAAAAATACAAAAATGGATAAAAAAGACAGACACGGATATACATGGATCACCCAATTTTGAGTACATCCATAGAGAAACAACTAATCCTTCCTTTTATATTATGCAAAAAAAAGAAGATATACTTGACCTACAACAGATCTGGTGTAATTTCCTCTTCACTCTAACATAGCCTCATCTCTCTCTCTCCCACTCATAATAATAATATACAACCGCAATAAAATTACCTCATATAAACTGGGGGTTTCCTTCTAGGAAAAAAGCCCTAAGTTAACATAACTTCTACCGTCAGATCATCTGCCTAATGAACGACCCAGATTTACTATGAATTACAATATTTTACAATGCATTCTTTTTTTATATATTTTTTAGCTTCGGTGATGCTTCCCCCGAATCCCTGAAGGGGGGTGGCTCATAAAATTCATCGTCATCCCCCCTTCACCCCCATCGATGACGATTAAACATGTGTCATTTATGCCCCCTTTAGGAACAAGGATCCAATGCTAGTAAAAAAATAAAATGAATAATTAGGAATATAATAAATCTCCACAACAAACACTACTATGCCATGGGATTTAGTGAGCATGGACTTTATATTGGGATTGCAAGGACTGATAGGGTAATGAATCTATATATTTTGTGGTTGATATATTCTCTAAAATGACACATTTTATACCTTGTAGAAAAAATAGTGATGCCACCAATGTTTCCAATTTGTTATTTAAAGAGGTTGTAAGGTTGCGTGGCTTTCCTAGACGCATTGTATCTAATAGAGACACAAGGTTTTATGATAATTTTTGGAGAAAATTATGGAAGAAATTAGGTAATAACCTTAATTTTAAATCAACCTATCACCCACAAACTGATGGAAAAATAGAATTGGTAAATAATATCTTGGGAAACATCCTAAGAAGCTAGGTAAGTAACACTCCCAAACAATGGGATCACGTTCTTCCTCAGGTTTAATTTGCATACAATTTTACACCTAACATAAGTACAGATATGAGTCCCTTCCAGATATTGTATGGAATGCATCTAGTGGGAGTATATGAATAGAGGAAATTGGGAAAACAAGATATAAGAAGTGGAGAAGGTGAAGAATTTGTAGTGAGCATGTAATAATTGCAAGAAAGAGTTAAATAATAGCTACAGGAAAACAACATCAAATACAAAAAAAGGGTTGATTTAAATATAAGGCAACAAAACTTTGATATTGCTGATTTATTCACTATTCATTTGAGGAAAGAAACATTTCCTAAAGGAAGTTACAACAATCTAAAACTCAAGAGGATCGAACCTTGTAAAGTTTTTAGGAATTTTTCCTCAAATGCTTATGAAGTGGAGATTCAAATAAATGTTAATATTTCCCCAATTTTTAATGTTTTGGATTTGCATCCATTTCAAGGAATAGGAAATTTTTTAAATGATGAGTCTTCCAGTGAAGTAAATCAGATTGTTGAACAGAAGTAGTTGCATGCCGAAAGAAACTCCAAAGGAATTGAAGGGTTTTTAGATTGAAAAGTGGTGAAGAAAACTAAAGGAAATAGAAATTTTCAGTGTTTGGTTAGGTGAAGAAATAATCCATCGAAGGCTGCTAGATGGATGACTATTCTAGAGATGTCGAAGCATTGCATAAAGTTTCAAGAGATCGTGTACAATTTATTTCCCCGATCGTCTAATGTAGGAGCATATTACGCTTGAAATTCGAAAAAAGAAATGAAATGTGGAAGGAATTAGATTCCTTTATTTTATTATTAAATTAGATTTGTTTTAGTTCAAACAATAGAAATTTTGGATAGGAATTATGTTAAAAAATAATAATAAATTTTATCCGCTTTTGTGGATATATATGGAAGTAGTTTTTTATTAAGTTTAGTAAAATAGACTAGATTTGTAGGAGGAAAAATCTAAAGAAAGCTAAGAATTAGTGGAAAACAACAGAGAGCTTGGATTCCATTTTGGTAAATTTCAGCTCATCCCAATTTTAGTAATCATAGAAAAGGAATTAGATATATGATTATCTATGGATGTATATACTCAGTTTTTACAATTACGAAGAAAATAAAAACATATATATTATAAATTTGCTGGAGATTCAATGACTTGAAAATATATTTCGATAGTGAGAATGAGTTAATATTGCTTTCACACTATATCTTTTAATCTTGTTGTAGTTTAGGCAGAATATGACATCATATTTTCCCATGTAACCTACAACCAGATTAAATCACATAGAATATAATTCGATACTACTAATACAAATAAATTAGAAAAGATACTTTGGTTCTTGAAAGGTGTTTCCTTTCCAATTTGGATGATAGTGGACAATGCACGACATTGCAGCCAAAGATTTTCCTATTTAACTAAAAATTGAGAACTCAATTTTTAAAATTGAAGTGTTATAACTTGGGAATAAAATGAGGATAGTAGAATTTTACTCAGAAGAATTTAATAGGGCTCCAATTTGCACCAAAATATATGATATGATAATATTTCCATTAATTTTTCACTGAAATGAGGAAGAAAAGTAATGTATCATATTGGGTACTAAAAATTATTCAAAAAATCGAATTTATCCATAAAAGAGTACATAACTCTGAAATAAGTATTAACTATTTACTTACTTGGGTACAAAATCAAATAGACACTATAAATATATCTAGAATTGAATACAAATGTCTAAAATCCTAAGGGTTTTCTCCTTGGAGTTGCTCCCCATATTAAAAAAAATTATTTTCTACTCAGCCCCAATAATTTTTCCATCACTTTTGTGGGAGAAAACTCCAAGCGTCAGGGTTGAGAACACCAATAGATTGAAGGGAATCAATCAACAAGAAGCATGCAATCACACAGTCATAATGCATAAAATACTAAAGTCAGATTAGGAAAGCGTAACCATAGTTCCTATGTTTGGTGTTGTTCCCATAGGGTCCAAACCCTCTGCTTCCTCCAAGGCTTTAAAAACTACGATAAATTTCAGAGAAGCATCTATACTACAAGTAGTTCAAATCATGCATATTGTATGGATGTTAGATCATATAAGCATGAAGATATAAATCATGAATCATACATAATAAGATCATAACATGACTCTATAACATAAGACCATAACATTTAGGAACAAGATAAAGCTTCTTTGTTGATATCATCAAACGAATATGGAAGAATACAACCTGATTCGACCATAACTCCAAGCGAAACCTTCCTCCAGATTCGTCCAACCCAAGCCTCAAAAATCATCTCTCAAGCATATAAACATGGGTTTCATATAATGGAAAATGAACAGATCTATGAGGAAATAACATTTTCCTATGACTAGGAGTGCAGGAGGCACAAAGAAACTCATACTTGACTAGGGACCAATGGACTACAATATCAATATCCTATATCTTCCTCTCTTTAGGCCTTCCCATGAGGTGTATTTATATCACCCAAAAATAGTTTCTTCAGTTGAGATATAGTTAGGCCATAGGCTCTTGTAGGTGGGCTTTGAGTGAAACCCATAAACCACTCCCAAAAAATAGGATTTTATATTTTTTATATTTTAAATTATATATGTGTGCTATATATAGATAGTCGCACGTGTGTACATTTTTTTTGAAGGGAAAAGTTGCGTGTAGAATTAGAAATATATTTTTTAATAAAGTGATCAATTTTGAAGGAAAATGGATGCCCAAGGCCATAGCACAGAGCATCATATCTAGAGGAGTGTTGAATGATGCAAATCCATGATACTCTTTTCTTAATGTTGGAAAGTCTACTCTTGGTGGGTGGAATTCTCCAGCTCCTCCACGATTGCCATTCTTTGAAATCCTAAATTTTCCAGATATTTTGAAATCAATAAATGATCTGATCCGATATAATCTGGATTTTCCTGTGGTTCCCACCAAACTTCAACATGATATTCCAAAATTTGAGGCGAAGTCTAGGGAGGATCCGGCTTAACATGTAATAACATTCCATTTATGGTGTTCATCCAACTCCTTGATTGATGATTCAATCAGGTGGAGATTATTCCAATGCACCTTAACTGGAAATGTTGTGAAATGGTATGAAAATATTAGTGGGGGTACTTTTGGTACGTTTGGAGAACTTTCTACTATGCTTTTAAACCATTTTCAGTTGACCATCCGATATGATGATGGAATTGAGCTATTGGCTAGTATCCAACAAGACAAAGGAATGCACATTTCTTACCATATTAATGAATGACGAAGAAAAAAGAGGCTCATTAAGGCTTATATCCCTAATTAATTTCTTATCGAATGGTTTTTAAAATACTTATAGCTAGAAATTTCTAAGGATGTGTCAGTCTCTAGAGTGTTTAGTGATGAATAGACCATTTTTAGAGCCCAACAATTAGAACTCATATATTATCAATATGGAGTCCTCTACAATATTTTTCCTGATGCTCCTCGATCCAAGGTCGATTTAGCCAAACCCAATCCTAGTCCCCATGCTGGCCGACTAGTCGAATCGATCGATAGTAGCACAACTAACCTTCTAAGTCGATTGTAGTAGTTGTCTTTACAAATTTCTTATTTGGTTCAGGAATCGTCGTCAATGCCTATGCCTTCTCAAACTTTAACTATTAACATTGTCCAATATTCAAACACCAAAGGAAATAAAAAATCCAATGGGAATAAAAATGGATGTGGTAAGAAGAAATATAAGGATGGGAATGGGAATGCGAACAAACCTACTGATAATACTGGGGAGGGTAAAAAGGAGTCAAAAAGGAAAGTCAAATTTCCATGCAAATTATGCAATGGAGATCATTTAACTCATATTTTCCATAAGATTCAAGATGCTTAGTGCTTGTTAGCATAGTAGGGCTCTTATATCTCCTAAGATGTTCTGACTAACCTTTTTCCCCAAGGGAAACAAATGCTTGGTAGCACAAATACTAATACTAGGACCCCCACATGAGGAAGCTAGGAAGGGGAGACCTCATCGAATGTCTTCATGGTGATATGTAATGTTGATGTTGCTAAAATATCACATGATTATGGTGATTCAGAACCCTCTAAGGCTAAGCCTACTCCCAATGTTCCATATCTGCTCCATATTGAGAGCCGTAAAGTTGATCCTATTCCTTGGATGTCGAAAGGCTCTGCAAAACATTCTACTATCAATCCTAATGCCAAGGCGACCGAAAACTACTCTATTGTTGAAGATCTGGCTCAAAGACCTTGTTCGATGTCTGCGTTAGATGTAATCTAGTCATGCCTTGCACAAAGGATTGCGTTGCTCACTATAATAAGAGCGATAGATTCGGAAAACTCTCTTATTGTAACATTTGACATGTCAAATACTAAGAAGAGACTCCCCCATCACATGGCTTTCTAGATCAAATCTACATATCAAAAAATGAATATATTTTGAACTATAGTTGATGACGAAGCATCCACATGTGCCATGCCAATTGCATGTTGGAAGGCTATCATATTTCCTCAAGTTGTTCCTTCACCTAATCTCTTTACCACATTTGATTGTCATTCTCATAGGCCACATGGAATTTTTCCAGCCTTTCCCATTTGTGTTGGGGGCAAGGTGGTTAATACCGAGGTGAAATAGTTGCTTCCAACTTGGATTATAATATTTTATTGGGGAAAAATTGGATTTATGAAATGGATGCTATTATCATTGTTATTTTGCATCCTATGATTTCCACATGAAGGTGGAATTGTTATTGTTAATCAAATGGATTATTCTCCAAAAAATTCCAATGCATATTATTATTCTACTGTTCCCTTGGTGAAAAATGCCAAGCGACCTGTGGAGAATTTAGGATTCAGAATGTATTCCTCATGGATGGGTATTTTTTATTGTCCTTCTCTTATCGCTCGAATTAATGCCATTTCATCATCTAAGGCCCCTACTCGAAGAGGGTTCTTTAGAACTCATTATTTTTCTTATCCTTGGCCCTTACCCCCTCTATCGACACATAGAGGATGGGAAAGTGGGTGGAATGTCATACCCCATGTCTGCAACAGAAATTTATTCTCAATTTATAGTTAACACTCTAGATTCTGATCGCACTCCTCTTTCACCAGAGGATTTGGATGGATATCTGGCTCCGGCCTGGACCCTTGACTCTGCTTCCTCTATGGGATGCCTTGATATTTTCTTACCATCTGAGGAGGAAATCCTAGAAGCAATGAATAGTTTAGAAAGACCTTGCGATGACTTGCATCATTAGTCATATTTTCTCCCAGATTTGCCCCAACATAGATTTTTTCCAAAGGTAATATTTCTATTATTTCGGAAACTATTCTGGTGAACATCTCCAGGGATCCTAATATCATCGAGAATGTTTTCATCAGAGTTGAGTGCTCCCCAGAATAAATTCAGACTTATACCGATCATTTTAAGGAGTTTTGCAATATGTTTTCTTGGTCTTATGAGGAAATTCCTGGAATTGATCCCTCGATATTCCAACATGAGATCAATAATTAAGATAACACTAACCCTGTGTGGAAAAATATTTGGCCGATAAACTCTAGGAAAGCAACAACTATCAAAGACGAGGTTGAAAATATGCTAAAGGAGGGTTTTGTATAGCCTGTTCCATTAATTGAGTGGATCTCGAATCCAGTCCTTGTAGATAAAAAGCAAGGAATGATCTGCGTATACGTTGAATTTAGGGATTTAAATAAGGCTTGTCTAAAAGATATTTTTTCCACACCTTTTATCAATAATATTATTGATGAATGTGAGGGAAATGAGATTTTTTCCTTCATGGACGGTTTCTTGGGATGTAACCAAATTACTATCTTTCTTGAAGATCAACATGAGACAACTTTTATCTGTCCCTGGGGCACCTTAGCATACAAAAATATTCCTTTTGGCCTTAAAAATATTGGAGCTATTTTTTAGTGGGCCATGGCATATGCTTTCCATGGCATCAAGCATATCATCAAAGATTATTTGGATGACCTAGCTTCTCGTTCTTGAAATAGAATTGATCATCCACGTCACCTTTGTTTGATCTTTGAATGATGTCATTATTACAACATTAGGCTAAATCCAAATAAATGCATTTTAGTTATCACATCTGGTGAGTTATTGGAATTCATTATATGTAATGAAGGGATTCGTGTTGATCCCTTCAAGGTTGAGGCAACACTTTAATTTTCTCCCCCATCCACTATCTGTCAACTTCAAAGTTTCCAAGGAAAATTCTATTTCATGAGGATATTTATCATCAATTATGCTAATATTACAAAAATATTTATGATGTTACTGAAGAAAGAATGTAATATTCCTAATTTGCGACAGCAAATTGGAATATTCTATTTTGTTTATTTTTGCCACCTATAGTTTGTAATTAAATAAAAAGTGAGTGAAGAGGGTCTAACTCACTTAAATTAACTAAGACATCCACCTAGTAGCACAAAATTGTGACTTAAGTGGGAGTCAAGGGGGGACCCAACACCACATGGAGGAGAGGGCCTATGTACACTCTAGAAGTTTCTCCAAGCTTCTGTGGAGATAAGGATGAGAATGTGGATAAGGATGAGGATGTGGAGGAGAGAGAGAGACTACGTTGGGTTTTGGAGGGAAACCAACGTTATAAAATATGGAGGAGCCTCCTCATTTGATTCACGCTTGGATGCTTAGATTATGGATTGTTGAGTGACACATATTGTCTTCTTTGGCACGCTGGTTGTTTAGCCCGTCTGCTGCACTGTTTAGTGCAACCGAGTGTCTCCGTGCGGAGATATCACCCTTAGCCCTGGGGGACTTCGAGTGCCTGCTCGGGCAAGGTTATTTTCTTAGCATCATCCTCTAGGATAGTGTTATTGCTGCAGCAGCGTAATACTATGTTGTAGGGTGTTGCCGTGGTGACTTTACGACACCACCTCCTTCTCTTGTTTTTCAAAGGGAGAGTCTCTCTTTCCTTTGGAGGATCATATTGGGAGATATTGGAGCTTATTATCATATCTTGGCATCAGGCCTATATGTTCTTCATGGTATACTGCGCAGTTCTTTCCCCAGATCTGCGTTATTGCTGAGGGAGCAGCATTCCAGGGTTTTTGGCATCATTTTGGAGTTAGATCTTTGATTGAGGGTGATCCTTGGATTGGCCAACCAATCCAAGTATATTTCTGATCTGATACTGAAGTTTGCTTCAGAAATTCTGAATCATTCTTCAGATCTGCTGCAATAATACTCAGATCTGCTCCGGCATTCTCATGTATTGTTGAAATCCCCAAGGGGAAGTAATAAAGAGCCCTTTGGGCACTTTGTCTCATTATAGATCTATGTTTTCATGTATTTATCAGTTGCAAATCTGTAATATAATAAATATAAGCTTCAGCCTCCTGGAGAAAACGCTGAAGGGTTTCTGGATCAATCTTTGTCTTGCGGCACCTCTATCTTGAGGGGTTTTCTATATAAAACTGTTGTTTAACCTTGCTGAAAGCCTATGCCTTGTTCTCAAACTCATTCTCTGATTATTCATAGTGATTTACATCTCATACCTTCAGAAAATACGCTGCCCTTGCTTCAGTAAAATTCTGCATACTCAAAGTCTTGGGAAATCAGGGTTTTTCTTGACTAGTTGGGAAGGAGGAACTGTTTAACATAGCAAAACGCCTTTGTTTGAGTTGAAATTTGACATGGAAGTCCCTCTTAATCTAATGTAACATATTCCAGAACCTTGACTCGTCATTTTACGCAGATTTTCTTATACACTCATTTTAGGGCCAAAATCCTCACTTTTCCCCACCTTTTTGCCCCTAAAAGTTGAGTAAAGGTTGCTGCAGTATTTGGAGTGGGTTTTTGAGTGTTTATAAACACTTTTTATATTGTCTGAAGCATACTTTCCTGAGGAATGCGTTTTTGAGTCATGATCTGCTAAGAATTCCATTTTTGGGATACTACAGTTTGCTGCACTATTATTGTTTAGGTGTTCTAGTTCTATAACACTTGGTGTGTTTATCTCTTACTCTTAGACAGAGTCTGGAAAGGGCCAGATAGCCTCCGGATCTCGTCCTCTTTTAGAGGCGACATATTCGGTAAATGCCCTCCCAGTCAATCTCTGGTTGGGGTTTGGTGTGTTTTGAGATATCCTGGAAAAAGGGATATTACAGTGGTATCAAAGCATAGTTCTGGCTCAGCCTGTGGAGCTAGTTATCTATGGCACATATGAGGATTTCACATCAGCATGGTCATATACCCTTTGGAGATTATTTCCGAGAATGGCAGTCCAAGGGGGAAGACTTCAAAGCAGCTTTGCCCTTCAGGGATTAGTGTCAGCTCAGGCAGGATGAAGGAGGAAGGTACTATGGTAACAGAGGAGTTTCTAGCATGCAGAGTTCAGATTTGCAGCGTACCACTGGGAGATCACCTCTTCCCATGCATGAGGAATCCAATAGTCCCTGTGAGTCTAAGCCCAAGAAGACCGGAACGGTGAAAAAGGAGAGTTTATTCTCATCTCTTTTCAAATCCAGAAGAAATACATCCACCTTTGAGGAGGTCAAGAAGAATGAAGAAAAAGAAGAGGAAGTACCATGCGCTTCCAATTCTCATCAAGAAGAAGAGATCACATCACCTCTTGAGGAGGCTTGTGAAAACGCTGTCACACTCATGGAGGAGCAGCCACATGCATCAACAGTTGGGGCAACTGACACTTTTGAGGATGAGACTCTTGCAGCTCTACAAGAAGTTCCAAATGCAGATCGAGAGCAACTTGGTTGCACTACGCTGTGCAACATGGATGGAGGGGAGGTCTCAAGGAGAGATCTCACTGGAGATGCACTTCGAAACACCATGGGGTGCAATGACTTTCTTCCCTTCTCACAAGAGCAGATAGAAGATGGAGGACATCTTAGGATGGATAACATCTCTCATGCTTGTGCTGGACATCCCTTGAGCCATACACATCATGATGGGAGGTTTTTGCCTACCACCTATTTGATTCTTGATAGGGTCTCATTGATCCTTGAGAAGTTTATATTCCAAAATCCCATGAAGTGCAAAATCAGAAATTTGAGTTGGGAGGATGGTAGCCCTCATGGGAGGAGTACCAGGATGAGGAGAAGGAGGCATCCACAAGTGATTGAGTGGATGGGGATGATGAGCAAGGAGCTAGGAGGCTACTTGCAGATCGGTGCTACCAGGCAGCAGGAGGCTTGGCTGCGCTGGTTACTCTTGAGGGAGTTTGGCCATCACTTGTACTTGCAGATCTATGATACCGGGCAGCAGGAGGCTTGGCTGCGCTGGTTACTCTTGAAAGAGTTTGGCCATCACTTGGAAAACACTCTTCCTAAGAGTCGGAGGATGAAGGAAAGATGGCAGGATAGTTGCATCATTGAGCAGCATAGAGTATGGATGCATGGTGTTGATATGATACTCATATCATTCATTGTGTCTTCATCACATGATTGGTATGATGGAGGTATGGGGAGGCAAAAAATGTCTCGTTGCTTTGCTTATTTCTGGGACAGCAAGAGCATATTTTCTCTCACACTTTGTATGATGTTGTAGGAAGAGGGGATGGCATTATCTCCTTGATTTTTGATGATGGCTTGGAAGCACTTCCATCTTGGGAGGTGTTCCACATTTGTTGCAGCATTGTTAGAGGAGTCTTTGACAAGGAGCATGTCAAAGAATAGAGCTTTGTATTGACAGGAGCTTATTTGCATGAGCTCACAGCGCTGTCACTTGGGAGCATAAATTTATGGATGAAGTGTGCCCAGCAGAGATATGGTGGATTTATAACCCATAGGTCCCAGGATCACTTCATATTTGTTGCACAAAGAGGAGCACTGGGTTCATTCTTCTTCATAGCATGCCAAAACACTATGGAGGACTTATTTATGGACCCATGTACCATCTTACTTCTAGCATATGGTGAGGGATCTGTTTATACATTCATTAATTTGCACACTCTTGCCATTCCTATGTAGTACATTGCTTCACAAGGGGGCAAGCTTGTCACATTGCTCCATGAGATGTATTGGGCCAATCTACATGATGGAGGCAGCTATCTCTTTTGTGGCCTTGGGCAAATGTCTTATCACCACATGTATGTTCATTTGCTGCACTATATCATGTATCATATGAAGACATGCATGATTAACATAAGCATTTTTCCATGTACTCTTAACAAGCAGCAACTTGTAAAACTGCGTTGTACTTGTTTGGGAAGCTGTTGGTACCTCTTTTCATCACAGGTAACCTTCAGCGTTTCCTTCATTTTGCTGCTGATTGTGTCTCCATTTGCTGATATAGATCATATTTTTATGGGAGGCTTGATTATGAGGGAGACACATGAGCTGGATTTGTCTTTGAGTGGGAAGAATTCTCACAAATTCTGCACTACATGTTCTAATAGGAGCATGGGAGGAGGCATGGCCACTACTACTACATATGCGTTCTCTTTTGAGGTGGGCCACGAGATTGATAGTCATCCATTGTACAACCATGGGCAAGTGTTTGGTCTTAATTTTTTGTCATATTCATCCATTTACTATCCATTAGAAGATGTGATGGATCTTGTACATTGCTTTCCATGTAATTTTCTGAAGTTGTAGTGGATGAGACTGCGTTGTATCCTTGTGAGAGATTGTTTGCATCATCTATCATCATGTAAAACCATCAGCAAACCTCTCATTCGGATGATCCATGATGACCATGTCCTATTCTTCATGGATGGATGGTTTTGGGCCAGCTTGTTCTTCATTGTTGGAGGAACCTTCTCTGGAGGATTGTTTTTCACTTTGCCATTGGAGGGCAATGATTTTGCAGCCCAGGATCAGCATACACTCTAAACTTGTCATGAGTGGAGAGAAGGACATCATGGGGTAAGCTATTATTATTGCCAAGATCATATTTTCAGCCCACCTTCATTACCAGAGATCGAGGTGGAAGGAGATTTTCAGGAGTTGCCTTGTTGGGAGGTGGCTCATTTTGTTTGGATGATTGCTTGGAGATGGAGGATCCACACGGAGGAGATGTTCCTCATTCTATTCCAGATCCATGCCTTGAGTGGAGAGCACTGATGAGTTGGTACACAGTCAATGGGATAGCCTACATCGTGACATATATAGCACAGCAGGAGTCATGGTCTTCGTTGGTTGGATGGTACCAGGAGAGATCAGTTTGGGATCCTAGCATTGAGAGATCCCTTCATATCAAGATGATGCGAGATCCCTTCATATCAAGATGATGCAGAGGACAAGGAAGATTCAGTGGTGCATCTGGGACTCGGACATATTTTGCAGTGTCAGTGAAGATTTGTTCAGGCAGTTTCTTGAGGGCAAGCAACATTTTTTCAGGGGGGACTGTAATATTCCTAATTTGCGACAGCAAATTGGAATATTCTATTTTGTTTATTTTTGCCGCCTATAGTTTGTAATTAAATAAAAAGTGAGTGAAGAGGGTCTAACTCAATTAAACCAAATAAGACATCCACCTAGTAGCACAACATTGTGACTTAAGTGGGAGTCAAGGGGGGACCCAACACCACGTGGAGGAGAGGGCCTATGTACACTCTAGAAGTTTCTCCAAGCTTCCGTGGAGATAAGGATGAGAATGTGGATAAGGATGAGGATGTGAAGGAGAGAGAGAGACTACGTTGGATTTTGGAGGTAAACCAATGCTATAAAATATGGAGGAGCCTCCTCATTTGATTCATGCTTGGATGCTTGGATTATGGAATGTTGAGTGAGACATATTGTCTTCTTTGGCACGCTGGCTGTTTAGCCCGTCTGCTGCACTGTTTAGTGCAACCGAGTGTCTCCGTGCGGAGATCTTACCCTTAGCCCCGGGGGACTTCGAGTGCCTGTTCGGGCAAGGTTATTTTCTTAGCATCATCCTCCAAGACAGCTTTATTGCTACAGTAGCGTAATACTGTGTTGTAGGGTGTTGCCGTGGTGACTTTACGACACCACCTCCTTCTCTTGTTTTTCAGAGGGAGAGTCTCTCTTTACTTTGGAGGATCAGATTGGGAGATATTGGAGCTTATTATCAGAACTTGGCATCAGGCCTATATTTTCTTCATGGTATACTGCGCAGTTCTTTCCCCAGATCTGCGTTATTGCTGAGGGAGCAGCATTCCAGGGTTTTTGGCATCATTTTGGAGTTAGATCGTTGATTGAGGGTGATCCTTGGATTGGAAAACCAATCCAAGTATATTTCTGATCTGATACTGAAGTTTGGTTCAGAAATTATGAATCATTCTTTAGATCTACTGCAGTAAAACTCAGATCTGCTCCGACATTCTCATGTATTGCTGAAATCCCCAAGGGGAAAGTAATAAAGAGCCCTTTGGGCATTTTGTCTCATTATAGATCTATGTTTTCATGTATTTATCAGTTTCATATCTATAATATAATAAATTTAAGCTTCATCCTCCTGGAGAAAATGCTGAAGGGTTTCTGGATCAATCTTTGTCTTGTGGCACCTCCATCTTGAGTGGTTTTCTATATAAAACTGTTGTTTAACCTTGCTGAAAGCCTATGCCTTGTTCTCAAACTCATTCTATGATTATTAATAGTGATTTACATCTCATACCTTCATAAAATACGCTTCCCTTTCTTCATTAAAATTCTTCATACTCAAAGTCTTGGGAAATCAGGGTTTTTCTTGACTAGTTGGGAAGGAGGAACTGTTTAACATAGCCAAATGCCTTTTTGTGAGCTTAAATTCGACATGGAAGACCCTCTTAACCTAATGTAACATATTCCAGAACCTTGATCCATAATTTTACGTAATTTTTCTTATACACTCATTTTAGGGCCAAAACCATCACTTTTCCCCACCTTTTTGCCCCTAAAAGTTGAGTAAATGTTGCTGAAGTATTTTGAGTGGGTTTATGAGTGTTTATAAACACTTTTTATATTTTTTGAAGCATAATTTCCTGAGGAATGCGTTTTTGAGTCATGATTTGCTGAGAATTCCATTTTTGGGATACTACAGTTTGTTGCACTATTATTGTTTAGGTGTTCTAGTTCTATACCGCTTGGTGTGTTTATCTCTTACTATTAGATAGATTCTGGAAAGGGATAGATAGCCTCCAGATCTCGTCCTCTTTTAGAGGCGACATATCCAGTAAATGCCCTCCCAATCACTCTCTGGTTGGGGTTTGGTGTGTTTTGAGATATCCTGGAAAAAGGGATATTACAAAGGAGTTTTATTTTTATGGGACGATTTCGCTCAATGCTCATTCGATGCTTTGAAAAAAACAATGACCTCTGCTCCTTTATTGATTCCACCTTATTATAGCAGGGATTTCCTCTTATATCTCGATGTGGTAGAAATACCATAGGTATGGTTCTGTTTCAAGGGGATGATGCTATCTATGAGCACATGATTTATTATTTGAGCTGAGGCTTGGCCGATCCTAAACTCTGATATGCTCCTATAGATAAATTAGCTTTGGCAGTTGTTCATGCCATCCAACGACTTCGACACTATATTCTCCTTAGAAAAATGTTAGTCTTGGTTCATCTCAACCAATTTTAATATTTTTTCAATAGGCAAGTGATTGGGGTAAAATATAACAGATGGATTTTTATCGTACAAGAATTTGATATAAAGTTAATGTCGGCCAAATATAAAAAAATATTTAATATTTATGGAAATAATCTCGGAGTTTCCTTATGAAGAGGAAGTTGTTTATGAAGTATCATTTCCTGATCAGCATATTTTCCTTATTTATTCATAATATCCTTGGTATGGAGATAACATAATATATCTCTAGACTTCAAAGTTTCCTCTTTCCTTTTTAAAGGATGAATGCGGAAAATTGTGCCACCTCGCTAGAAGTTATATCATTTTAGTGACACTTTATATCATCGCAGGATTTATTCAATCCTTAGACGTTGTTTAAACCTAGAAGATTTTGAGTTAGTGTTGAATAACTGCCACAATAAAGCTTGTGGTGGTCATATATCTCAGCTTGCTACAACCCAAAACATCTTGTGTGCGGGATATTTTTGGCATTTGATTTTCAAATATTGTGTTAAAGCAGTAAAAAAATTCCATCTTTGTCAGGTTTATACTTGGAAAAGGCACGCTCATCTAGCTCTACTTTTTCATATTATCATCGTCAGTCATTTCACAAAGTGGGGTATTGATTTTACAATTTGTAACCTACCTTGGGAAAAGGGTTATAAGTATATTATCACAACAGTGGACTACTTTACGAGGTAGGCCGAATCTATGGCTACTTTCGCCAACGATGGTGTGACAAAAACTATTTTCCTATTCAACCAAGTCATTTCTCATTTCGCTATTCCAAAGGATATTTTCATTGAAAATGCACTAGTACAAAATGGCTAATTAGTTACTAAAAAGATGACTAAAATTTCCATATAAAAAACTATTTTTTGGTCGGTGACCAATAGTAGCTAATTTACAGTATCTTATAACACGACCAAATTTTAGTCGTTTTTAGCTTATTCATTAATTGGTTATCTTAATTTTGTTGTCTAGTAGTATATTTAGTTATTAATTTGGTCATTAATTTAGTCACTGATTTGGTCATTAATTTAGTCATTGATTTGGTCATTGATTTAATCATTAATTTGGTCTTTAATTGTCACAATTAATGACCAAATATACAAAAAAATATATTACTATAGGATCACCTAAAAAATCAATTAATGACTAAAAAATTATGACCAAAATGTTGGTCGTGTTATAAGATACTGTAAATTAGCTACTAATAGTCATATATATGCAAATTTTAGTCATTGTTTGAAAAAAATCAATGACCAAAGAAATATGACTAAATTTTGGTCGTGTTATAAGATATTGTAAATTAGATACTAATATTCGTATATATGAAAAATTTAGTCGTCATTTGTAATCACAAATTTATCATTTGCAATAGTCATTTATCTTTTTTTGGTAGTTTCATATTCATTATATAAACAACTAATTTAGTAGTTTATATTGATTTTATTTACTTTCATTAATAATCATTATAAATGACTAATATAGTTGTATATTCATTTTATTTGTGTTCATAATTAATCAATACAAACTACTAATTTAGTAGTTTTAAATTTATTATGTTTTCATTATTAATCAACATAAATGAATTTGTATGATTTAAAAAATTCCATTCAATGTGCATGTTCATCTAATATGAAAACACAAAGTTGCATATATTAATTACAATATTAAACAATATCAAGTGGAACTATAAATAATTTCAACCACATAAATTATGTTATATGAAATGTTAAAATTATTACAATATGAGTTTCCAACTTAATATTGGTTGGACTACAATTTACACATGAAATGATACTCCATCACCTCAAGACATTATCATTGTGTTTCTAAGGCATTTTAGGTCAATTCACCAACCCTGAAGGCTTGACCATCAGTCTCTATATATGTGTCTTATGCGGGATATTGGCTCTAATGGTATCACTATACTAGTTCTCTTCTCTCTCTCTTTTTGAATTTGTGGCTCCAATGTTATGGCTCTCCTCTTTCTTCAATTCCTTCTTTTTAACATCAATATTGAGTTCATTTTCTCAAAACAAAAGAAGATACAATGCAGAGTGTAAGACATGAAAGACAATGAACACTAGAATATAAACTAAATTAGACTAGAAATAGTTTATATGACATATACCTAAACATCAACAATGTCAAAGCCATTTTTCCCCATATAAGAAAGAAACTCGAACAAATTTTCTTCAGTGGGGTGATATTGGCCACTATAATGTGTCTAGATGACCTGTATAAACAAAGAAAATAAAATGTCACCATATATAGAAATGAACACCTTAGTAACTTCGTATTCAACCTTCAAGGAAAGCTTAAGAACAATCATGTCAACTAAGTTACATGCTAAAAATCTCAAGCTATGGATAACTTGTCAAAACAAAAAATGTGAGGTGTGATGTTTAATCTTCGTCGTTTATTCACAACAACATTTCATTTTCTAATGCATGAACTTGGTCAAGTATATAAACAACATGTGCTCAAATAAAAACATGAAAGTAAACTATTGTGATAGTCATGAAAATATTTTAACACAAAATAGCTATAAATATTCCAATCAATATCATGTAATACTAATTTCATCTTCAATATTTGGTTATTGTTTAAATGGACATGATACCAGGTATTTTCAATGTCATTGTTAAAAGACAACAAAATCAAAAGAATTGTCCAAAATACAATCAAACAATAAAGAGAGGATATGATGGAATGGAAATTTCTATTATAAAAAAAAATTATTTACCTGTCCATCGATGTCGTGTTTGGAATTCCTAAAAAAATTTCTTGCCCCAAATAACCATGAGGTGAAATAATCAGAGTTACATTAAAAACCATAAGAATTCCTACTAGAAACATTTCCAAAGTCAATGGCTCAGGTGCCTAAAGTATCTCTAACAACAAATTAATCATATCCAAGGCATACTATGCATTGTCTCCCCATCTGTTTTCCAATCACATTTCCTGTAACCTTCATATTTAAAGCCTTCCTGAGATATGAGAAGGTATCAATCAAGTAATACATCAGAAAAATCGACCTCAATGACCTCCTCAAACAATTTCTTTTCTTTTTTGATATCTTGGGTAGAAAAAACAACATATCTACAAAATAAAAATGCATATATTACTTATGTTCAAACTTTGTATATGGTGTATTCTGAAGAATATTTTTAAGATGTTCCTTTACCTTTACCAAAGTGAATTTTAGCTTGGTTAAACTATATATCCTTTCATTTGGCATCAATTTCAGCAAGATAAATGTCACACATTATTCTTTCCCATTTCTTAACATGCTACATATGAAAATTTAAAGTCACATAAAACCAAGAGAAAACCATTTTCTAACCAAAGCAAACAAACAATCAATGCCTCTAATAAAACTTCATTATAATATTAGCAAATGAAAAAGGAGTGGACCATTTTTGTTGTTTGAATTTGCCTATTATTGTTATGAAAATGTCGAGCTTTAGGAGCCAACAAATGTGAGGGAAGTTGTAAAAGATAATGTTGACCTAATTTGTATACTTTTTCAAAATGATGTGAATGATGTCATTTTTGGATGTGGTAAATCTCATAATAAGAAATGGCCACATTGGATGCAAATATTAAATATAAAAACTTGTGTACATGGCATATATTCTAATAAATTACATTGCAATGAATACCATGGGCCTCGACGGATTATAGGTCCTCAGTATGTTAGTCTTGATGATGAAAGAGAGATGAAAACGTTAAGTATGGCTGATCCCAGTTTGTATGGTGGATATCTTCAAACCAAGGTCATCATCTCAGTGAACGTAGGTTCTAACATGGTAAACATGTGTTTGGTCTTGACCCAATTTAATTCCATAATACTTTGTTAAGACTCAAGAGAACATAATGGTCCTTCAGCTTATAATAGGGTTACTTTTGAGGTTATAGATAAAGATTATCCAAAGAAAATGGATTTTTGGGCTCCAAGAGATATGTATAATTTAGATGATAACAATTATATGTTTTTTTCCCAAGATTCAAATGTAGGGATACATTTTGTGGATTTCACTAATAGATAGAATGAGAGAAATAATCCATGAGGAGAATCTACTGGTCTCTTTTGTCATTAACATTGCCTTAACTTCAGATGACTGAAAGACTGGATAGGATACTTAGAATTTTAGGACGACTTAGCTTGTACTTATTTGGAGATCTTTGAAATGGTCTTAGTATGTGTTTTTTAATGAATAAATGGATATGAGCTTATGCTCTTTGCATTTTGAGCTCAAATTTGATGTGGAATTAAGTTGAAAAGGAAATGATCTTTGAGTGTTGGATTTAATATTTAGACTTTTAGGATGGCTTAGCTTGTGCATATTTGGAGATCTTTGAAATGGTATTATGTTAATTTATGTAGATGTTCTATGCTAAGGTGAAAATATACTTTAACCTTATAGGGCATAATTAAACTAAGATGAAAATAGAACATATCGATATATCGATGGAAGACAAGCCAAACAGAGATAAAGAACGGTGGAGTTACGATGATCAGTAGGATGCTTCAACCAAAAAAGTCTTCATAAGGTTAGCCACCTACCTTTGTCACACAAGCCAAAGAAATTTAATCAAGAATACTCTACCAAGATGCAGCACGAAGAGACCCTAAACGCAGAACCAAGAATGCTGCTCCATCACCATCTAAGAGAGAAGAAAAATGCCTCCACAACTTTTTTGTATAAAATGAACTCCAAGTATCTCCAATATATAGGCATCTATGGGGGTGTGTGACACATCTCTTATGCATGTGGGATAAAACATGCCGACCTTGAACATGTGGAATAAATTCAAAATACAT
This sequence comes from Pinus albicaulis, assembly GCA_034641835.2. Taxonomy (NCBI): domain Eukaryota; kingdom Viridiplantae; phylum Streptophyta; class Pinopsida; order Pinales; family Pinaceae; genus Pinus; species Pinus albicaulis. Next base: position 130,923,121 of record CM076571.1, on the reverse strand, counting down.
GTTTTGATCATTTGATCAAGATGATCTTTAGATCAATCTTACACCTCGACAAAAGAGGAATCCAATAAAAATATTGGCATTGTCATCTGAGCATCACATCATGGATTTTGGACCTAGTTGCCCAAAATTAACACTCCCTCTCAATTAGGGAGAACTCCATCCACCAATGCCATCCAAACATCGTGCCTCATCCTGTCATAACTTTCTTTGTTGACTTCTTTCTTTCAGAACAAAAGGTGAGTCACAAATACATCTGTTACACTAAAAATTGTCACCTTGACATTCTGTTGACTGCATGAGCTCATTAACACTCATACATACCTCCTTTGCAAGTCTTACAACCTTTACTCCTCATGTCAAGCCCCGAAACAGAAGGAAAAACCCTAAAAATCTCTGAAACTTTGGGTACGCATGCAACATGAAGCTTGCCTGCGTTCTTGGCTTGGGTACATAGGTAATGCATGGCTTACCTACGTTCTAGAACGTATTTTTCCTTTGGAATGCCTGTGTACCCTCCTAAAAGTCAAAAAGGCAAGAAAGTAAAGTCAAAAAAGTGGTTTGAGGTCAATTCTAGAAAGTTTTAGATGAGAATTTTTGGGGATGAGTACGCTTTGATAAGGTGCATGTATCCCTCACCTTAAGGAACTAATCCCTTGATGTGAGGAGTCTATCCATTTGAAGGAGGATTATATCCCTACAAAGGTGGAATCCTAACCTCCTCATCTGCTCTATAAAAGGAGGCATTGGGTAGCCTCAAAGGGTTAAGAAGTTTTTGGAGATTGAGATTTTGGAGATTGAGGATTAGAGTTCAAGCTTTATGTGTGATTGAGTCAAAGTTCTGTTGAGATTTAGTCTTCTTTCTACTGAGCTTTTGAGAGGAAAGATCACATACCTCTTTATGCTCCTGGAGGAAGAGTGCAAGACTTATCAAAGTAGAGGAGATTCCTTCTTCGAACCCTGGGAAGGCCTTTCGAACATCAAGGCTAAGGTTGTAAGGTTCTTCTGTATACTTTAATATTAATACAATCAAGTTCTGTTTTTCTCAATAAATTGTCGTTCGATTTTTTATTTCAATAAGCTATCGTTTGATCGTTTATTTCATAGATTCCTTGATCACTATGATAGGTATGTTTTATGATTATTTGTTATACAGGTTTTATTGATATTTTCTTGTTTGTGATTTCAGATCGACGAAAGATGACACTTTCTTGTGATGAAAGAACTCTTGTTGCGACAGAAGGATTATTGTTGCAACGAAAGGACTCCTGTTGCGACGAAGGATTATTGATGCGATGGAAGCTTTACGACCACAAATAAGAATTTAGATCTAAGGTAGGATCGACACCTTCATAGCATTTATTTGTAAAATGAATATATTTAGAGAAAGCCAAACTTAGTTGTTTTTTGTTGCTAGATTGTCTTTTGACACTAGGGAGATTGGTCTTGTCTGAAAGAACGATTTATCCAGCCAAAAAATTGGCGACTCCACTGGGAGAGTTCCTTTTACTGTTTCAACCTCATTAAAAAATGAACCAGTGAGTCTGAGGAGAATTCCTTTTACTGTGTCAACCTCGTTAACGAATGAATCAGTGAGTCTGAGGATGGTTCCTTTTACTGTGTCAACCTCATTAAAAAATGAATCAGTGTCTTTGAGGAGAGTTCCTTTTACTAAGTCAACCTCGTTTAAAAATTAATTAGGTATGAGGAAAGTTCTTTTCCTGTGTCAACCTCGTTAAAAAATGAATCAGTTGGTCAGAGGATAGTTCCTTTTACTGAGTCAACCTCGTTAAAAAATGAATTAGGTATGAGGAAAGTACTTTTCCTGTGTCAACCTCGTTAAAAAATGAATTAGTTGGTCAGAGGATAGTTCCTGTTACTGAGTCAACCTCGTTAAAAAATGAATTAGGTATGAGGATAGTTCTTTTCCTGTGTCAACCTCATTAAAAAATGAATCAATAGGTTATATAGGTAGATTGTAGAAAGTAGATTTGAGGACAGTTTTTTACTATGTCAACCTCGTTTAAAAAATGAAACATGTAGATGAGGATAGTTCCTGTTACTATGTCAACCTTGTTAAAAAATTAAACACGTTGGCATGAGAATAGTTCTTTTCTCTGTGTCAATCTCGTTAAAAAATGAAACAAAGCCTCCCCTAATTGAGTCGAGTCTTTGACTAGATCTCGTACATATTAAGTCGTTTATTTAGGTTAGTTATTTCAGTTTTTTGCATAATTTTCTTACAGTTTGAGGACGGGTCTTTCATATGATCTCGTAAATTAACCTTAATTCCATCTAGCTATTAACTACCAGCAGTGTATTTAGTTGAATGAAATGAAGCTGGGGGGGCATGCGCTCTAGCAGTTACGCTTAGGGGGCATCAAGCATAGTTTTCTTTCTGTTTCAACCTTGTGTAAAAATGAAACCACTCTGAAGCATATTTTTTCTTTGTTTCAAGCTTTTGTAAAAATGAAACCTATCTTGAGTCAATTTTGGTTATTATTTTCAAGACTAGTTAAACTCATGAAAATCCCGAGATTATTTTGCTATCTTTCATTCTCGTAAAGCACATGAAAATTCCGAGTTCTTTCCGTCTTTTCCTGCTCGTAAATTAAATTGAAAGTCGGCCACATGAGTACATTTTTATCCCTTTTTCGAACTCGTTAAAATTTACAGAAAAAGCGAAACTACTGAGTATACTTTTATCACTTTTTCGGACTCTTGAAAATTATGAAAAAGCGAAACCTTGGAGTTCTCTTTTATTTTAATTTCCTCTAAAAATTAAACATTGCCGAGCACTTGACTATTCGAACTCAAAGTAAATGAACAATTATTCCTTGTATAAGTTTACCTTTATTTGACCGAAATGGACTATTTACGAAAAAGGTATATGTTGAATAATCATGGTCAGTAGAGTTCTCTCTTGCATTATTTTATCCCTTTTCAGGCTTGAGAGACTAAAATTACAAAAAGGTACACTCATGGAGTTTTCTTAAGTTTTTCTTCTGACTCCCTAAAAATGAAAAACACCTATTTTCTCCTATACTGGACTCGTTAAAATTTAACAATAAAGGACCTGTTTAATTTGCAAACAGGAACGAACCACTCCTTCTTAGGGTTCGAATTTTAAACTAAGTTGGACTCATCCGAAGGATGAGTTTATAAACAAGCAAATGTTATCCTCCTCAAGCTTGTCAAAAATAAAGAGGTACTTGCCAGAAATGGTGGGGGAAAAGAGAGAAAAACAAGCAAATGTTATCTCCTCTCAAGTCAGAAATGAAGAGGTACTGCCGTAATGGTGGGGAAAAGAGAAAAATGGACTTGTTTGTTGTATTGATTTTTCTCCAAATTACCAACTACTAATGAACACCACACTTTTCAATCACCGTTGTAAAACACTTTGGTCAGCTAATCAAACCATATTGGAAAGTCTTCAATGTTTTGGGTATTAATGAAGTCAATTGTCACCAAGCCATCTCAGTTGTCGCTTTTTCTAAAAGTGACGCTTCAAATAAACCATTCATCTGCAAAATATCTGTCATCCATTTTGACCATCCCTGAGTCAGTCCTTGCCAATATATTTCTCCAAAACTTGATCTATGATTTCATGTCGTGGGATTTCCTACGACAGATCACTTTCTATCGACGACAGCTCTTTATCTAGGAATTTGATCCAGAAATCGTTAGTACCTTGAAATCTGCATGCGTCAATGGCAGGTTTCTCACTTTCGACGATAGGTTACATCATTGACCTTCGATCGAATGATTCCGTGACATGTTTGACTTCAGCTCATTCATTCACATTTCGTGGATTGTAGTGAGTACTTTGAGAGCCATTGACATTACTGGTGGTTTCTCTCACACTTGTTAACAGTTTACATTATTGACTGGTAATCAAGTGGTTTCTACCATGTTCGACTTCGACACATTTATTCACATGGATAGAATCATACTATTTTGAGAAGTGGAAATCAAGACCCTGGATCTAGTTTCTACCATCTAGGCTGCGAGGAATTTTGTCATTCATTTATGCAGTAGATTATTCATTACAGATGGTTGTGCCCATGCTGTGTCTACACTATTGATGTAATATTAAAATCATTTATGTATCAGAACAAGTTTAGTTAGTTTTTGATCTGAGTATGGGAATGCCTACCTCAGTGATGATATGATTACATATATATATTTTGCGTTGAATTTTTTTACAGGTTCCGAATGGGGTGTCCAGGATGATCCTTGAAATGATAAAGTACTTCACTCTTCAAATATGACAGACTTCATCTTCATCTATTTCAGACTTCGCACTTTAGGGGGAAATCTGTTACACTAAAAATTGTCACCTTTACATTTTGCTGATTGTATGAGCTCATTAACACTCATACATACCTCCTTTGCAAGTCTTACAACCTTTACTCTGCATGTCAAGCCCTGAAACAGGAGGAAAAACCCTAAAAATCTCTGAAACTTTGGGTACACATGCAACATGAAGCTTGCTTGCGTTCCTGGCTTGGGTACGCAGGTAATGCATGGCTTACCTGCGTTCTAGAACACATTTTTCCTTTGGAATGCCTGCGTACCCTCCTTAAAGTCAAAAAGGTGAGAAAGTAAAGTCAAAAAAGTGGTTTGAGGTCAATTCTAGAAGGTTCTAGATGAGAATTTTTTGGGATGAGTACACTTTGATAAGGTGCATGTATCCCTCACCTTAATGAACTAATCCCTTGATGTGAGGAGTCTATCCCTTTGAAGGAGGATTCTATCCCTACAAAGGTGGAATCCTAACCTCTTCATCTGCTCTATAAAAGGAGGTAGTGGGTAGCATCAAAGGGTTAAGAAGTTTTTGGAGATTGAGATTTTGGAGACTGGGGATTAGAGTTCAAGCTTTATGTGTGATTGAGTCGAAGTTTTGTTGAGATTTAGTCTTCTTTCTACTGATATTTTGAGAGGAAAGATCACATACCTCTTTATGCTCCTAGAGGAAGAGTGCAAGACTTATCAAAGTAGAGGATATTCCTGCTTCGGACCCCGAGAAGGCCTTTCAAACATCAAGGCTAAGGTTGTAAGGTTCTTCTGTAGACTTTAAGATTAATACAATCAAGTTCTGTTTTTCTCAATAAATTTTCGTTCGATTGTTTATTTCAATAAGATGTCGTTTGATCATTTATTTCATAGATTCCTCGATCACTATGATAGGTATGTTTTATGATTATTTTTTATATAGGTGTTATTGATATTTTCTTGTTTGTGATTGCAGATCGACGAAAGATGACACTTTCTTGTGATGAAAGAACTCTTGTTGTGACAGAAGGATTACTGTTGCGACAAAAGGACTCTTGTTGCGACGAAGGATTATTGATGCGACGGAAGCTTTACGACCACAAATAAGCATTTGGATCTAAAGTAGGATCGACACCTTCATAGCATTTATTTGTAAAATGAATATATCTAGAGAAAGACAAACTTAGTTGTTCGTTTGTTGCTAGATTGTATTTTGACACTAGGGAGATCGGTCTTGTCCGCAAGAACGATTTATCCGGCCAACCACATCACTCATGGCTAACCCGAAGTTAGATCATAGGTCGAAAACCTTTATAGGACTCAAAGGAGTTACACACAAAGTTGAAGTTGGTTTAACTAATCCGAAATCATTCGGAGGTCTAAAACGTATCTTGGACTCGAGAGAGTTATATACTAGCCCGAAGTTAGTTTCACTGACCTGAAGTCAGTTGGAGGTCTGAAACCTCACTTGGACTCAAGAGAGTCATATAGTAATGTAAAGTTAGTTTCTCTGACATGAAGTCAGTTGAAGGTATGAAACCTCACTAGACTTGATCCCAGATCAAGTGGTTGGACATGCGCCATCTTAGACATAAAGAGTATGAAAATATTTGATGCATCCATTGGTATTACTATGGTCTCTATTCACATTTCCCACCTCATTGGCCAAATGAGAGATACTTCCCATGAGTCTAAAACTCCATGGGTAGGATGCATACGGGGCATATATTAGTGAGAGGGAAACCAACTCAATATCATCACACTAGGGTGGAAGCACACCAACTAGGTTCGGCAAGCCTAGACCTATGGTTGCATACAACACCAAGAAGCTATCCCCAAATCCCTCTAGAGCACCCAGAACTCATCGTCCAACAGTAACCTCTAAATAGGGTCATTCCATGATTCCAAGATTGTCACGAAAGGTTAGGAATATGACCTTCGCCAAGGGCTTTGTGAGAATATCTGCGACCTTCTCATCAATTCTTATATGATCAAGCCTTACAACGCCTTGTTGTACCATATCCCAGATAAGTGGTACCAGACATCAACATGCTTAGATCGATCGTGGAACACGTGATTCTTTGACAAATGAATCCCCCTCTCGTTATCAAAAAGGATAATGGTGGCATCTAGCACATGATCAAACAACTCACTGAAGATCTTTTGCAACCAAGTGTCTTCACAACAGGCCATACATGCTGCATTGTATTCGGCCTCAATAGTGCTCAAAGCTACCAAATTCTGCTTCTTGCACGAAGAAAACCTAAGTGTGAAGCAACATTCATATGTGCTATTGTGATCCACCACACTTCCAGTGCAATCGACATAAGTATATCCATGGAGTCTCAAACTCTTGGGAGTGTATCTCAGCCCATGGTCTATCGTGCCCCAGAGATATCTCAAGATATTCTTGGCACCAACCTAGTGAATGTTATGAGGATCAACCATGTGTTGACTTAACTTTTTCACTGCACATCATATGTCTGAACAGAAGTTCCATAAGAACATTAGAGCCCCTATGATTTGATGATACTCATTAGGATTTTCTAGCATGGGCCTAGCCATGTTTCCACTCAACTTTTTAAAGTTGAGCTCCATCGGTGTTGACACGGACTTACAGTCCACCATTCCAAATCTTTCCAGCAACTTCACAATATATTTTCCTTGAGAAAGAAAAAAATTTCCAGGTCTCTGTTAGACCTCTAGGCCTAGGAAGTAATATATCAGTCCTAGGTCCTCCATCTCAAACTTAGATGTGAGCTCTTTCCTACACTGATGAATGAGAGGGTTAGCACCTATCATGAAGAGATCATCCATATACAACATCAGAATGAGAGTCTTTTCTCTATCAAACTTGAAGTAAAGGTTCGGATCAACATAAAGTAGCTATATATGCTCTCGTTCCAGGCCCTGGGGACTAGCCAACCTACAAACATGGGTGTCTCGATCCTGGACTTCAAACCCCATAGGTTTCTCTACATAAACCTCTTCCTTTATCACACTATGTAGAAAGGTGGTCTTTACATCCATCTGATGAAGATTTCGACCTTGCGTAGAAGCAAGGGTAATAATAGATTAAAGGTGAAATCATAATCAATGCCTTCCTAGAGAGAAGTCTTAGGCAACACTTCTTGCCTTGTACTTTTTAGTACTCCCATCAGATCCATGCTTGGTCTTATATCGAGGTGACAACAGGTTTGTCTTGTGATCTGGGGACCATATCACAGACATCATCCTTAATAATGGACTCGTACTCTTTGTGTATAGAATCCTTCCAGACTTGATGCTTTACAACTTCTTAAAATGATCTAGGCTCATATTGTTCTCATGGAAGCTACATACCTCTGGTATTTATATGGCTTCTTTCTTTTTCGGAATTTCCCCCTTGAAGCCATATGTATTTCAGCCATGAAGTTCTTCTTTCTTTCAGCAATGATATTAGCTCAGGAGCATATACGATTGTAGTCTCCCTCTTAATGCCAACTCCTTTTGTGAGAGAAGACATCTATAAGAACATTCTCTCAAGAATATCAAATGAGACAGTGTGTATCAGATGTCTTTGTGACACTTGAGAAATGAATAAAATTTCCCAATGCTTTTCTTTGATGCAGACCTGACAAATACCTTAATGATTATTTTAAATGAGGGCATCTCAAACACCAACTTGGAAAGGGCTTTGTAATCATGGGCCTAAATCTTATTCTCCCACTATCAAGGCCATACAAGAATCATAGCCATATACTTCCATATATCTTTCATGCATCTTGAGAGATATCATATAATTTCATATCATTGATTGCATTGTTGTCATGATATTAACATATAAATCACTATCATATTTCACTTGTTCAAAAAAATTTATAGGCTTCTCTGAACACGATTCCAAAGAATCCAAATATGGGACCGTCCAAGGCTCAAAAAATTTCATTGTTCACACTTTCAAGTTTATCATTGTTCAAGTATGCAAAGTGTAACGAATATCCTTGATCTTGAATGATTGAGCCTCCATAGAGATATAATGGAGTTACTGAAGCAACTATATAATAATGTGACAACTCCATAGTTATATTATCCTATACTAAAATTATGAAACTTTTATCACGAAGCCTTCTCCAGCAGACTTTAAAAAAATCACATTCCTTCACAATGTTGTTTCAGAATAACGGTGCAGAGAGAAAAAAATATTCCCATAGTGACACTTAAAGCTCGTCAGTCCAACATGTTTCTTGCAGTAAGTGCATCGATTGGCAGGAGGATTTGGCTACTCTCCTGAAGAGGTCCCTTCTCCTTGTTCAAGTGTTAACTAATCTGTTATTTACATAGGTTGTTGAAGACCTACATCACTACCAAAAGAGAACTTCTATTGGCTTTAGCACAAGATCCCAGAAACATTTAGAACAAAAGTTCATTACCAAAGAATTTCCAAAAAAAAATCCACAATTATTAATGCAAAGGATGGGATCTTATTCAGGCTTGCTACCTATCCCTTCACTGTCACTTTTCCAGATCTCTTGAGCCATTATTTAGAGATATATTCTAATATGAATCTTTGCAATTTTCAATGTTCAATAGCTAGATCAGAGCTTATGTAATTTTCATTGTATGCAACTATACCACCATTCTTGATAGGCAGCTACAAGGGCCGAGTGTGGTTTTGTGCTTTGTACGTTCCTCCAACCTCAGTACTAGCACCCTGGGAAAGCAACTAATTTACCTGAGGAGGTGCGTGCAGCTGATCCATTCGAATTCCCATATCACCATAATCAACACTAGCAGCATTTCCATTTTTGTTTATTCAATACTGCATCATAGTAGATACTCCCAATCCCGCTTTCACTTCTGTCCCAACAATATAGCCAGCACATGAAGCTTGTTTTTTTTCTTCTTTACGTCTGAATTGTCTCTTTCTACCTACTTTGTTGTGAGATAGATTATTCTCTAGACATGCTTGTAGGGATTCTGGCTATGACATGATAATTTGGGATTGAGGCTAGGGAATTCAGCGTTGCATTACACTTGTAAAATTAAGCAGACTATTACTCGAGAAGTAGTCCCTCTGAACTTGTCCATATCCATTCAAGTGGGTACTAGGAATTGGTAGATCCAAACGATCCACTGTCATGGGACCTGTGGTGCTCTCAATGGGTGTGCGCATAGATATATTTGGTGTGCTTGAGGGTGTATAAATATTTGATGAAGGGTGTATAAGGATTTGATGAATACCATGTACTACTACCTCCTTTGACTCCCACTATTGGTGTAATATTAATTTCTCTTACACCTTGTGGGTTCTATGAAAGCTATGCAGTAGGGAATGAGGGGGCATGGATGTTTGCTTCTAGGTTTCCTGCATTATTGGTAGATGAAATATGTCTTCCAATTATTACAACAATGGTTGGCTTTGGAATAGCCATTTCATATTCTTTGCGCTATCAGGGAACCCTAGCAACCTCCATTTCATGAAACATATGCCCTACAAACACGCTAAAAGTGGTGCTTTAAAAAAAACTTCGATACCATGGGCAGTATCCAATCAATAGTTTTCCCACCTCCACTGAAGCTAAGCTCTATGGTTAGCTCTTTTAAATGTGTTATATGAGATAGGGACAACCAATCTAGATGTCTGCATGAATTTTGCGAGTCCTCAAACTGTTTTGATTGAAACGTTTCCACTAGCCAATTAATAGTCTCATTGAAATTGTGATAGCCCATTTTTGTGGTGAGCTTTATAAGGGTGTTGATGCCCTGAGTTGTGGGTAATAAATAATCGATGGCAGATCCATCCAGATGAGTGGCTCGACAGGTGGAGTGATGCTTTTCTTGCTATGGCTAGAGCCTTACATAAAAAAAACGTGTTGAAAAGGGTTTTGTGTCAGCCCTGATTAGGGCACAACATGTTGTTCCACGTAGCTTAGCACACCAACCACATATGCTTCCCTTATGTTGTCACCTCCAACACTTAAAAAAATGCATGCGATGTCATTAAAACTATATGCTTTCACTTTCTGTGGTGGTATGGCCTGCGACCTACCACACAACTTTTCTGAAGCTAATGACACCCTTATTCGCCCTTAGGATAACCCACATCTCACTGCCCTATATTCATAAGTTGGGCTTTGTCTTCTCCTAGCTCTGATACCATGGTAATTTATGTAGATGTTTTATGCTAAGTTGCAAATATAATTTAAACTCCTAATGCATAATTAAAGTACGATGCAAATAGAACATACCAATAGATTGATGGAAGACAAGCCAAAACAAAGATAAAGAATGGCGGCATTACAATGATCAGCAGGATGCTTCAAATAAAAAAGTATTAATAAGGTCATCCACCCACCTATGTCACACGACCCTAAGATGTTTCATCAAGAATACTCTACCAAGATACTGCACCAAGAGACCCTACACGTAGAACCAAGAACGTTGCTCCATCACCATCCAAGAGAGAAGAAAAATTCCTCTACAAATTGTGTGTATAAAATGAACTCCAAGTCTCTCTAATATATAGGCATCTGTGGGGGTGTGTGACACATATCTTATGCATGTCGTATAAAACAGGCCAACCTTGCTCATGTGGAATAAATTCAAAATACATGTTCTTCCCATCCGATCAAGATGATATTTAGATCGATGTTGCACCTCTCCAAAAGAGGAATCCAATAAAAATATTGATAGCTTCATCTAGGCATCACATCATGGAGTTTGGACCAAGTTTCCCAAAATTAACATATAAGTATTTGTTTGCATAAATGAATAGATGGATATGATCTTATGTTTTTTTCCTTCTGAGCTCAATTTGATGTGGAATTTAGTTGAAAAGGAAATTATTTTCGAGTTGATGTTTGGGAGTCTGGAAGAAGAGATTTTGGTCCCGAAATATTCCCAAAGGCATTGGTATTTTTATAGTTTAATTATCTGCTAGAGCAACTTTTAGATAAAGTCTCGGTGATACATAATATATTTTAGAATAGTGAAGTAGGTACTAAAATGGCTTCTATATCTTGTTCCTTTTTCTGAGGAAATAGATTCCAGGGAACCACCCCCATCTTACCTGGAATTTCCAGATGAATGGAAGATCAACTATGAACTACCAAGGGCACTAGTAACCCCAAAAAGGCCCAATGGAAGTGGATCCTCAATCCTCTGTGGACTTTGCGCAAAAGTGTCTGGCCAATAAAGCTAATGCTAAGGGTTTAAAAGATTCTATAACTTCTATGCATTCTAATTTTACCTTCATCTCACAGTGTATTTCTTCTTGACTATATTTTTTATTTGGTATTGATTTCTTTTACACAAAATTGATTGTTTCATTCAGAGGGATTCTTCCCTAAAATAGGGTGATATTATTCAAAGCCTGATACATTAGTTTCAAAATACATACTAGAAACATACCAAAGCTAGACCATGACAAATATAAAACAAAACATTCATCACACTCAGGATTGTCACATTCACTTTTATCACTTGAAGCTAGGTTGACTACATTCTGAGCATGTGGAGTAGAGGGGTCTTTTTATGGGATGTCTTCTGAAGAAAATTCATGCATTTAATTAGGAATTGGTCCCTTAAATCTAGGTTCATAGGGTAGAAGCCTCCCCAGATACATGGAGGATAGCTGCTCCAGATATTGCTGCCACTTATTTTAGCTCTTGTTTAATTTCTTTAGCCATACTTTCAGTTTGCTTGAACGATTTCATAGTTGCTAGTTTCCATATCTCATAATGGAATACCCTAGTATCTATAGGAGATCTATCATTTTATGGTCCAACTATGCTCTTTTTTTATCAATTCTTCCATCCATAACTGTAGGAAAATCCCTTTTCTGGAAAACAAGGGAAACAGTAAAGTGATACTGTGGGAGTTGTGACCATTTTGGGAAGGGAAGGTGGCTAAATGGAGGCATATGGTAGGCAGAGGGAAAGGTATAAATGGGAATGTATAGAGGATTTAAGGGGGACTGAGTAAGGTGTGAGGGAAATGGATGCAAGAGAAGGGAAGGGTGATAATATAGGCTCATGTAAGAGAGCTATGAAGTGGAAGATAGGTGAGATGAAGGCATGAGCAGGAAGGGAATGGAAGGGGGAGTGGGAGAGTGTTAATTAAGATGACATGCCCAACCATAATATATTAATTCCCCATTTATGTGGGACAGTACCATTGAGTGTTGGGAGTGCCAATGGGAGATGACAATGCCAACCTAGAATATTAATGACAAAGAATACCAATAGAAGATTAATGACAAAGGAGACCAATGGTAGCGTCCTTCATTTGTTGTTAGAGATCCTATTAGAGATCCTCTAAGATATGTAGGGACCCTACCCTACATCTGCATTTGATTAATTATCAATTTCTCTATATCTTCCTTAGTTATCTCCATTTTCTAGTATATGTCGTTCCTTGGACTTCATGATTACAGATGGAAAACTAGGTTTTTCCAGTAAGCATGCTATCCTTGGTGTTTTTGTGTTGGATTACTAATAACATGTTATCCCCTATTTTTCATAAGGATAGCACATGTGATTTTTCGTAAGTCATCTAGGTAGCATAGTGATTCTAGCTTTCCAATGGTTGGGAATATGAAAATCTCTATTGGGAAAGGGCATTTTTGTGCACAAGTTTCAAGGCATCATGCCAAATTAAATGATATACTCAGATGAATATTTCATCTTGTAAACCCACATGAAAACCATCATCTATGGAATCTGTGGCACTAAATAAAGTTACTAATTCATTGGAAGAACACTCTTCCTCATCAAACTTAGGAATTTTACATACATTTGACTGCTCATTATTTTTAGAAGGAATAAGTAGGAGCATGCTGAAATTTCTTTGATCACATACCTTTTCTCTGCAAGGTCCTTTAAACAATCTCTCAAAAAAACTCCCACTCCGTGTTAGTATGAATCTTAATTCCAAGCGTACGAAAAAATACCACTTTAGCTGTGCATAAAAATAAGCCGTAATAGCAAAGGTGCCTTCCAATATTCTCAGGTCTGTAGTTAGGTGATCAAGATAAATGCTACAAAACTCTAGATCTATTCATTAGAATACATTAAGCAGTAGAAAAAAAAAGATTTACTCCATGCACCCAATAGACAAGACAAGAATATGTTGAATGAATTTTGTATTAATGGAACCTGGGAAGAAAACACAAAATGGTGTTACCAGTTCTGCTCAATGGGATCAGTTCTTGTAAGTCCTCAACACTTTAGATCTAAAATTTCTCTCTCTTGATGGTGTAGAAAACCCAAGAAAAAATGGTAGTGAATTATGACTATGATGGTGGATCAAAGTCAGACAAAAAGTATAGATCAAGAGTGATCTCTAGGCAACCAAAAGGTGGTAAATGAATGGGAAAATCCTTCTATTTATAACAAAATATTGAGTTTGCCTAGATATTGGTGCATAATTAAAATATTATTAATCAAATCAAGATTCAACTTTTATGGAATATTTATTATATTTGTTGGAGGGAAAATGAATTTGACTTGGGTAAAATCCCTTTATTTGTAAATAATAAATAAATAAATGATTTATTTATCATTTTGAGGATGTGGTTGAGTAATAATCAAGTAAACAATGATTTATTTAATTATTTATGGGTGATTTAGTCATATTTAACAAAGAATATTACTTAAATAAGGTTTAAATAATTATTCTTTAGAAAGTAATAAGATAAATAATGATTTATCTAATTAATTTACTTGTTTTGGGTTAAATATAAGTAGGAATATTAATTAAAATATTGTTTAAATAAATATTCCTTGAGGAAAATAAAACACATATAGATTTATTTAATATTTCCTCATGGGGTTTCCTGTTTAGACCATAAACAACTTAATAAAGGTGGTTTACTAAGTTATTTTCATAGTGAAAGAAATTTTACTTAGGGTAAAATTGGTCTTACATGGTGTAATTGGGTCCATCTAATAATAATAGGTTAGATGACCAAAAAATGGTATAACAGATTTCCCCCCAGCATGCGAGCATTAGGAGCTAATCGTATGACCGAAGTACGTTGTAAGAACTCAATCAGTAGACACGGAAGGGGAAGTCACAGAGGGAAATATAAGTTAGACTAAAGTGCTGAGAGGACTAGACGCTGAGGATGCAAGACTTATAGGTGTGACAAGTCTCTTTTATGAGTGAGTACCTATGCTATAGGCGGCAGGGGAGGCATACATATGCCTGCCGAGACAAAGTACAAAGAAGAATGCATCCAGTAAACAAAGGACTGAACCAAATAGTAAATGCTGGCATAAAAATGAGCCAGATAAACAACATGATAATGAATCCCACATACATACTATGGCTAGGATAACAGCCAGGACTTGTACAATAATGTCTAAGTACATGAGATACAAAATACAACTCAAATGCCCCTATAAACAGGAAAGGGCTCTGAAAATCTGACTTATACATGAAATCAAAAAGGCGATATAATTGGCTGAGGCCAACATCATCAAATCTATGGAGCTGCATCGAAGGCTGAAAGGAAGAGGTCATTTAGGCATGTGGGGGGATACCTGTAGGGCCACCCCCTCATGAGGGCTAAGAAATCTCACACACACCCAGGAATCACCGGTCCAATCTGCTGCATCACTGAACCATTGAGTATATGGATCTCGATCATGCTGAAAGGAGCTGGAGTTGAGAAACAATCAAGTCAAAGGGCTATAAGGAGTCCCTTTAATTCAGGAGGGAAATGCTAAGGGTAATATTTCTTAAGGTAGAGTGCATTGCACGGGTTAGGAAGGGTGTGTCCATCGAAATCCTCTAAGAGTTATGCCCCCTTTCCTAAATCCTTACTAATGATGTAAGGGCCTACCCATAATGAGTCAAACTTCCCATGACCAAAGACATCATGGGCCTGGTCATACACTAGAACAAGATCACCTTCGTGGAAAGTACGAGGGTGAACTTTTTAGTCATATTGAGATTTGGTGTGTTTCTTAGTCGCTTCAATGGTTTGCAATGCAACACGATAGTCTTCGGAAGCACATTCAAGCATGAGAATTCGTTGTTCTAAAGGTTGAGTGTCAGGGAGAAGTTCGACGGCTAGATGAAGGGAAGGGATTTCACACATGATCGGTAAAACTGCCTCCTCTCCGAAAACAAGGTGGAAAGGAGTAAACCCAGTGGCAATTTTAATATAAGTTCTATAGGCCCACAAAGGAGGGAAGAGCATAAGGTGCTAGTTGGTTTTTTTCTTATCCATCGTCCGTTGAAGCATGGTTTTAAGGATTTTATAGACTGCTTCAACTTGGCCATTACCTTGGGGGTAAAAGGAGGAGGAATATTGGTGCTCAAAACCCAACAACAATGATAGGTCATGGCATATCTCACCTTCACAATTTCGGCCATGGTCAGAGACCAATTGTTTTGGAACTCTGAATCGAACGATAACATGGTTAAAGAAAAAGAGGGCGGTGGTAGCTGCCATGTTGTTAAACGTTGGCATGGCCTCAGCCCATTTTTTGAAATAATCAACTGCCATGATGATATACTTGTGGTTGCCAGCAGATGAAGGTTGACACTCCATAAAGTTGATGGCCCACTTACAAAAGGGACCAACTGAGACGACATGATGGAGGGGAGCTGGAGGAGCTCACGCCTTAGGGGCGAAGTGTTGGCAATTAGAACAGTGTTTGACTGCTTCAATGCAATCACCAAAGAGAGAAGACAAAAAATACCTAGCGCACATGATTTTGTGGGTAGTGGCAAGACCAGAGAGGTGGTCACCACAAGCGGTGCTATGGCAGGCATTAAGTACTTTCTCAGCTTCA
Organism: Pinus albicaulis; assembly: GCA_034641835.2. Taxonomy (NCBI): domain Eukaryota; kingdom Viridiplantae; phylum Streptophyta; class Pinopsida; order Pinales; family Pinaceae; genus Pinus; species Pinus albicaulis. The sequence continues at coordinate 130,907,063 of CM076571.1, read as the reverse complement.
GCGTGCGTGAGATAACGACTAAGGACAATATCTACACTGCGACAATAAAGGTCATCACCGATAAGAAGGTACCAGGGGGCCTGGTGTCGAATACATTGTCGAGCATCACGATCAAGATGGAGGGAAAACTTTTTGCTTCACAAGTAAGTGAGGATGTCACCATACCAAGGATCGTTTGTGGTAATGGCGAACAAATGTTCATCAGGAAAATCATCATTAACTGGAGGATCCTGTGTACCGGTAGGCAATTCAGAAATGAGTTCGGCGAGGGCTAAACCCTTCTTACTTTTAGGTGTGAAAAATTCAAGGTCGAATTCTTGGAGAATACCGATCCAACGGGCATAATTCACATTGATGATTCAGCGAATCAATAGGAAGGCCATAGGGTTGGAATTAGTCACGACCTTGGTGGAATGCATGAGGATGTAATGATGAATATTTTGGACAGAGAACACGACAGCCAGTGCTATTTTCTCTTCATGTGAGTAGGATACAGGAGGTCCTACAAGGTTCTTACTAACATAATAGATAACATGCTCGATTTCGTTGTCATCTTCCTGTATAAGGATTCCAGCGACCGAATAGGTGGAAGCAAAGATGTACAGGATAAAGTACCTATCAAGGTCAGGAGGACGGATCAAGGGAGCGGATGTGAGAACATGTTTTAGGGCATTGAAAGACTCTTGAGCATGGTCATCGCACACAAATGGAATGTTAGATCAGAGGAGTCTAAGGAACCCATGCGGGGTGGTTGCATAGTCAGGGATGAACCGGCGAAGGAAATTAGCTTTGCCTTGGAGGCTTTGTAACTGGTGTAAGGTACGAGGAATAGGAAGCTCAAGGCTGGCTTGAACTTTCAATGGGTCAAGTGTTATACCATCTTTAGAAAAAATGAAGCCTAAAAGACGGCCGGCGGGAACACAAAAGATACACTTTAGTGGGTTGAGCCGGATATTATACTTGCGATATCGGAGAAATATGGTATGCAGGTCATGGAGGTGCTACGCTCGATGTTTAGAATGTGAAGTGAGGTTTTCTAAATAAGAAAGAATAATATGGGCTAGGTAAGCAAAACAGTAAGACATGGCCCGTTGAAAAGTGGCTCTGGCGTTTTTAAGGCCGAACGGCATGACCCGATAGGAAAAGATTCCCCATGGACTAATAAACGTAGTCTTAAGATGATCAGCATGAAGGATAGAAATTTGGTTGTATCCGGAGAAACCATCCATGAAGGATAGAACCTCGTGCCTCACACACTCTTCAATGATTTGGTTAATGAATGGTGTGGGGAAGTTGTCTTTGGGACAAGCTTTGTTCAGGTCGCAAAATTCAGTGCAGAAATGGATGGTGCCTTGTTTCTTGAGAACAAGAACTAGGTTGGAAACCCAATTGGTGTATTCGATAGGATATATAAAACCAGTCTGCTTGAGCTTATTGATTTCAGCTTTTACAGCTTCTTGTCTAGAAGGATTAATGGGTCTCAACTTTTGACGGACAAGATTGGCATCGGGCCATGTATCGATATGGTGTTTGACAATGGCAAGATCAATTTTGGGAATTTATGAATAGGTCCAGGAAAAAATATCGCGGAATTATTTGAATAGTTTGGTGTAAGCCTCAATTTCTTTCGGGGTGTATTAGGTGCCCAAGGTGATATTTTCTTCAACCCCTGGTTTGTTAGAAATGAAAATTTTAATGGTAGGAGATATATTGGCCATATTTCCTTCTTCGAAAGCATAAGGTCCAGGAATGGGATTTCTAAACCAATCGACTTCATTAGGAATGAAGTCTTTAGTTTCCACAGCATATTGGTCGTGGGACTGTTGCAGGAGGAAGTACACATGGTGGTGCATATTATCCCATGGAAAGTTAGGATCGGTCATCACTTCCATAATGTCTTCATCAGAGTGAAAGATGGGGTGACTGGAGGAAGGGATAACACCTGACGCGATAGAGCTACCTGACTCATCATCATCTGAAGAAAGGCTCACATGCGCAACTACATGGGGGGTGACCGAAGAGTAAGAAGATAAAGGATCTACCGATGTTGAGCCCAGGGTGATCACTGAAGGGAAGTCAGGTGGATCATCAGGGAAAGTCTCCATGGGGGCTTCCACCGAGGGTCTCATGGATGATGATAGGTGGAAAATGGTGGCCGAAGGCTCCATCATGTCGACACCAGGAGGAGGGATGTCAATCAGAGTAGGCATATCCTCTGGTTCTACCGAAGCAGAACTCGCAAATAAGGAGGGGGTGCACTTGTTATGCTTGGCCTTGAATTGGCAGAAAGCTTCCAAAGAGTAACGATACTCTTCGAGGCGAGGAAAAAGGTCAATGTAGTGGCCATGGAAATGACACAAAGCACAAGGGAGATTTTTGCGCAATGATTTGAGTTTTGGGATTGAATCGGGTATAGTGAAATAGACCTTAGGGATGTCAGATTCTGGAAATGTCTCATTGACCATGGGCTTAAGGTGAGGAAACTCCATGAAAGTATGGGTGGAATAACTGAAAACATCACACAAAGCACACTGGATAATGTGCCTTGGCGGCCGAGGAGGGGCAAGGCTTATTTGGGTAGTCTTGTCTTTAGTTTCCTTCTTGTTGGCTTTACCCCCATTAATCGAAGTTGTTGCAAAAAGAGGAGGTTCCTGTTGAGGTGGCTGAGGCACTCTAGCAGCTAGAGAATTCATAGGGACTAGTTGCATCGGGGTCAAATAAATATATGGTTAGGGGTGACCAAGCGGGGTAATGATTAGGGGATCAAGGTACCCAACGGGAATCCCCAAGGTCAGGTTAGGAAGAGAGAAGGTGGCCATAATAGGTACCATGTAGACTCTGGGCGGGGGGGGCTAGGAACGATATCTAACTGGAGGGGTAATGGCTAGGCGGGATGGCTCCAAGATGGTTAAGTCCTAGAGGAACCATTTCAGGAGAATAAAGAGGCTCATGAGTACTAGTTGAAGGTGAAGGGCCAGCAGGAGAAGGTCCAGAAGGCTGAATCAAAGGGCTAGGAGCAGGCTTCGGAGGGCGAGGAGGTTGCTGAATAGTCGAAGTGGGCTACTCGAGGGTAGCCCGAGATGATTACATCATGCAAACATTCAATAAGCTGGGATTAGAGATAGTAGGAGGGAGACCAGGGAATGTACCAAGCAGATAGAAATCTTTGTAGACTCTAGGTGATACACTGGTCAAAGGATCAACGGTTTGCTTATTGGCCACCGAAGAGATGATGGACTCAGGGGAGGTCTGAGACTTCGGTTCGTAATATGTCAACTGGTCAATGGTGACTATATTTTCATTATGAGCGAAGGAAATCTTGCGGTGAACCATAGATGGGACAAATAACATCGAATAGGTGTAGCTACGACCCAATAGAATGTTGTAATCTAAGGGGGCATCAATGAATTCTATGTCAACACAAGCTGTCTTTCCCGCAAGAGTAATAGGACAATTGCGGAACAGGCCAATGGGCTGGGAGGCGTGGCCATCCCACGCTCAGAGAGTGATCGTGGAAGGAGCCAACTCAGGTGATCCGATTTTATTCCAAACCGAAGCAGACATCACACAGGTGGATGCCCCCTCATCAATGATACACCAAGCAACGTTGGCGTTCCAGATTGTGACTGGGATTTGGAAGGCAACGAAAGCAGGAAGAGGAGGATGTTCTGACTGGTCAGCATTGAATATGATAAAGAGATCATTTTCAGGATCTATAGCGCCCATGGCAGATAGTAGAACTTTTCGTTGTGAAGGGCACGACTGGAGGAGTTCCAGCGTTAACATGGCAGTAGGAGACTCCGCCAAATCATCTTCTATACTATATGAATGGGAAGATTTTCCAAAAGTAGCATTTCGGCGTAGTGGTCCCTTAGGGATCTTGGTATGAACCTCTACCTTAGGCTGAGGGATATTTAAGGGACCATTAGGTGTTGAAACAGACTCTATAGAAATTGAAGGAGGTGGCTCAATGACAGACGTAGCGGGAGGTTTGGTGTACTGACAGGACCGAGTCTGAAGGTTGAGGTCAACGATAACAGGTTGGTCAGATTTCATCATGAGGATCTGGTAATCGGGGGTACCAGATGGAAGAGGTTGAGTGGCCGCATGACCTTGAGGTGGTTGGGTAGCCACAAATCCTTGCTGAGGGAAAGGATTAGTAAGCACATCCGGCTGACTAGGCGCAGCACTGGGAGGAACGGAAGGGGAGGCTTGCTGTCCACGCAATTTTGCTTGAGACTCCCACATCTGCCGCATCTGTGGCAAAAGAGGACAATCATGTGTGTAATGCCGAAAACCACCACAAAAATAACAAGGCTTGTTCGCGTGAATGGGCTTGTCCTACTTGGGCTGAGTGCCCTATTTTTGGCTCGTAGTGTTAGGAGCATTACCTTGATTAGGTCTAGGATTACCAAAGGTAGATTGATTTTGAGTGCCTTTCCTCTTATTTTTGGAAGGAGGAGGATTAATCGCACCCTGTTGTTACACCTGCTCCTAAGGGGGCGTTGGATACTGTTTTAGGGGTTGAGAATGCAAGGGAGGCAGAGGTGCTAATGCTAGAGGAGCTGGAGCACCAGGCTGTGGATACGGATAATAAGGAGGTTGGGTAACTGATGAAGGGGCATTAGGTTCAGAAAATAATTTGTATTTTAATAAACATAGCGGTCTTGTGTTTTCAAGAGAATATTGGTTTCTTATGTAATTATTAATGTTTTGAGTGATTTTAATGAGAGATATTAAATATTGTGAGGAATTTGTAAATTTTCCCAAATGATTGGAGAACATGAGAGAATTAGGATAGTTTAGATTCATAGGGAATGAGAGATTTGAGAACTGATTGTAAATCTTAAGTTAGAATCAGTTTCATGATTTTATGGGATTAAAGAGGATCCTTAGGGATAAAGGATAGATTTTAGGACATGAGGATTTTGAGGATTTTGTTGAGATAATGGGGGATCTGAACCTAAATTGGTTCATCATCAATTGTATAAATTGTAAAGCCTTAAAGGCAAAAAAAAAAATAGTAGATAGTAGTAGTAGAGATTTAGGTTTTGGACAAACAGAGGGTTTGTTGTAAGCCTTCCGACAAATTTGACTAAATGGGCCATTGATCAGAATATCAAGCCAAAGAGGAATTATTTGTAATTGTTTGATTGTATTATATGGAGAAAATTTGATCCTAAAGTGTGTAATTATGTGTGTGGAATGACTCAGTTTATACCTTATGAGAAGATAAGGTTTTGAAATGGTATTTTGTATATCATTGAGAGATTTGATGTAAATTTCGAGACAGGTATGATGACTTGAGTTGAGGTGCAATAATGGTTATATATACAACTGAGAGGACTAAATGAGGTTGCAATCATCAATCACTGAATGGATCGATGACACAATGATATTCTAAAACGATACTCTGAGTACACAGTGTAAATCAAAGATTGGATCTGGAACTATTTCAGGGTTTAATGCATAAGATGTGCATTCAAAGGATCAACGACGAATCTAGTTTGAAGAACGATGTTCTGGTCAAATGGTGAACCTAAATGAACCTGTCGATAATTCCTGATAGGGTTTTAAATAAGAAGTGGAACTATGAATCAATGAATTGAGTGGTTCATTAAGTAAGTGGAAGAGCTATATTAAAGGATTCATGTGGAATTATAAGTCAAAGAATGACTATGGAACCATGAGGAAGCATGACAAAGATGGAACTGTGAGTCAATGGCAATTGGAACAGCGAAGGCGGTTTCAGAAACCAACTAATGCTTTTCGCGTGGCAAAATAATGGTAAGTGTTAATTTCTAAAATGAATGTGATATCATCCAGCAGCTGACACATAGATTGGAGTGTATTTAAAAACTATTTGTTTCATGTGAGTTTTGTGCGATAAAATTCGGGGTTTGAAGGAATGCGATCTTCATCCGATCGGGATCATTGGAGATCCAACGACATTCACACTCGAAGTTGCGTGAAGGTTAATGAAGGTGAAGATTGACGGTGGAAATATTGAAGTTGGGGCATGATAAAATATCAACCGTCGGATTCGATGAATGACAGACAATGAATGGTTGACAGTTGTGGGCCATATATGATTCGACATATGTGCATTGGTAAGTTCTAAAGTTTATGTTAATTTTATAACATAAGGTTGGGTTTAATGAACTTCCACAAAGAATATGCGAAGTCTGGTGGGCAAGGTATATGTATGTTGGACTTTGATATATTATCCAAACTTGGGTTTGTATAGTTGAAAAATTAAATGAATGGGTTTTTAACTATGGTTTAAAACCATAGGTCATAAAAAGGAAACAAATTCTGCCAGGGAACTATACAAAGTTAAGAGTTTTAATAATGTCATGGTCCAATATATAATATTTGATGCGAAGATAAGAATTATATTGGAGTAAAGGGTTTAAACAAGAGTTTCCACTAGTTTATAAATGAAAGGAGAAAACCTTAGATAAGGGGTTTTATTTGAATAAAAGAAGTGTCAGGAAGATAAAATGTCAAGGTGGATATTGCTTGATACATTGGTGAGTTTAAACCATAGCACATGAGCAAGGAATATTAATTCCAAATTAATAATTCTTTTTGGGTCTTAAACTAAAGTTCAAGAGAATATGAAAATGGGTTTTAACCATCAATGGAAAAGGTGAGCTTCCACAATTAGAGTTAGTCCCAATTAGAGGATTAGATTGGGAGAAAGAATGTAACATGAAATTTTCATGGAGATGTGGGTTTTTGCAGCCTTGGGCTGCATCAAGTGGTATCAGAGCTGGAAATAGCTATTTTGAAGGTTCAATTTTGTTTTAGTTAAATTGGAATTAAAATGAATGCATATGTGATGGAGAAAATAAAAAGAGATCATACTTTGAAACTAACAGATTGCAGCACATAGAGATACAGTGCATATGAGAGGAGAAACAAGATCATACAGAGATCTTGAAGATGAGTTGATAAATTTTATTTTAACTCTGGTTTGAATATTATGTTTGCAGAATTCAGCTTGCAAGCAGTTGAAGAAAATCTCAGCAAAAGAAGATCAGCTTTGAGAGAAGTGATGAAGGAATCTAGTAGAGGATTCTAAGTGGAAGAAGAATGTGGTAGAATGTTGAAGAATTCCAACAGAGGTTGGATAAAAAGGACAATTGTGTTCTTAGAAGTTGCAGATGAGTTGAAGCCTAGAAGGAGCAGAGAGGAATGTTTAAGAGGTTCCAGAAGATAGAGAACCAGTTCTTGCCAAAAGACCAAATCCAAAGGAAATGATTGGTGAGGTAATTTTTAACAAGGAGGACTTGTTATTGTAGAGGCTTTAGTAGAGCTCATGGTGAATGAGTGAGGAACTCATGAAGATATAAATGAAGAAGATGATACTGATAGTCATAGAAGGGATAACAGAGGTTCAAAGAAAGATCACAACAGAAGAAGGGAGAAAGAAGATGCCAAGGAAAATGGCATAAGGAGGTAGTTGACTGATGAAGAATATGACAAAGAGTTAGCTGAGATAAGAGAAAAATTTAACAAATTGAAAATAATGATAGAAGAAAACCAGATAATTGGTTGGATCATGAAGAAGAAGGTGAAGTGGAAGAGGCTACAACAAAAGAGAGAACATCAAATGAATATGCAGTTAGCAGAAGAGCTGAGAAAGCTTGAATAGAGGATGAATGTACAATTGGGATATGCAGAACTCAGAGAAGCTGAGTTGAAAATGGAAGTTTCCATTTGTGAAACAGAACAAAGAGAAATTCAGAGTGAGTTTATGGGTACAGATGAAGAATGGATATCTATGAAAGATCTTATGAATCATTGTGAAGATTTAAGAAAGCAAGAGGAGGGAATTATAGATGATTTCCTGAGTTGTTGGACAAGTTCAGATTAGTTGGATGATGTAAATCCTTGTATTTTTAAATATAATAATTGTGATGTGATTACAGGTTTTGCAAAGGAGGATGAGCAATCTTTTGAAGCTGTCAAAAGTATGGGAGAGTATCCTTCAGTAGATAAATAATCTGAAGAAAAAAGAAATGATGAAGAATGTTTCTTGAATGAGGGAAGCAGAGACGCATTTGTAATTGAAGCTATTACAACACAAGAATAATTTATTGTGAAAGAAGAAGATGGAATTCAGTTTTAAGCACTGATATGTGAAGCCACAGTTGAGACTGTTGATACTTGTAATTTTAAAACTAAAATTTTGTGTAAAAATGTAAGTGATGATGAAGTACTTCAGAAATTCCAAAAAGAAATTTCATTGCTCGAATATTTGTTGGAAAAATTATATTATGAAAGGGAGATTGCAGAAGGTAGGGTTCACTACAGTGAACAAGAACAAAGAGGCATCATGAGAGCAGATGATGTGGAAGAAAGACTTGTTGACAGTCTAGAGAGTTCTTCAGAGAATTATTTTGGAAGAATGAATCAACATACTGATGTGCCTATAAAGGAGGAAATTTCAGAGTAGCATACTAAAATGTCGCCAGAGGAAAGAAAGGCACTGAGGCCTTATGGTTTTTGTTTTAATAATTATTTTTTGAGTGCAGGTTTTATTGCAGATGCTGGAGAAAATTTGACACAGTTTGATATTCAAATAAAGGAGAAGGAAGAAAATTCCGTGGAAATCTTTAATCCATGGAATGAAGAAATTAAATTGCTGGAAATAATGCTGAAGAATCAGGATTCAATATAGGAAGAGAAATCTCAATTTCAATATTGGGAAATGCAGAATGTCAAGATGCAAGGGAATGAAGACAATAGAAAAGAGTACATTATGTACCAATCTAATGAATTGCTGAAGGGAGAATACAAAGAAATTGTCATAAGTGAAAATCTGGAAGAAGTTAGTAATTGCATAAAACAAAAGCGTCAGGATGACACGGTGGAAGAAAAATTTCAGCAAGTAAAAGTAAGAGTTCAACAAGTAAAAATGAAAGATAAACAATCAAGAGATGAAATGAATTAGTAGACAGAAGATTTATTGGAAAGAGAAATTGAACTAATGAGAATGATAATGATGAAATTGTCACAGAAGAAGAAATCAACAAGAAAGAAAAGAAGCAGTAGCAGCAAAAGGAAGACAGTAATAGACTGTGAAAGTGCAGCTAGTGGAGAAAAGAAGCATAAAGTGTGGAGGCCTGGAGAAAAGAAACAAACAACAGTAGAAATAGATGATCAATTACAAAACAAAGTATGGGATCCATGAAGACAAGGACTAAAAGCATATGATTAGGAGATCATGATTATTTTTAACCTTGGGATTCTGATGCAGGGGCATTAGGTTCAAAAAATACTTTATATTTTAATAAACATAGGGGTCTTGTGTTTTCAAGAGAATATTGGTTTCTTATGTAATTATTAATGTTTTGAGTGATTTTAATGAGAGATATTAAGTATTGTGCAGAATTTGTAAATGTTTCCAGATGATTGGAGAACATGAGAGAATTAGGATAGTTTAGATTCATAGGGAATGAGAGATTTGAGAACTGATTGTAAATATTAAGTTAGAATTAGTTTCATGATTTTATGGGATTAAAGACGATCCTTAGGGATAAAGGATAGATTTTAGGACCTGAGGATTTTGAGGATTTTGTTGAGATAATGGGGGATCTAAACCTAAATTGGTTCATCATCAATTGTATAAATTGTAAAGCCTTAAAGGAAGAAAAAAACAGTCGACAGTACTAGTAGAGATTTAGGTTTTGGACAAATAGAGGGTTTGTTTTAAGCATTCAGGAAAATTTGACTGAATGGGCCATTGATCTGAATATCAGGCTAGAGAGTAATTATTTGTAATTGTTTGATTTTATTATATGGAGAAAATTTGATCATAAAGTGTCTAATTATGTGTGTGGAATGACTCATTTTATACCTTATGAGAAGATAAGGTTTTGAAACGATATTCTGTTTATCATTGAGAGATTTGGTGTAAATGTCAAGACAGGTATGATGTCTTGAGCTGAGGTGCAATAATGGTTATATATACAACTTAGAGGACTAGATGAGGTTGTAGTCGTCGATCACTGAATGGAACGATGCCACAATGATATGTTAAAATGATACTCTGAGTACACAGTGTAAATCAGAGATCAGATCTGGAACTATTTCAGGGTTTAATGCATAAGATGTGCATTCAGTGAGAAATTGGGGTTTCAAAGGAATCAGGATGAATTTAGTTTGAAGAACGATGTTCTGGTCGAATGATGAACCTAAATGAACGCGTCAATAATTCTTGACATAGTTTTAAATAACAAGTGGAACTATGAATCAATGAATTGAGCGGTTCATTAAGTAAGCAGAGGAGCTATATTAAAGGATTCATGCAGAATTATAAGTCAAATAAGGAATATGGAACCATGAGGAAGCATGGAAAATATGGAACTGTGAGTCAATGGCAATTGGAACAGTGAAGGCGGTTTCAGAAACCAACTAATGGTTTTCATGTGGAAAAAGAATGGTAAGCGGTAATTCCTAAAACGAATGCGATAGCATCCAACAAATGACACATAGTTTGGAGGGTATTTAAAAACCATTTTTTTCGCGTGAGTTTTGTGCAATAAACTTCGAGGTTTGAATGAATGTGATCTCTGTCCGATTGGGATCATCGGAGATCCAACGGCATTCGCACTCAAAGTTGCGTGAAGGTTAATGAAGGTGAAGATCGATAGTGAAATCATTGAAGCTAGAGCACGATAAAATATCAACCGTCAAATTCGATGAATGAAAAACAATGAATGGTTGACAGTTGTGGGCCATATATGACTCGACATATGTGCACTGGTAAGTTCTAAATTTTATGTTAATTTTATAACATAAGGTTGGGTTTAATGAACTTCCGCAAAGAATATGTGAAGTCTTGTGGGCAAGGTATATGTATGTTGGGCTTTGATATATTATCCAAAGTTGGGTTCGTATAGTCAAAAAATTAAATGAATGGGTTTTTAACTATGGTTTAAAACCATAGGTTATAAAAAGGAAACAACTTCCGCGAGGGAACTATAAAAAGTTAAAACTTTGAATAATTTCATGGTCCAATATATAATATTTGATGCGAAGATAAGAATTATATTGGAGTAAAGGGTTTAAATAAGAGTTTCCACTAGTTTATAAATGAAAGGAGAAAACCTTAGATAAGGGGTTTTATTTGAATAAAAGAAGTGTCAGGAAGATAAAATGTCAAGGTGGATATTCCTTGATAGATTGGTGAGTTTAAACCATAGCGCATAAGCAAGGAATATTAACTCCAAATTAATAATTATTTTTTGGGTCTTAAACTAAAGTTCAAGAGAATATGAAATGGGTTTTAACCGTCAATGGAAAAGGTGAGCTTCCACAATTAGACTTAGTCCTAGATAGAGTATTAGATTGGGAGAAATAATGTAACATGAAATTTTCATGGAGATGTGGGTTTTTGCAGCCTTGGGCTACATCGGTAACAGTGTGGTAAATAGGAGGTTGTATAAAAATGGGAGGCATGCCATATCCTAGGTACATGCTACTGGGAGGGGGAAAAGAGCAGGAGGTGCTGCCCCCCCTTGAGGAAAGCCATAGCCCATAAGAGGTTGAGCATATGGGTTAGAGAGAGCTCCAACGATACCGTCGGTGGCATGAGATGCCCCTGGTGCATTGGAACCACCGGGTCTGGGAAGATCAAGTAGAATGGTATAAACATAACTCAACTGAGCATAGATTAGGTCATATTTTAACGCAATTTGGAGAGTGGCTTCTTCAGTTTGAGGAAAGTGCAATGCGAAATATTTCCTGATAGGTGGCAAGAGAGATCTAAGGAACCAATCCATGTAGACACGGTCTTCGAAGGTAGGGGCTTGACACAAGCTCTTTCTTCTCTGCCATTCCTGGACATGGTCGGATAGGCGGGTCACAGACGATTGAAAAAAAGAATTTAAGGGTTCGGTACTAGTGTCATAACGAAGGGGAAACTAGAATTAAGACAAAAAATCCTGGGCAAGAGTCGCAAAGGTGGTATGAGAGGAAGGGGCCTGGTCAACATACCACTTAGAAGCTTCACCAGTAAGCATATGTTGGAACAACTGAAGACGGATAGTAATCAGTAATAGAGTTAGACGAACACCACATGTGGAAAGATCGAACATGATTTGTAGGATATTCACCAGCAAGACCTTCAAACTTGAGGATATCAAAAGGGATCTTGGTTGGCATAGCAGGGCAAGAAACATCATGGTGTATAGGGTCATTTATCAATTGGTCAAAATCGGGGAGGTTGAGGCCTGCCATGAAGGGGAGCAAGGGTGCAGCCGGGGTAGTGTCTTTTGTGGTCCCACTAGTGGTATTCGTAGCATGAGGTCTGGGGGTACCACCAGCATTAGGTCCTGCACCAGACATGGTGAAGGTGACAGGGGGAGAACCAAAGGCGAGACGAGAAGGAGAACCCAATGAACTAGAAGCAGATTCAGAGTGTGGACTTGTGGAGGACTCACTCGAATTCTAAGTGGAGGAGTAAGTATTCCTACTGGAAACTGAGGACGAAGGCCAAGAAGTCTCTGGGATAAATGCCTTGGTGGTGCAATGATGATGACACAAACATGGAACAAAGGAAAAAGAGACTGACAAGGGTAGGGAGGTGCAGGATCAACTGATTCCAATGTCGAAACAAGGGGAGAGAGGTGCAGGATCAAATGATTTCAATGTTTTAGAGTCTTTTCTTGGCGGTGTTAAGAAAGCCATTTTTTGCTTAGGGTGTGTGTGTAAAGTGTGTAAATTTTATTTTTTAAACCCAAAAATTTGTAGAGAAAAAGAAAAAGTTTGATGTATAACTGCAAATAAACCTGCAAATGACAGTATATAAGACTCAAATAATAGAAAATAAATAGCTAATAATGCAATAATCTAAACCTAAGGAAGCGGGCCTCTCAAAAACTAGTCTGTAGGTGGGTAAAAAAACTAATAAAAAACACACTAAAATAGCCAATAGATCTAAGGTCAGGAGGGACAGGGATCTAAAGGTCAAATCTGCTAGAAAGTGGTGTAGAAAACAACAACAAATTGGTGGAAATATTGTTGTAAATGAGGTGGCGAAAGGCTATGTCCTGGAGGGAAACGAAGGTGACCCTAGAGGAAAACCCAAAAAAATCTAAATGGGGTTTTCTGGATGGATAAAAAGCCAATCTGAAGTGGATCTGAAGGCGAGGTATTAGATCTAAAAAATGGCTGAAGACTCTAAAATTTCAGATAACCTGCAATAGCAAAAGCTCTTCCACAAAAGTGGAGGGTATTGAAGCCCTAGGGGGCTAAGTTCCGACTTATTTGAGAAAAAAAGAACAAGTACAGGTCCAAAATAGGTGAAGACGAAGGTTAGACAACCCTAAATAGAGGCTCATACAAACCTAGAAAACTTTCAGAAAATTCCCGCAAAAAGTCGAGGTCGCAGTTTTGATCTGTTTTCTACAGAGGTCGCAGTTTTTGGGATGATTCCCACTTCCTAAAGCTCCAGGTCACATGTTTTGGGCCAAAAAGTGCGACCTACACTTCCAACACTTTCGTGGAAGATTTCGTAAAAAGGTTGCCTAAGATTTTAGGGTTTTATAAGTTAAAAAAAACAGCAAGAAAAGAAAAAAAATGAGGCTAAATATAAAACATAGGGTTTGAAGCAGCTGGATAAGCAAGGATTAGAAAAATGACAACGGTCATAATCGTAAACCTGTGTGGAGTTGTCAGTTGTTAGGATGAATCTTAATTCCAAGCGTACGAAAAAATACCACTTTAGCTGTGCATAAAAAATAGCCCTAACAACAAATACGGCTACGAATATTCTTAGATCTACACTTAGGTGATCAAGGTAAATGCTGCAAAAATCTAGATCTATGCATTAGAAGAAAATAAGCAGTAGAAAAAACAAGATTTACTTCATGCATCCAATAGACAAGAGAAGAATATGTTGAATGAATTTTGTATTAATGGCACTTAGGAGGAAAACAAAGAAGGAAGTTACCAGTTCTCCTCAATAGGATGGGTTCTTGTAAGTCCTTAGCACTTCATATCTAAAATTTCTCTCTCTGGATGGTGTAGAAAACCTAGACAAAAATGGTAGTGAAATATGACTATGATGGTGGATCAAAGTCATACCAAAAGTATAGATCTAGAGTGATCTTTAGGCAACAAAAGGTGGTAAATGAATGGGAAAACCCCTCTATTTGTAACAAAATATTGAGTTAGCCTAGATATTGGTGCATAATTAAAATATTATTAACGAAATCAAGATCCAACTTTTATGGAATATTTTATTATATTTGTTGGAGGGAAAATGAATTTGACTTGGGTCAAATCCCTTTATTTGTAAATAATAAATAAATATATGATTTATTTAACATTTTAAGGATGTGGTTGAGTAATAATCAAATAAATAATGATTTATTTAATTATTTATGGGTGATTTAGTCATATTTAAAAGATAATATTATCTAAATAAGGTTTAAATAATTATTCTTTAGAAAATAATAAGATAAATAATGATTTATCTAATTAGTTTACTTGTTTTGGTTTAAATATAAATAGGAATATTAATTAAACTATTGTCTAACAATTTTTTCCTTGAGGAAAATCAAACAAATATAGATTTATTTAATATTTCCTCATGGGGTTTCCTGTTTAGACCATAAACAACTTAATAAAGGTGGTTTACTAAGTTATTTTCATTGTGAAAGAAATTTTACTTAGGGTAAAATTGGTCTTACATGGTGTACTTGGGTCCATCTAATAATAATAGCTTAGATGACCAAAAAATGATATAACACTCCATGCAACCATGGTCATAACTACTCTATCAAAAAAAGGATATATCTGTCAACTTACCCAACAAAGGACCCCACCTAAGGCACAAATCTGGAATAACATTTGGAGTGGTAAAGAAATGCTTATTTTTTTAAAAAATTGTTGGTTACCTGTAATTAAATATGTACTACTGAAAATAGTTGTAAAAGAGGTGTAATTGGTCCCTGAGTATGTGCAACTTGTAGAGTAGCCAAAGGAAAACTCATACTTTTAACATCAAAACTAATTTTGATTGCAAGAAACATGGTGATATTTGAAGAGAAACAACAAAATATGCATAGTGACATAATTTCACCTTCAGTAAAAACACTACCACATAAGGTAATTATGGTAAAAGGTATAGAGGATATTCAGTGGATGCACTACTCTATAAAAAATAAAGAGTATAATTGACCTCTACTTTAGCATTCCAGGCTATCCCCCTCTAGGTGCACTCACTTGTCCTATGAATATAGTTGGAAATTGAGGATTGGTTCCGTGAAAATTGAAGAATGGATCAAACTTCAACACCATCACATTCTCTTTTTTTATTGTGTTTCGAGAGAAAATCCATGAGAATTAAGTGAAAGAGTCATCTTTGAATCCAAAGTAGAAGTAGAAACTGACATTTTCTTTAGGGTGTCAACAAAGTGACAAATAATAAATCTGAAGCCTTGATCTAGGAGTAAGGTTTCTTAGGAGAATAACACATGAGGATATTACAATTGCTAAAGAGTCTCCCTATGAAGCCCACCCTCTGAGTCTAGATATGGTAATAATACCATTCTAGAGAGAACAAGAGGAAACCAAGGTTCAATGAGGGTTCAATTGATAACCACACCAAGGACTAGAATTGTGGTATTTGCTGCAACAAGCCAGCCCAACACAACACCATTGGAACAGGCCTTATTTGAATAGTTTTTAGTTTACAAGCCATGTTTTTTCTGGTTCAATTCCTTCACAATCTACCAGAACTGCTACCTAAAATGCTGAAAATGTTTGTGCCTCTAAGCTCGTTCCTGTGTCAGAGAAACCTCTAGAAAAGTGCACCAGCAGAAAAAATGTCCAAAAACGTATTATAACAAGAAAACCATGGCCAACAACCTACAAAACATGTACAATCAAACGAGTAAAATTATATCTCAGGGAAAAACCCCCACACTAATCTGTAGGGCCTCATCTCAATAGCCAACAAGCATGTTTATATGGTTTAATTCCCTCACAATCTACCAGAACTGCTGCCCAAAATGCTGCAACTTCTTGTGCCTCTAAGTTGGTTCCTATGTCAGAGAAACCTCCAAAAAGTGCACCAGTAGACAAAATTTCCAAAAGCATATTATTACAAGAAAAACATGGCCAACAACCTACGAAATATGTACAATCAAATGAGATGAATGATAAAAGACAACTAAACAATACAGAACTAATATTATCTACTATTATCAGACCTATATAAGTAATGGGCATATATATATTTGTTATATTTATAGGTTAATTATTAATCATAAGAAATAAAAAAAAAATGCATTCACACAAATGAGAAGGACAAAGGAATCAACTGTTAAGAAAATGACTTCACTTTCCAATAGCATGTAGAATGCTAAAATATTTGTTGGATAAGCTTAAGGAATTTAGGCAACTACATCACGAGAAAATTAAATAAAATGGCTTCTAGCATTTCAATATAAATGATAATGTGTCAAGAAAACTTGCTTAACAAATAGCGCACCAAAGTAGTAAGTGTGCTTAAGTAACAAATCCTATATATCTAGGAGATCACAAAATGTTGCAATAACCTGAGACTTTATTGAAGGTTTTTAAGAATTGCTTTAGAAAGAACATATATTGCCTTCAGAAAAATATTAGGAAAGTGACTTGAAATTATTAGCTTCTGCAATTTGAACAATATTTTTATTATCATATAATAAAGTAGGGGTATTTACTATTAAGCAAGGTGACTCTAGAAAATGGGTCTTCATGATTAAGCATGGTGACTAGTAGAATAATTCAGTCTTGAACTCTATATTTTGTTGCCAATATGTCTTATTTACTGACAACTCTAATATTAACACCACTACTTGCTTTCCTTCCTCTGTATCCCATGCTAGCGCACCCAAGGGAATGCTAGATTTGTTTTCAATTTTCATCAAGTGCACTTAAAAGGAACTAGTTTTGATAGGTGGCAACTAGACATTATTAAGACAGTTAAGGGATATCTGCCCATCTTCAGGAGAATTTACATTAGGATGTGGGTAACATCCCAACATAAAAAGAGATGTCCCCAATAGTTTCCTTGTACCTCATGGACAGGGAAACACTAAAGTCTAAGCCAACCCACTTTCATTTTCGTTATGGTGGTGGCTGGATCCATTCAGGGTGGGCTGACAATGAGCATAGAGACATTGATTGATCAATCAATGGATGCATCCCTTATGGGTGGGACATATCCTTAACTCAACTAGGTCCCATCCCAAATAAAATGGAAAAGGATAAAAATATGCTCATGCATATATGAGAATGGACTATATCATTTATTAGTGACATAAATAGAAGTTAGAAAACATAAAATCAGAAAATTATTTCATCTAACACAGTTATGTATGAATACTTGAATTTTTGACTCTTTCAAAAATTGTCACATGTCATTTCTGATGTATGTGTGAGTAATTTTCAAAGTAGGTGTCCCCATGTGTGGGTGCACATCTCTCATATTTGGTAGGGGAATGACAACATATCCTCCAAGGCTGGTTGGCATCCCCAACAAATAAATAAATGCATGATTGGTGGGCCCTCTTACCCACCATATAGCATGAGATCTAATCCATCTAAAGACCTCACCCAAGCAGGTTTTACTTGGAGAATTTTGGCTTTTTGGCTTGTTAAATCTCATGTTATATGAGGCCTACACTTGTCAATATTTTCACTACTATTGTCATTTTCACCACAAAGGGAGGTTTACAAGTTGACCTTTAGATGGCCCTAGAGTCATGATTTCATTTGATGAGGTTTTGGTGATGGCCTCATCCTAATAGCCAACAAGCATGTTTGTTTGGTTCAATTCCCTCAAAATGTACTAGAACTTCTACCCAAAATGATGAAACTTTTGGTGCCTTTAAGCTGGTATTTGTGTCAGAGAAACATCGAGAAAGTGCACCAGGTGGAAAAAATGTCCAAAAACATTATTACAAGAAAAACATGGCCAACAACCTACAAAATACATACAATCAAATAAGACGAATGATAAATGCCAACTAAACAATGTGCAACCAATACCATCTACTACTGTCAAAACTATTGAACTAATGGGCATATATAAATTTTTTAGATTTATATGTTAATGATTAATCATAAGAAACCAAAAAAATTGTATTCACAAAAATGAGAAGGACAAAGGAATCAACTACTAAGCAAATTACTTCATTTTCCAATAGCATGTAGAGTGATAAAATATTTGCTGGATAAGCTTAAGGAATTTAGGCAACTCCCTTGGGATAAACTAAAATACAGTAGCTTCCAACATTTCAATATAAATGATAATATGGCCAACAAACTTGCTTAGAAAATATCTCACCAAAGTAGTAAGTGTGCTTAAGTAACAACTCCTATATACCTAGGAGTTAACAAAATGCTGTAATAACCTGAGACTTTGTTGAAGGTTTTTAGGAATTGCTTCATAAAGAACATAAATTGGCTTAAAACAAATATTAAGAAAGTGACTTGAAATGATTAGCTTCTGCAATTTGGAAAATATTTTGATTTTCATCTAAAAACGTATTTTGAGATTCCCAACAATCCTCCATGCCATGTGGTCTTTACTATTAGGCAAGGTGACTCTAGATAATGGGTCTTCATTATTAAGCATGGCGACTAGTAGAAGAATACAGTCTTGAAATCTATATTTTGTTGCCAATATTTTTTATTTACTGAAAGCTCTAATAGTAACAGCACTGCTTGTTTTCCTTCCTCTATATCCCATGCTAGTGCACCCAAGGGAATGCTAGTTTTTTTTTTTTCACTTTTCATCAAGCGCACTTAGGAGGAACTAGTTTTGACAGGTGGAAACTAGACATTCCTAAGAAAGTTGACGAACATCTACCCATGTTAAGGAGAATTTATATCACCAATTTTCTGGGATGTGGGTAACATCGCAAAAGAAAAAGAGATGTCCCCAATAGTTGCCTTGTACCTCATGGACAGGGAAACACTGAATTCTAAGGAATAAACACAAATGAGAAGGACAAAGGAATCAAGTGTTAAGAAAATGACTTCACTTTCCAATAGCATGTACAGTGCTAAAATATTTGTTAGATAATCTTAAGGAATTTAGGCAAATCCATTGGGATAAACTAAAATACAATGGCTTCCAGCATTTCAATATAAATGATAATATGTCAAGCAAACTTTCTTAACAAATAGCTGACCAAAGTAGTAAGTTTTCTTAAGTAACAACTCCTATATACCAAGGAGATCACAAAATGTTGCAATAACCTGAGACTTTTTTTAAGGTTTTTAAGAATTGCTTCAGAAAGAACATATATTGCCTTAAGACAAATATTAGGAAAGTGACTTCAAATGATTATCTTCTGCAATTTTGACAATATTTTGATTATCATCTAATAAATTAGGGGTCTTTACTATTAAGCAAGTTGACTCTAGAAAATGGGTCTTCATTATTAAGCATAGTGATTAGTAGAATAATTAACTCTTGAACTCTATATTTTGTTGCCAATATTTTTTATTTTTCTGACAACTCTAACAGTAACACCACTGCTTTTTTTCCTTCCTCTGTATCCCATGCTAATGCACCCAAGGGAATGCTATATTGTTTTCACTTTTCATCAAGCACACTTAAGAGGAACTAGTTTTGACAGGTGGCAACTAGACATTCCTAAGACAATTGAGGGAAATATGTCCATCTTCAGGAGCATTTACATCACCAATTTTCTAGGATGTGGGTAACATCCCAAAAGAAAAATAGATGTCCCTGATAGTTTCCTTGTACCTCATGGACAAGGAAACACTAAAGTCTAAGCTAACCCACTTTCATTTTGCATATGATGGTGGCTGGATCCATTCAGGGTGGGCTAACAATGAGCATATATCCACTGATTGGGTGGGACACATCCTTAATGAAACTAGGTCCCATCTAAGATAAAAGAGACGAGGATAAAAAAAAAAAAAAATCTCATACATACATGAGAATGGACTATATAATTTATCAATGACAAAAATAGAACACACAAAATCATAAAAGCATTTCATCTAACACATTTATGTATGAAAACTTGAGTCCTATACTGTTACAGAAATGATCACATGTCATTTCTGATGTATGTATGAGTAATTGTTAAGGTAGGTGTCCCCATGTGTGGGTGCAAATCTCACATACTTGGTATGGAAATGACAACATATCCTCCCAGGCTGGTGGGAATCCTCAACCAATAAATAAATGCATGATTGGTGGACCTTGTTACCCATCATATGGCATGAGAATTAATTCAGTAGAAGATCGCACCCAAGCAAGTTGCACTTGGATAGTTTTGGCTCTTTGTCTTGTTACCTCTTATGATATAGGAGGCTTGTTACCTCTCATGTTATAGGAGGCCTACACTTGTGAATATTTTCACTACCCTTGTCATTTCCATCACAAATGAAGGTTTACATTTTGACCTTTAGATGTCCCTAGAGTCATGATTTCATTTGATGAGGTTATTGATGAAGTAAGCATAGATGGCTTGATGATGTTGATGTTTGGGTTGCATTAATGATGATTCTTCTCCTTCATACTATCTGACGTAGTTGTGAATCTCCTGTGATCAATAGATGGTCAGTGATACATGTTGTTGTATGACTCACTTGATGAAATCCCCTTGCATTTTAATTTTTTGCCTAAGCCACATCGTTTTCACATAATCAGTTCAATAGCTTCATGATGGTGTACAAAATTTTAGCATTCTCCCCCTTTTATTACTTGAATTGCAATTGTTCTTGGGGTGATTGAATATGCTCTAGCATGGTTTGATATTCGTGATAAAAACCCTTGTTCATATTGAAATATCGTGAGCATATTATGGTATTCCATGATATAGACTACAATCATTGTCTGCTTTATAGTTATATCTACGTAGATCTACTACATATGTGATTGGTTAGCATGATTTTAGGAATGCCCCCACATCTTATTGGCACACATGTTTAGGTCAACCTTTGAGGAGTTGCCATAGCAACTATTTGACCATTTCTTGCTGACTTATCTATGAGATCCACTTATGGAGGAGTGTGATAAATTTATTGTAGGGGCATTCTAGCTCTTTAGAATATAACTTTTGACAAGTAACCAAATTGTTTCCAAATTAGTGCCAAAAAATGAAAAATTGTAGTATAATTTTAAAATTAGGGTCATAATAGAAATTTCGACAAATATTTCTAGGAGCTATGGTGGCTATAAAAACATCACCTTAAAACCGTCACCACATTTTTATAAAGTTTTTGAGAAATTCCCAACCTTTGTTGCTTGATCACTTTGGTTATTTGGGAAGATTTTGATTGTAGAATGCACATGGTGGAGAACAACTTGAAAATAGGGAACAAATTTACATGTTATGAGTGTTGATTTCTATGTAGCTTGGGAGGTACTCCAAGCCCTAGTGTTCAAGGGTTGGAGGTCAAAGCGCCAAAAATTGGCTTGTGGGCTTGAGATCCAAGCTTGGGGGTTTTGCATCCATCGTGATTTGGGACAAAACCATGATGGATTTGAGAAATGTGATAGATGAGGATGATATTGCTCAGCGAGACGAATCCAACGCAATGAGAATCATCTGATTCTGAGTTGTTGTTAGAGATAACTTATTTTTTGAAGTTGACAAGTTAATTATTGGTTGTCAAGTCATGTTGGCTTTATGTAAATAACTCCAATAGGTGTTTCTCCTCATAACTCATTTAATCCCCTCATTATGTCTATAAAAGGAGGGTGAGAACTTGTGTTTTAGGCATCCTTTGTGTGCAACACATCACAAGAAGATAGCCCATGGAGGAGAATCAAACTTATGTTTTTGGCCACAGGCATAAGAGGGATGACAGTGTGGAGGAGAGGGCAGTTGAGGACACTCTTGATGACTATTATGAAGGTTGTTTTGTTATGCTAGAGGTTCAAGGTAGAGGAGAGAATTTATGTATGTTTTTGGGGTATGTTAGGGTGTTTAGACCCTTGGAAAAGACAATTGCATCAGTATATGGCTGTTGTGGGAAGGCCACAGGCCTAAACCAACCTAAACAGAGCTACGTAGGGCAGTGTTAGGGTTGGTTCATGCCCAGTACATCAGCGTTGAGGACGAGGGTACTTACAAAGGGTAGCCACTTTCATCTAGAGAAATTCTAGGCAGAACTGAAGGCTATAATAAGGGACTATGTGATTCCCTAACCAAGCCTAGATTGCAGCAATGAAGGAGACCTCAAAACAATGAGCTTAAGGTATGTATTTCAGTGCATTCTTGTAGATTTTGGATCCTAACTTGGGGGATCAGTTTTAAATCATGATAGGGAGGCATGTGGAAGTAAATGAGGAGGGGGAAGATCTCATGGTTAGATTCCGAAAACTAGTGATAGTTGCCACAGTGATTGGGCAGCAAACTTGGAGCGAGAGTTTGTCAAGTATTGGGTCAAAGTGGTGACTATTGTGTGGATCAGTTTGATTGGAATCTTGAGGGGTGCTTAGGAGTTGTTCGGAGGAGCCCACATGGATTTTTGGGAGGCCTACCAAGAAGCCAAGGTGACATCAGGAAAATTAGATCGAAAGGCAAGAGGACAATAGCAAGGTATGTTGCACAAGGACCCTTGTATGATTGTTTGATAGTGTCCTAGGTGAGGAAACATTGAGGTGCCTAGATTTGTGCAATAGCTCCTCTATTGTAGGGAAAGGGGCAGTTTGATGAATTTTGTGGGCAACCATGTGTAAGGGTCTCCCAGGTGTGGGGATGCCCTAACTAGGTGCAAATACTACAGTGTGGACTTAGTCTCTCGTGGATTTTTTGAGGGAGACATGAGAGAGGACCAAGTGTGGACATGATTGGGCACTTATGGTCTACCTGAGAAAAACGTGATATTGTCCCTGTTGGAGCCGAAGTGTATCACCTTGATGGATAGAGGTGACTACAAACTTGGGAGTTGTGGAGCTCAAGCGTTTGGCCAACCCAGAGCGAGATCGTGGAGCCTGCAACTTGTGTGTGGAGAAGGACTTCTACAAAATATGATGGGTAGTCCTTCTAGCCCGTGTTCATTGTGGGAGATGGACATCTTGTAGTGATTGGTGGCAACCCTTTGTGGCCTATGTTGGTCTTCATCGTTGTAGCACAAGAAGAACATAGTGGGTTGAAGTCCTTTAGTAGATGAGGAGCAGCAGTGGACATATTGGGAGTTGTTCACAAGTGGAGTTATGAACAACTCGATAGGAGTCTTGATGTTTTGTCACCTTGATGGACTGAGACACAACTAGAGAGTAGATTGGATAGCTGAGATTTAGTGGCTATATGGACTTGGAGCACTGATAGAGGTAGGAGCTGCAGATCGGGAGCTGAAGGACCGAGCATGTACATGGTATGACCGAGAGGGCTGAGAGATTGCACTACAACCATATGGTTATAGTATCTTGTATGTATCTTGTACCAATGGATGTATGAGGGCCATTATCCCTGATATGGGAGACTTAGAATATTGTATTATATGTTTTGAATATAACGAAGTTGGGTTTAAAATTTGAAAAGTTTTCTATATTCTATGCATATGTGATTTACTATTGTTTATGTTTTGTTGTTCAAAGTAGTTTTATCGAGATTCTTGGTTTGGAGTGTCAAATATTTTAATACTCTATCCTAAACCCAAGGTCGTGGAAATTCATCATGGTATCAGATCATGTCTGAGCTAATTTTGAAGTTAGTGAATCAGAGTTTGCACAGTTAAGAAATAGTTGGTGTCTAAATCATGGAGCAGAGGCTGTAGCTAAAGACATGGAGATGTGGTATTGATATGTTACATGGCGAGAGGGGATCAAAGTTTGGGTGGATTGGTGGTACACCTGGTGAACAACAGTTTTTTGTAGGGCAGATTTTTATCGTGGAATTCTGTTGATGTGTCATGGTTGATTGGGACATCTCGAGGGTTTCTTTAGCATGGACGAGACGACGATGGTCGAGATGGCTTCATGTGATGGACTACAGGTTGATAGGCTAAAGTCTTCATTGGATCATGGTGTTGCATGTCCAATATTGGTGGGATTTGCATGAGTGGTATTTGATCTAGGAGGATGAGTGCTTACAGGACTGAGCCAATGGAGATCATGTAGGCTCAAAGGGAGTCTAGCCTCAAAGGGATCAGCCCTATGGAGGTTTGGGATCTTTAGGTTCAGGATGATGGCTAGTGTTGGATCGGTTGATGAGAAGTTGTAGGAGGCCTTAGGAGTTGTTTGGAGGAGCCTAACAAGGACTGTTAGGAATCCCTAACTAGGAAGCCAAGGTGAGAGCGGGCACATTAGTCCAAAAGTGAAGAAAGGAAAATTTTGTGGTGTGAAGAAAGGAAAGGCACACTCAGCTAGGAGAGAATATGTCTTGGTTGTAACTGTGTCTGAGCTCCTCCAAGTTCCACGCACAACCCAACCACTAGTACGTAGCCCAAAAAGCAAGTTAATCTTATCCAACACCAAGAAATATGGGTGGCTTCCACTAAATACTCAAGTTTCCCTTCAATGTGAGATTCAAACCACTATAAATGGAGGAAATCGTGCCATTAGTGACCAAAACTCGCTCTTCTCTCTTTTCCCAACATTACAACCTTGTTAGTTAAAACATACCTTGTTATTTGATCATATAGATTTTCAATGTCTACAATGGTCCTTGATATGTTTTATTGGAACAATATAATGAAATATGCTATAGAAAAAATAATAGCTATGCGAGAATCCTATCACAATATTTAAATGATATATTACATGTATTAAATAATTGAGAGAATACATTGCAACCTTCTTTATTTGGTACGGGTGATCCGTAAATTGCAGATATTCGATTGGATAGTACAGGTCTAATCAAAATACATTGAAATCTAAAATCTATATTATGAGAGAGTTAATTTTCCTTAGATTTTATGAATTTATTAAATTACTATTTTCTTCTTGTAAGATACCAAACTATAACACTTCAAGTTTTCCTTAAAAAATTTTGAGTTTTGATGTGAGTTTTTAGTGATGAATTTCTTCAAACATTTCATTTACACTCTGCTATAGGTGCTCATTATAATTTTTTTTTTCTGGGAAATGCATTCAATGCCTTACATGTGCCACAAAATTCTTCTAAACACATATATATCCCTCATGGCAACTCAAAAATTAAAACACTGTTGTGACATAATAGTATAAACCACAAGCAATAGTTTCACATATAAAATTTGAGTGTACAGTGAACAAACAGAAGTGTAGAACCTGATCTTTAGTGGCATCGATTTGGCGAGTGTAAAGACTTCAATATTGGTTCTCATGAAGCATCGTTCCAACACTAGTTTATAATATACGTTGTCCAATGATGAATACACAGGTCTAGCCTTAATGATTGCCTTGGAATCCCATGCAAAACTGGTCTTTGGGGTAGCACGCGACCCAAAATGAATCTACAGCAATGATAAAGTGTACAAGAGTGACTGATCATCCATTACTGTAAACTTCAAAACCCACTTCCAGCAAAAAAGTAGAGGGTCAATCTTCAGTTGAGTAAAATATCCAGCCTCACTCTCAACATTTGAGATGAATACCTTATGGTCTGGAAGGACAAAGTATTTGAAGATTACCTTACTGTCCTGTCCTGCAGGAGTCCAAATAGACTTTGAAACCATGGAATTTTAAACTCCACCAAATTAATAATGTTAAACTCCCACCAAATTAGTAAATGCTTGGAGGGAAATATAAAAGCAAAAAGAAAAATTGAGATCAATTTAAAAAAAAAACGAGGGAAACAAATAGTGCGCTTTGAACTCTTAATTTGATGACAAATGGGATAGCTAGAGCGCACTCTTAATTCGGTGACAAAGGGGTAATGAAGAGAATGATATAGCTTAGAATAAAAGGAAGATTTCACACATTGCATGACTTTTAAATAGCCTTTCTTTTATTTATTCATTTTTCCAGTTCTTTGTTTTGACAAAATGGTGGTATAGATTGTTAGAATGAAGCATATTAATTTTTTTTTAAATAGTCTTTCTTTTCTTTTCATTTTTTTATGTTTTTTTATTGAATTTTATAATTCTTTTTATTTTCGACGTTGTTAAGAAAATTTAAGAAAATAGTCAAAAAATATCTCTAAACTAAAATAATTAAAAAACAATGTTTTTTATTAAATTTTATAATTCTTTGTGTTTTCTATATTGTTAAGAAAATTTAAGAAAATAGTCAAAAAAATCTCTCTAAAATAAAATAATTAAAAAAATAGAAGACTAATAGATGTTGATATAGAGATATGGAAATAAATTCGTAGACAATTACAAGAGGAAGAAAAGATCACAAGTGATATTGTAACATGAAGAGTGGACCTTAAGATACTAGCATGCATGGTGGAAGATTTATGTCCCTTGCACCTTGTAAATTGTTAATTTTATATAACTAGATGGAATTATAAATTGTTAATTTCATATAACTAGATGGAATTATTTAATTTGTTTAATTTTATTTTACTATGTTCTTCCAGATTAATAAATGTTAATTGTGAAAATAGACCACTTCCCTATGTTCAAGTCTTTATTATGCATTAATACACATCTCTTCTAATTTTATGTATACTTGTATATTTAATTGTTAAAAACTAAATTAGGGTGAAAATGTGGTGGTGGTGATAGTCGTTAAGAAGAATCGTGTGTGTTTATATATACATTGAATAAATTAGGAGGCTTTCAAATCACATATGTTGCTTACAAGTGTATAAAGACCACATTTAACCATGTTTGAGGGTACATTATATACGTATCATAATGTATATAAGGGGGGAAATGGTTTTCAGTGCTAGTGATCTAGTTGCACAACTGACCCCATAAATTTGTGCTTTGGGATATCCCCAAGATTCAATAAGTAATCCAAAGTGAGAGGATTCATTACTAAGGTGATAGTAGAAACAACCCTCTAGCGTTAAACTTTAGAGACAAAAGGGTATTCAAAATTTTAACATTGTAGATGGATTCAAAGACCACTTTGTCTCTAAATTTTAACACTACATATCGATCCAGGGACCCGTGTAGTGAAATGTGACACTTCGGTACCAAAATTGAACTTTTCGTTTTTGGAGTGATACAATTAAAAATTACTAACATAAATGACTAATTCATATACTTGTTGTACTTGGTATTTGGTCATATTTCTATTTTTGGACTATAATAGTCATGTACGTTAATCATTATTAATTTTGTCACTTATTATCTACTCATATATTTTAGTCCTAGACTAAATTTGTCATTTAATTTAGTCGCTTTTAGTTTAGTCACTTATTATCTAGTCATATATTTTTGTCCTATACTAAATTAGTCATTTAAGTTAGTCATTTTTAGTTCAGTCACTTATTGTCTAGTCATATATTTTATTCCTAGACTAAATTAGTCATTTAAGTTAGTCATTTTTAGTTCGGTCACTTAAAATTCCTCAAATTTAGTAGTAATTCACTTGAAATAAATGCGGTGACTAAATGTTTTGGTCACCTAGTCAGTAATTTCATCATTTTCTACTAGTGATGGCGATCATTTCAAGAATAAGATGATGTATGAATTGGCTCTTAAATTGGGTTTCCGGTAGGAGGATTATTCTCCTTACTATCCTCAAGCCAATGGTCAGGTTGAAGTTGTGAATACATCCCTAAAAGTTATCCTGAAAATGAAAATTAATAAATCTCGATCCAATTGGTATATCATATTATATCTTGCACTTTATGCATATGGGATGTTGGTTAATACCACTATAGTTTTCAGTCCTTTTCAACTAGTTCACGATTTGGAATCAATCTTCCCTGTGGAATGTGAGATTCATTCCCTTAAATGAGCAGTTGAACTTCTTCCAGGGAAAACTAGTCTTGAAGAACAACTCGTTCATTTATAACACCTTGAATAGCATAATCGAGATGCAACCAAAATCAATGAAGCTCATAAAACAAGAGTGAAAATCCAATATGTTAAGATTGTGCATCCTAGGGTTTTCTCTAAAAGTGACCTTGTCCTGATCTATGACCAAGAGAAAGACACTTTGGGGGCAGGAAAATTCAAACCTATGCGGTACGGTCCATTCATCATTAAAAAATGTCTTTAATAAAGGACCTTACAAGTTGGTTGAACTCAATGGAAACACGTTGTCAGAGCCTAGAAATGGTCTCTATCTTAGGAAGTATTATTCCAAGGCTCTTACCTAGCATCTAATTTTTATTGTAGATATTGTATAATTGTTCATATCTTTCTATAGGTTTCATAGTGATATAGATATTTTTGATATTCTTTGGAAAGTATTGATGGATGATCAAGTGTTTCTAGGGCTCACTGATGGTGCTAGTCGACACACCCAAAATTTGGATTTCACAACTTGGCTAATTTACTATCCATCTAGTCAGTTAATGTTAGTTTCAAGAGTCATATGTATTGGCCCTGATTCAAATAATGTGGCTGAATATACTATCATCGTTAACTAACTATCTGAGGCAATATCTCTTAGTATTGAATTGTTAGTAGTATATTTGGACTCATAGCTGGTGGCATCTCAATTGAACAACATCTATCGTGTGAGAGATCCATTTTTATATCGCCAATTTCTAAGAGTGTGTCTATTACAAAGGTCATTTATTTTTATTACTTTTATCCATATTCCACGATTCCAAAACTCATTTTCTGATTCCATAGCTAATCAAGAATTAGAGAGGCATATTAATCATTCATCACATTAAAATAGAAAAAATCAAAATTCATATGTATATATGATCATCACATCATGAAATCGCCTATATATAGAAAGAAATAATATGTCCAAACAGTTATACAAAATCACGAAAAAATGTCCTACAAAATTAGGGCTTAAGCACAATCATGTCCACAAAAGACCAGTCATATATAATCTATCTCTGTGGGCCTTGCCCTGGATGAGCATCATGGAAGAAGACGATGGCATTAGCCACCCATCAGAAGAGCCATACCCAATCTCATGGTACTCCTACCACGCGTCTCTGAATCGCCTTCATAAGGTCATCTATTGCTTCCATGGGAACCTTGTGAGTCAGACTCTCCAAGTTCCTCTGAAAGATATGGAGAACTCTCTTGGTCTCTGCTGCTACGCTCTCTATGTCTCTCCCATGTCGGTTGTGCCTAGGTAGACCTTTGGTCTCACTTGTCAAACATCTGTATAATGATGAAACAATTTTGTAATATTTTTGTCTCATAAAAAGTAATTTTTTATTTTTAAGATCATATTATTAAAATCCAAAAACTCAAATAACATAGAATATTTTAAAAAAATACCAATGGCACTGCATGCAGCGCCTTTGGAAATCACCAGATTTGGGTCTGCTCAAAATCCTATTCCTTCATAAGGGTAGTTCTCAATAGCTATGACTTTTTATTCCCAAAAAAGGAATAAATCGTCGTAAAAATGTTGTTCTGGGGACGTTACCACCCCCTAGTCTCTTCATTAGATCACCCCATCTAGCTATCCTCAGATCTCTAGGGTTGCTGATGGTGGAAAACACTTTGGGTTGAAGTCCTAGTATTCTCTCAAAGAATAACGTGCAAATAATGGTGCCATACCAAAAAAAATTTGTTATACCTTTTCTGATTGAGGTGAGTTTCATTTTCATACTAGTCAGGAGTGTTGTACACCAGTAAAAAATTGTTGAGAGGCAATCTATTGCCAAAGATATGGTAGGACAAGAAGCCTCATGTAATGGTGTTGACCTTGCTACCCTCACTAAGGGAAAAAGGATAATTTTTATGGGTATTCTCACCACATCTTTGATCGGAATCTTTGATTCGAACTTCTCTGTCTCTAGTGTGTAGTAGATGCAAATATAATCATCCATATTAGGACCCCCTCAGGCCTTCCCTTACAGATTGATTGGCTCTCCCCTTTGGGAAAGTCCAGTGATGAAATATATATCTTATATTTAAATTCGCAAGAGAAACTAATCAATCATAAAAACATCTTCCTCCAGATCCAAATAATTGAAAAGCATCTCTAGTAACCTTCTGTTTGTTTTCATGTTTGGCATTTTGAAACAATTTAAAAATCCATAGCCCTTCAGTGCATCCAATGCTATTGGATCATCCATAACTCCATTATCCACTTTGTTGTGTTCTCTTTCCCTCTAAATTATTTTCATCCTACAATTTCAAGCATTTTCATCAATTATAAATCATGATTTTCGATCTCAGTCTACATGTATGTGGATTCCTTTCGTAAATAGTCACGTATATGGATTTTTATACGTGACTTCACCATATCCAACCTCCCTAAACGCATAGCTAAATCATAAAAAAAATACCTATGGTGAAAATTCATTATAAAAAATCTTGAAACGTGTTTAATTCACTAATAAATCAGATTGAGGATTACATGGAAGTTCGATAGATGTTCTGGTTGAGAGATCTGGTGGAATTTAGTTGCCAAATGTTTGCTCCAAGCTCTCTAGCACTCAACTATTTCAAACAAAAATGAGATTTGGTAAGTCAAAAGGCCCTCTCTATATTTCAAATTTCAAATTTTAAAAACACACTTTTTTAAATGTTATATTTTTATATCAATAATTTTACAAACTTTTTGACCTTTTGGCATTGAGCATTGGGATAGGTCATCTTTCAGGATAAAATGAACACTTTGATATATTTTTCACCACTTTGATTCCATGGTTTCTGACCTATCATGGAAGTTATCTTTTTCGTCACTGGCATATAGGTTAGGGAAGATCGCTTTCTCCACTACATTATGCATTCTAGCCTTATACTGTGATATGTTGCCATAGGGTTGACCCCATTATGTTATGGTTATTAAACCACTTTCACTCATTTATTTAAGAAAATCATGACATAGTGACAGAGCCATCCTTTACATGGGATCGCTTCTTAGATCCTTGCTAGCATATGTTTCCCATGCTGCAAAAATTGAGTAGGCTCGGGATTCCTCTTTAGTCCCTCCATGACTTTGCGATGAAGCTTCGTTGTCCTTCTTCGATATTTCTCTGGCTATATACCCTAAAATGTCCCACATAATAAGTTGTACTATTGCACTGCATGTTGACTATTTGTACCCTTTTAGCCTTATGTCGGCTTCATTTGGACTCATGTATAAGACACTTTTTGAGCATGTCTTTCTGCAAAATCAACCATGGAATCATTAGATTTTGCAACTTGACACATATTTCCGATAAAAAGAACATTACTTTGAGTTTCATTGACCAATTTCGTCACCTTGCATTGATCATAGGAATGTTCCAATCCCAATAACTAGAGCATCTGTATTTGGACACTTGTTCTTTCCATTGTAATATAGGCATCATTTTATTCTTTATATGCTTTAAAACATGAAAAATATAAAAAATATATATCTCTCTAAAAAGAGTGGGAATGGGACGTTACTTCTGTAATTGATGGCAATAAGGGTCAGTTGTGTCACCCTTAAAAAAATCACTAAAAACAAGTCTTTCCTCCATTTCTATGAGCTTGAGTTTGACTTAGGAGAGCCATAACCTTGTCTTGGAGTAATTAATCCTCCAGTTGGTTATCTCTTCCAATAACATGGAGAGTTTATTTATGCCTCCTGTATGACAAACTTATACAAAGTTATCATATCCTGCCATACAGTCACATTTTAGTTGTGCCTTTTTTCAAGGAAGTAAACTTGAGTTGGCCTTTTCTGCGGTGTCTCTTGACTCATTTACAGTCGGTCATACCCAGTCTGTCAAAGTTATGTTGAGTATCACATATGCTATTTGGTCCTTTTCTCGCACTAGTTAAGAAGGTCTCCATTTAATTCTTGCTGGCGGGTCTGCTCTTATCGACCTCAACAAATTGCTCTGAGATTATGCCCAGAGCCGCATTCTGGCCCTATTTCTATCATTAATAGGTGATCTTGTGCTCAACATTGATTAGTATCATGGGTATTTTACTCAGTGGTTTCCCTTGTGTTCAAATTCACATTTCATTACCACACATTCTTATTTGTGTAGTACCTTGGTTTCCAATTGACCTTATTGGTGGAATCCTCACCTCTCTGTCATCTTTCATTATTGGTTGGTTCATAGGGTTTATTTCATGTGCTAGCCACATACTGTGTATGTGGGAAATTTGTTTCGAAATGGTTACTTCACCTCTTTTCATTAGAGTCTTTCCAAGTTATTCGCCTATGTATTACACTCATATTGGATTGATGCGGGATGCCTTAATGCCTTCCTTCCAACAAGTATTTTCCCATTGACTACAAATCATTGATCTGGGAACATGATCTATAGTCATTATTCAGTACCTTGCGGTTTTCAATCATCAATGGTAGAATCCTTCACTCTTGACAGTGAGAATACATTAATGTCTCATTATTGGTATATTCTCTCAATTGTTAGAGTTCAACTCATTTATTTGCACTTGTTAGATTGTACTGGGATACCTTGACTCTCATCATCATTATCGTTGATTTGTCTCACATTTGTTAACGGTATACATCGATGACCAGTAATCAAATGATTTCTCACATGCTTGAATTCAACTCATTCATTCCCATAGTGTAGAAATGTACCATCTGAGGTCAATGAAGACCTCAGATTGTGTCAACATTTTGTTTCACTTGTCAGCTCCTTTAGTTTTCTGCTAGTGACACCATCCACCTTATATGTTTTGGTTCATCACAGCAACATCGTATATGTTTTTACTTGAGTTGCGTGCAGTAAAATTACTCCACCTCTATGAATAGGTACTTTAAGGATAAATTATATTACATCCATCGTCACATATCTCCTTGAGAATCATTGATCATATTTTCTATATGTGATATTGGGACATGGCCATGATATGTTCTTATGTGGCTATGATTAGATGATCCACTATGTACTTCTTGTTTTCCTTTGTACTTGTATACATATTAGATCTTCTCTACACTTGATCAGAGAGCATGCTTTACTATCTTTGACAATGGGTATTCCCATCTCGGGCGTGAGCTTTATTTCTGATCTCTTCCACTAGTTTTTGGCAGGGTAGTATATGGCAATATCCTTCCCAATTCCTCGCATGATTATTTGATACACTTAATACATTCGGGCCATCATGTACCCCTTCTGACCTCATATATTTGGGGGCATCTATTATATCATAATTTAACACTCATGTATATATGATGCTTTGTGGTATGGCCTTGGGAAGCCCTTTCCCTTCACACTTGATCATTTTATTTAAAAACAATATTTTTAATTCCATATGAAACTCTAACCTTCAAAAAATGCGTAAACATAGGGTTTCATCTATATATAATCCGCGTATATAATTTAAAATATAAAAATATTATTTTTTGGGTGAGGTTTATGGGTTTCATCGAAAGTCCACATACAGGATCCCATGGCCTAACTATATCCCAACTGACTCCAACTGTTTTTGGGTGATATAAATACACCTCATACGAATGCCTAAAGAGAGGAAGAGATAGGATATTGATATTATAATTGATTGGTCTCCGATCAAGTCTCAGTTTCCCCGTGCCTCTTATACTCCCAATAATAGGAAACCCTTGTTTCCTCATAGAGATGTTCATTTTCCATTATATGACATCCATGTGTATATGCTTAAGAGATGATTTTTGAGGCTTGGGTTGGACAGATCTCGAGGAAGGTTTCACTTATAGCCATGGTCGAATCAGGTTGCATTCTTCCATATTATTTTGTTGATATCAATAAATAAGCTTTGTCTTGTTCCTGAATATCATGTTCTTCTGTTATAATTGATGTTATGGTCTTATTATGTATTATTCGTGATTTATATATTTATTCTTATATTATCTAACATTCATACCATATACATGCTTTGAACTACTTGTAGTATTCATGCTTCTTTCAAATTTATTGCATGTTTTAAATCCTTGGAGGAAGCAGAGGATTTGGACCCTATGGGAATGACACCAAACATAGGACATACGAGTACCCTCTCCAAGATTTAATTTAGTATTTTATGCATTAGGACTCTGTGATTTCTTGCTTCTTGTTATTGATGCTCTTCGATCTGTTGGGGTTCTTAACCTAGACCCTAGAGAGTTTTCTCCCACAACAATCACTACATCGCTAGTGTCTCTAGTAGCTAAACAAAAGTAGTATGGGTTTTTTACCCATAGCTCTATTTACAGAATTAGTCTTAGCATTCTCACTTAATTTGAATCCAGGCCCAAAAAAATTCTACAATGCTCACAAGTTCTTAGATGGCCCGTAATCTTGTTTCTCCATAACAAACAAGAAAATGAACAAGCAAATCATCTGCTAAAGATACTAAAATGACCAGTTTGAGAAAATACAAGTCCCTATAGCCACTCAAAAATAATCCCAAGGAATATATATGAAAAATTCCCTTATTTGAAAATCAAATTTAAAAATCACAGAAATTAGGGTTCCCCAACGTACTGCCTATGGTTATAATCCCTATATGTTGCCTAGCATGAAGACAACAAATATAAAGAAGAAAAAGGAAACCCAAATCCTCAACAGAAGAGTTTTTATAGTAGATTAATGAATTTGTACATTAAGTTACATTGGCCTAAGGATTATTGAAAATTTATATACTATAGACCAATAAAGAACCAAAGCTTTGGTATCGGGAAAAAATGTCACAACTGGAACCATACAAAAAAATGAACCATTTTGAAGTCATTTCCAATTTGAAATTTTATATTTTTCTTAAAAATTCTTATCATATTTATAACCAATCATCGATTCTTGTCCTCAATTAAACGTTACTTCAGAGACTTAAAGCTAAAACTCCTAGGGTTTTTGTACATATTCTTGGAAAGTTACCAACCTATCATTGAGTACCTTTTTTTCACAAAATTTAGCATCCTTTTTCTCCCTTGCATATTCATGAGGTTTTGAAGCTTCAGGTGCTCAAATACATTAGGGGAATTTCAAGGTCTAAAATGGGCATCCTATGAAAAATGTACAACCAAATAAACTTAAAAATAACCGATAGGATTGAAGATGATGATGTAAACCATGGGGTATGATTCACCTTTTTTGAAGTAAAAAATTAATGTAAACCATGGGGTATGATTCACCTTTTTTGAAGTAAAAAATTAAAAAGATTAAAAATTAATAAAATAATAAAATTGTTTTCTCAACTCATATTTTCAAATTATCTCCCTAATGCTTTACTCAAATTTCTAGTAGGAGTACTCGTTGGATGCGAAATTTAATTCCCCATCCAAAGGGAATCCATTTTGCATACTTTCGATGGATCCCACTACACGAACAATGATAAATACATGAAAAAACGCGATTCCAATCACATTTTTCATGTATTTCTAATTTTCCGTGTAGCAGGGTCCATTTAAAGTATGCAACATGGGTACTCCTTGGATGGGGAATAAAATTATGCATCCAACGAGTGTTGTTGCTCAGAATTTGAGTAAAACCATAGGGATATAAGTTGAAAATATGATTTCAAAAAATAGTTTTTCCTTTTTTTCCTCTAAAATTTGTTGATCTAATATAATCTTATTTTATTATTTTCACTATTATTTTATAATTTCCTTAGGAGGCCCATTATATACCTAAACATTTCCTTAATTATCTTGATAATTCGGCATGGATTCCACTCCATAGGGAAACATCACTTCTAACGCTCTCTGAGCTGGATTTATCTTGTGGTACTCTTAGCCAATATGCAATTGAAGAACTTTTGGCATGGTTTCAACATCTCACCCATATGAGTTTGAATGGATGTGTTAATATGTATGACCTTGATTGGATATTCCATGTGAGCAATTCTTACAATGATTCAGAACCACATAGGAAAAAATATAAGTTTGATTTGAGGGATGATAAGATCCATGTGGAAGGAAGCCCAAATTGATCGCTTCAACATTTCAATTGTGTAAAGCTATGCTGACATTAAAAAGGTTGTAATTCATTCTTCATCTTACTTTATGAGTCTGTCTTCTTTGAACTTGTCTCTTTCTGCCAATATTTAGGAAGTAAATTTGGCCTATTTAAATCTAGGAACATTGAATTTAAGGTGTGTTTTATTATATTGTAACCATATATTTATTTAATTTTAAAATTTAATTGGAGAGGTTTAATTTATGGGAGAAAAACAATGGATGATGAATGAATTTATTTATAGAATGCACTGCTTTGGAGATACTTGAGCTAGATTATCATCGCTTGACAAGCCCGTTGATTCAAGTATGTGCTATTTTCCAAAGATGTATTTTTATTGAATTACTTAATGTCATTTCATTGCTAAAGATCATTTTCAATATTTATTGATAAGTTTTTCTAGATATTTGCATCATATTTCACTTTTCTAAATATAGGCATGTGGTATTGAAGAAGAAGAATTAGAATTTAAAATTGAGTCATGTAACTTACTTGAAAATCTTCATGTCTATTTTTGCTGAAAAGTGAGTGATGGGCCTCTAAATTAGACATAAATTAAGGCCCATATAACCTTTATTACCTCATAAAATCTATATTAAATCTCTCCTTATACACTTAATAATGCTTTTTAAGCATTGATACGTTGTTAGGAAGGTTTAGAGATAATTACATATTTGTGCCTAATATTATCTATTTTTGAAGGATATTTGGAGAATATTGGGAAGATTATGAAGATTTGGAGAAGGAGATAATTTAGGGACTTGCTCCCTGCTACGAAAGGATCAATATTTGGAGAATAAATGAAAAAAATATCATGATATTATTGAGAGATTTTGAAACTTCGATGATTGAGAAAGTCTAGGAATGTGTTCCCTGTCATTTACTGCAAACTCCTAGTGTTAGGAACTACATCCACTATTTGAGGTATTTTGGAGGGAAAATATTCCTCCTTTCAAGGATAACGCTTCCTCATAATTTGTTATAATTACCAATTCGAATTGGACTCTAGGCGAATGTATTGTTTAGGCTTATTTTGGAGAAAAATTGTTGTTTAGCAGTCCCGCTTTCTTTTCTTGCGGGGATGTACTTGGACTAATTCAATAATGAATATTGGTGCTATTTTAGCTTCTAAGGCTTGTTTTATTCCATAAGACTATGAATCCTCCTTGGAATTGACCATCCCAGGAGCCTTTGAGCCCTCTTTCACAATTTCTTTATGTTCTTTTCACTTCTTATTCACATGCATCTCTTATTTCTATTTTGCATATTTCTATATTTAGTATTGATTCTTTTCTTATTGTATGATTGATTTAAATGATTGAAGTGAATCATTTTTTAGATTTTTTACAAATTCAAAATCATTATTCATCCTTAGAATAACTTCGAAAGGTCATCTTACTCATTAAGCTACTTGGATTTGGTTACTAGTTCATGAATATAAGATCTCTAGAAATGCCTTGTAGAGAAATAGTAGTAAATTTATGCTATTTTTTAGAATGAGTCAATGAGATGCATTTGACTTGATTCCACTAGTATTAGGTTATAATAATATTAAATTTAATACAAAAATTTACCCCATTTCATTTCCACTTGACTAGGTTAGGCATTCGATAGATTAACTAGCTCACTAGTTCTTGAATTTCCAGATTTTAGAGTAGTAATTTTCTATTATTTTTTAGCATGTGTGACCAGGGGTACTTTGAAGTGATTCCACTTGGAATGGAGACCTAATACATCATAATTAATAATAAAAAAATCCCATCCCATTTTCACTTGATATACTTAGTCATTTGCTGAATTATTTCCAAAACAAAACTTCTTGTAGCAAAACCAGAACTTCATGTAGCACTCATATAGCATGTGTAAATTCGACCAGATTTTCTCCGAAAGCTTGGTTTTTGTATCTTAGGATTGAACCACGACCCCAAGGATATAAATCCATGATTGAGGAAGAATAAACACCACTTAGTACATGCATTTTTACAATGTATATTAGGCCTATTTATTTGAACTCATGCTCTTAGGATTTCAATTCTAGATTGTTGTTCTTGCCTAGGATTAATTTATTTTCAAAGCAGCACTTCCATTTCTGAAATTAGTTTAGGATTTTATTTCATGTCATTCACTCCATTACACCATATCAACAAAATAAGGACACATTGTATGCTTCACATATAGTGTAGATACCTCTTAAGTGTGTATGAACCACGGGTTGATAATTAAAGTTGGAAGCCTCGGTAGTTGCAAAATTCTTGTTGCAATAATAAGGCCCATCACTTTTTGGCGCCGTTGTTTGAGAGGTGTCAAAGTATGCATTGTTTTCTTCCCTATTTTATCCATTTATTTTCTTTTTGCAAAAAGAAAAAAATTACATTACGCATATTTCATTTCAAAACATGAAATTGCAATGCATTAATATTCTTATTGAAAAAAAACACTTAAAAATACTTCTCCAACACCAACCCCCCATTTGGTCACGTGGTGTAGTAAGAACCACATCACCATCCACTTTTCCAAGTAGAAGAAGAAGATGTGGCAGAAAAGGTAGAAAAAATGGATGGAGATGATGACAATCAAGAATACCCTCCTGGATTTCCCATTCAAGATACTGATATGAGTGTGCATATGAAGAGCATCCCTCCAAATTTCCTTCCCAACTTCCATGGTATGAGGTCATGGGATTCAGAAACCTTTCTCTTTAAATTTGAAATACCTTGTATATTTTATGGCTACTTGTCACACATGTAAAAATTGAGATTTTTTCGTGCAAGATTGAAGGATAAAGCTCT
This sequence comes from Pinus albicaulis, assembly GCA_034641835.2. Lineage (NCBI taxonomy): Eukaryota > Viridiplantae > Streptophyta > Pinopsida > Pinales > Pinaceae > Pinus > Pinus albicaulis. Next base: position 130,868,383 of record CM076571.1, on the reverse strand, counting down.
TGAATGGTACATGATTTTAGGTACTAACTCAATATATCATGGAATGATATGAAAAATATATTTCTAAAAAATATAAAGATCATGATCCTAAAGAATAAATTTTTAGAATGGATCAACAAGAAAATGAGAGCCTTGAGGATCTAATAGAGAGGATCATGTTTAATTTTAAGGGAAAAATTACAACATTTAGGGTTTGGCACACTAGAAACCCTCTTCCTTAGAGCAATTAGGGATGACTGAATCTATCTCCTTGATATCATGAGTAGAGGAGATGTATACCAATTACCATTTGAAGAAATTTTTGAAACATGAAAGCGCATATCAAGAGGAAAGGAAAGAGTATGTTAATCAACTTCAAGATTTGTAAGTCAAGAAAAACTTGGAAATTTTCTTGATAACTTTAAAACATAAATCCTTAGCAATCTAAGCGAAAAATTAGAAATGTTAAGAAGGCAAGTTGAGCAAAAATAATATGTTTATATTTGTGTTTTCCATGTAGAATCATTTTTCCCATCATTACCAAGGTTGAAGTAATTTTACCAAGAGGACAATGGAGCAAGTCAGTCAGCAAAGAAGCTATGTTATGTAGCTCCATGAATACCATGGCAACCTAGTCAACTTGATATGATGCAAGGACCTACTTAAAAATTTCAATATTATTCACATCCATCTCAAAGTAATTGGAACACACACTTTCCTTGGAAACCTTGGCCATCTCAATGCCAAAACCAATATTGGAAGCAAGGATTAAAATAACCTTATGGGATAAATCCACAATACCCTTAGTATTTTCCTCAGTATCCTCCATAACCGATTCCATACTATCCATACCATCCACCTCCACCACAACCACAAAGTCAACCACATCCATCTCAAAGAGCCACTATCACTCAACTACCTATACTACCATTTCCAAACCCACACACGTAAGTAGCTCAACCCACTTAAAATGCTGACGTACAACACTTCCAAACATATCCTCTTGATCTAAATGGTATTCGTCTTAGTTCAAGAAAGGTATTGCAAAAAAGAGATTCTATTGATGTAATTGAACGACAACATCCAGAAGAAGAAGATTCAAATTAGGATATCAAAGATTCATGGGTTGCACTTTATAGAGAGAAGACCTCAGAATCCAAGACTGAGAGGATTCCCTCATATTTACCATCAGATCCTTCATGTGTTCAAGAGAGCAATCAACAACAAGAGGGATATTTCAATTTCATGCTAGAAGAGGACATCTAAGATTATCCAAATCAGTAAGTGGACCAGGGGTATCAAAACTATATTGAAATATGGTTCCAGACAATCATTAAGTTGCAACAATACACTCTTCTTCAAAAAAATTTGAACTCATCTCAGTCGAAGCATTTGGTATCTCATGTTCAGGTAGATGTCCAAGCATAAATTTTGAGCCTACACATGAGTTTACCTATCATATTGATGTGTACATGGACCCATTGGAAGTATTCCTATACTAGAAATAGATTTTGTTTTTTCAAGTAGAGTAGGATAGAAAAAATAAAAAAATGGAAAAAGAGAAAATAAAAGAATAAAATCTCAGTTGAAAACCTCTTTTGAGGTACTTGAGATTGACTCATTGATTGAAAACCTCCATGAGGTAGTTAATGGGTTGAAAAAAGAGAAAATAAGAGAAAAATAACCTAGGTGAAAACCTCCTTTGAGGCTCCTAGGCAGACCTACTAGTTCAAAACCTCATTCATTAGGGGAATTTTGAGGTCTAAAATGGGCCTCCTAAGAAAAATGTACGACGAAAATAAACTTTATAAGAACCAATAGCATTCAAGATGATGATGTCAACCATGGGGGATGATTCACCATTTTTTAAGTAAAAGGGTAAAAAGATTACAAAATAATAAAATAATAAAACTGTTTTTTCAACTCGTATTTTCAACTTATCTCCCAAATTTTTTACTCAAATATCGAGCGAGAGTACTCATTGGATGAAAATTTTAATTCCTCATTCAAGGAGTACCCATGTTGCATACTTTCGATGGACCCTACTCCTACTCAAAATTTTTTCATCCAAAGAGTACTGCTACTCAAAATTTGAGTAAAACATTTGGGAGATAAGTTGAAAATACAAGTTGAAAAATTAGTTTTTCATTTTTCCCTCCAAAATTTGATGATGTAATCAAATATTATTTTATTATTTCCACTATTATTTTATAATTTCCTTAGGAGGCCCATTTTATTCCTCAAAATTCCCCTAATAGAGGAAACTAATAGGCCTAAAGAAAAAAAGAAAAAAGTTAAAAAATGAAAAGAACAAAAATTATTTTCTCGATGTATCTCTCTCTAATTAATGTCGGTGCTCTCCAATCTTTGCAAGCATCAAAAAAGAAAGTTGGCACCAAAAGAAAAAGTTGGTCAAAACCCTAGTCAAATGAATTCAAACTTGGACTTCCACCTCCTTTTCTCATATGCTCCAAAAGGACCAAGGTCATGCCAATCCATCACCCTCATCCATTTCCAACATCTGCCAATCATTTCCAAGCTTTTCTCATTCATTTTCCTCATTTTCCTAAAATGCTACTGGAAACCCTATTTTTGCTACATGAAGTCCTGGTTTTTAGCATAAAATTCTTTTTATTATATCTAAAAAATTGTGCATCCATTTGCTGATATGTTTCAGGGGGAGATGAATTTATATGATGGTAATATTCTCAATCAATTTTAGTAATTTCAGGTGCACATTTTGTGAGAAATTGACCTCCATCACCTACAACCATTTTTTTCTCATGATTCGTGCATCCAATGGAAAAGAGCTTTTATGGGGTGGTGCATAAGGACAACAGTAACCTTCTCAAAAATGTTTAGGTCAATCCAGTCTACCATTTCAGAGATATGGCTAAAATAAGTCTGCTACAAGGGGCTATCTTCAACTGCTACAAGAAATTTTGTAATTGCTATATGAAGTTAGAACAAGCTACAAATAGGTGAATCAAGGAAAAAAAATAGTCTCAAAGAGCCTTAATGTATAAAAAAATCAATTAGGAGAGCCTTCCCGTCATTTCCTGCCGCCTTCGCATCACTCCTCCATTTCAAGCACAAGGATTTTTCACTCACACCCTACACTTTGTCACCTTTGTAAGATAATTTTTTTCTAAAAAAAAAAAATTTCCTTCACTCCATTTCTCTAAGGCCACACCACTTCCTCATCATTCTATAATCATCCTACCATCATCCTAAGACCACCTCACACTCTCCCTCATCACTCATACAGAGCTAGAAGCCTAAAACAAGAAGAGAAAGAGGATGCTACAAGAAAAAGTAACCTCATATAGCAAGCCCTGTGTAAGCACCAGAAAAGCGTCGACGATGGTTTTGACCAATCATGGAGACCAATAAAACTTTTGAGATGGATTTGAAGTTAAAAATGGAACTACAAGGGGGATCTTCGACTAGTAGACATACATGTGAAGACTTAGCAAGAAGACTACACACACAAAAACTTTATCATTCAAAGAATCATCATGCTATGAAGACTTTTACAAAAGGAAAATAATCAACTACAACACTGACATCATGAGCATCTTAGCGGTAGCATTTTAGCCAGGGATTTGAAGTGGCAACAACAACAACAAAAAACCCTATAAGACCTCCATATTCAAGGCTATCAGTAATAGGACCTCCAACAAATTATCACATGCAACTTCAGGATCATTAGTAGTAGTGTCAGAACCACCAAAGGCATCTTCAATAGTCATATTAGCAGCCTGAATATCACCTGCAAAAATACATCAAGGATAACGCTCACGTATGCAACTCTCTAACCTCACCCTTCAAATATATTCTAGCTTAAGAAAACATTAAAGTGTGAGAAGGAAAGGTTTTTTAATAGCCAAAATCAGTAGCAGAGCAACCTCGACCTTATCTAGTGATCAACTTCACTTTTCCACCAAGACACACGCACATGTGGGAGAGGAACAAGACAAAAGTGAAGAGGATCTGAAAAAGTGGGTAGCAAGAAGTTAGACAAGGAGTTCCATGGGGTAACTGAGGGTGAACTTAGTTAACAGAAAAAGAACACCGATTTTATTTTGCAAGCAATGATAAAAAAGAGAAAAAAAAGAGAAAATTTTGAAAAACAATGAAAAAGAGGAAAATAAAAAAATAAAAAATAAAAGGTGGACCCACCACCCCTTGGCATGCAAATTTTAGCTGCTAGAGGAAAAATAGAGTTGCTACAGGAAGTTTGTACATGAAACAGAGCTGCTACAGGAAGTTGCTAAAGGAAAAACATGTTTGCTACAAGAAGAACAAATTTGCTACAGGAAGAACAAATTTGCTACAGGAAAGACAAATTTGCTACATGAATCTAACAGAGGGTTGAATGAGAGATTTTTTGCTACTAGGATGTTGGAAAATGATTAATCAATTTCTAAAACATACAAAGAGACACAATAGAGATGCAAAGAATTTTCTACAGGCAGTTTTAGGCTGCATAATGGTAAATTCTCCATGGGTGAAAGGTATCCAAGTTAGTATATTGGTTTCATATCATTCCTTTTTTTTTCTTTAGTATATTCACCATTATTTCACCATCTATAAGAAGAAAGCGCTATGTTTTAAGTGTTTTCAATTTTAGAATTTAGTGAGAAGAGACAACTCAGATTGCTTGTCAAGGGCGTTCATACAAATTTAATGAGTATTATTATGTAGCATCGCCAAAAATCCAAAATTCACCCTTGCAATTGAAAAATTAGGTCACCATTATCAAAATTATTCATTTTTTAGAGTTTCTATAGGAAAATTTAGAGCTGCTACATTAAACTCTTTTTCTTGTAGCATCCTCTGTTTTTCACCAGATTGCTTGTTTTTTCCTCTTAAGAGAAGTTTTACAAATTCTGGAAAGCAAAGGCATTGGGGGAAAACTTTAGGTGTTTTGTGGGAGGTATCAAGGAAACATAAACTCCTATAAATTATATTCCCAAGACCCCTTGGAATGATAGAATATGTCATATTTGTGATTCTAAGTATGTGGAAGATGAAAAGAACTTCCTTTTAGAGCACTCAACTCTTACTCACATTCACTCTTAATTCCCTACCAGCTGTCACAATTCCAATCTTCTTGACCTATTAAGCCAACCCACCTATAGCGATCTTGGAGCACTTATTTCATTTCTCTTTGACCATAGAAACAAAATTTTGAAGAATCAAACTTAGATTCCTTCTCCTCTCTTAAGGTTCAATCGACTGCATTGGACTTGACAGATGGTAACCATCATCATCATCATCATCATTTATAACAAATTATTATTAATAATAACAATTATTATTATATATAATATTTATTATAATATTATATTATTTTTATATTTATAATAATACTAACTATAACAAATTATTTATATGAAATAATTTTAAGCAATAAAATTAATCAATAAATTAAAATTAACAATTATTATCCACAGGGTCTTGGATAGGCTTTAATCACGTGCTTTGTTAAGGCACTCTTTGATGTGAAGTCACTTGTTCAATCCCCCGATGAGGGTGATATGTATTGGACATGATGATAATGATGATGTATTCCTACCTAGCTTACAAAATTATTTATTAATTATTAATTTACAATTAATAATTAACTATAGTTAATGAATTTTTTTTTATCATTAAATAAATAATTATAATGATGATGATGATGGTTGACTTGCACTAAAAATAATATGGTTTATTGACATTAATAAATAAGTTAATTGAGATTATTTAAGATTTTATTTCCGTGGTTAGAAAAAAGGGAAAGAAGCCTTTCGAGTTCAGTGTAGCTTTCATAACTCAACAAATCAAGGAAGTTGTTCAATGTAGCTTTCTTAACTCAACAAATCAAGGAAGTTGTTCAATGTAGCTTTCTTGACTCAACAAGTCAAGGAAGTTGATAGTAAAGCAAATGTTATGGAAATGAGAACAAATATGAATAAGAGCAAGACATTAATTGTTGTTATTATTGTTAATTATTATTTATTATAATTGTTTATTTATTTCTTTATTATTATTTATATCTTATTGTTAATGATAAATTAATAATTTTTAATTTTACGTTATTAATTAATTGATCAATTATTATTTATTGTTTATAATTATTTAATATAAATAATTTATAATAATAATGTTTATAAATATAAATATATAATAATAATAATATTAATATAATATTATAGTATAAATATTATATATTAAATAATAATTGTTATTATTAATAATAATTTATTATAACTAATATTAATTTATAATAATAAATTAATATGCATAAAATATAATAATTTTGATTAAATTTTGAATTTCAACTATAAAAATTATAAAATATTAATATTAATAAATGGGTTTGTCTTATGGTTGTGCTAGTAATATATTTTGGAACAAGTTAGTTTATTGGTAATATATAATCTATAAGTTGTTTGAAAATTTGCACGTGGAATGACATTCAAATTATGTTTAAAATTAACTTTTTTCAGCACAAGGATATATATTACAAAAAGTAAAATAATAGATAGATTTTATTTAAACAGTTTAAATTCATTTTAATTTTGGATTTACTAAAAGTCCATAGAAATCAAATTTCTCAAAGTGTAAATTTCTTTTAAATTGAAAAACAATTATAAAATTCAGTCTTTGATAAAACCAAAATTGAGAAGAGCTAAATTTACTTTAAAAAACACCATGAAACTTTACACACAAGTAAAAGAAAAAACTTATATTTAGACACCCTTGGACCTTTTTACTCTACAGGTGAACATAATCAGCCGATTTTAATAATACATAGTGTTGGCCAGTTGACAAACTAATTGCACACTTACCAAGTCTGCGCATCTGCACAATATTTTCATTGTTTTAATTGACAGATGCTGATTGCTTGTTACCGATATCTTGCAGTGATGAAAAACAGTACATTGGTTAAATATTCAACTAATTTGATGTTGCTTAACCTTTAAGGATAATCTAAGAGGGGATTTGTTTTGTACTCCATAAATTGAGCACTTCTGGATATTAAATGGAATAATTGGGATTACTTCCAACATATGCATATTTCGAGGCATGAAATCTTATTCTGTATGTCTAGTCCAGAAATACTGCAAGGAAAAATGACCAACAGAAATTAAACTATGAATGAACATATGAAAACTTTCTATCATGTTACCTTAATCTAAATCCATGCCTCAAAGACCAAACAAGATATAGCAGATCAAAGTCATTAGAATTGCAATGAGCATGCCCAATATAACTCTAATTCCTTATCATTAATTTTGTTTAGAGAAAGAAATTACAAAATGTACTGGATTGACTCAAGCTGTGCCTAGAATTTCAAGATCATGTATGTTGTGCTCCTTCATGAAAGCAAATGGAACAATTCCCTGAGGAAGCGCTGCTGGTTGCAATGTCAGTATTTTAATGTGACGTCTCTGGTTTTACCAGAAAAGTCAGAAATTTTGAACAGGAGAGTCACATGAACGGTAGCCTGAAATGCCACTTCGAAGCTGGACATATGTATTATTTAATAGTTAAATTTATTTATTTAAATTTAATAGTTATTCATAATTGTATCATTTAATATTCCATTTAAAACTAATAAAATAGCATTTATCTTAAAAAATTAAAAACAATAATAATGATAAGAAATAATGTCAACTATTGTTCCTAAACAATTAATGCCTATGACAATTAGAGAAGTGGAAGAGCGATGGAAAGGAGAGCTAGGGTTTGCAGGGCAATAAAGCTTGGTGGCGCGCCTTCAGCTGCTCTAGAGTGTGCACCAGGCAAGAATGAGGGAGCAGACGGCTCTTTCTCGGACCTTAGGAGAAGGCGGAGGACATTTATGGGTCAATCGTTAGCTCAAAACAAGTTCTTGAAGCTGGCAGATAGGGCGATAGATCAGGATAATCAACCTTTCACTCGCTGCTATGGAGTTGAAGCACGCGTTATCCGGAAGGTCGTTTCTTGGCCTTAGAAAACCAGTCCCTCCAGCAATGAGACTATCCTGAAGCGATGGTGGTTGTCTCTCGGCGGAGAAAGAGAGGCAAAGGAAGAAACTCTATGTGGATTTGTGGCTGCGGCTGGATGCAGCGTCCATCGGATTCGGAGAAGGGGTCGGAGAAAAGGGCCGATGACAGAGGGTCCTGCCTCCGAGCCCGGTTTAGAAGAAATCTTTTGGCGCAGACGGGATGATGAGTCGAAGGTTTTGGCGATGGGATAAGGATCTGCAATCTCGTTCCATCGGGCACAACCAGGAAAACCAGCAGTGGGTATTTCTCTCTTCAACTCTGTGTTCGATTTTCCGTTGTTTTGCATCAATCATTTACCGTAGGTTAAGAGGATGGAGTCCCCGACTCGACAGTATGGCAGCGGAGGGGTTTGAGACCCGACGCTTACCTTTGCGGCATAGAGACTTGGCTGGGGGTGAGGCAACTCCCGTTCTGGTTTTTACTCTGTTCTCAATCCTAGCAACTCCGAGACAAATCAAAAGCTCTGATGGCAAAGTCCACTTCGAAAACCCCAGTCCACACACAGGAGTAGGGGTCAATAATTTCCAATTGAGTTTTCAGATTTTCATTAAAAATTTCGATGGGAAATCGAAAGACAAATCAAAAGCTCTGATGGCAAAGTCCACTTCGAAAACCCCAGTCCGCACACAGGAGTAGGGGTCAATAATTTCCAATTGAGTTTTCAGATTTTCATTAAAAATTTCGATGGGAAATCGAAAACCTTCTCGGTGTAGGAGGAGGATCTTGTCACCGATCTGAAGTAAACAAGTATCTCAGCCACAAAAGAGCCTGATCTATTCGGGAAATGCTATGAAGATACCCAATTAAACGATTACAACATAGAGAGGAATTCTTCCATTGTTTTGAACCTTAGACTCAAAGGAGGACCTTCAGGAGTAAAAAAATATGCCAAAACTTAACAGAGCAGATCAACAGAACCGATGAAGGGAGCCAATACAGCCAAAGGTGGCAGCTCAAATGGGCGCTCATACAAGAATATCTTGCAAGGGAAAAACATAGTACCAACAACTTCAGAACCAACTCAGAACACTCCCAAACCTTACACTGCGGGGCAACTGAATTGCATGCCAGAATTGACCATTAACGCATCAGAAATAGACGAAAATATCTCTACTTTTGAATCACTAGCAATAATATGTAGGTTTAAATGTTTTTGGTCCAAACCAATGGAGCTTTTCGATTGAATTTTTACTAATTGGACTATGGATTGTGATATCCATCTATGTTCCAAAGGGTATTTTATTGTCAATTTCACATCTACAGAAGCCAAAGATATCATTCTTAGGGTCGAACCGTGGTTTTAAGGATCTACTCGACTATTCATTACTCCTTGGTTTCCTGATTTCGACGCAAACATAATGGAGATCACCAGAATGCCAATATGGGTGCGGTTGTATAACCTCCCACTTCATTTCTGGAACGAACTCATTATAGAAGGCATTGGAAACACTATTGGGATATACATCAAAACAAATATCTAGAGGTTAGAAGAGAGAATCTTCACTTTCTCTCGAATCTACATTGAGGTGGACCTCAAAAAAGGGTTACCAGAAAGCATACAACTGATCCATAACCAGCAAAAGTGGAAGCAACATCTTGACTATGAAAACACAACATTTAGGTGCAGAATATGTAGGAAAATAGGCTATTTACAAAATACATGTCTGGATGGCAAAAGAGAGAATAGGAAAAAGAAGAAGATAGGGAAAGCATCCAAGGGATGGAAATTCCCCTCAATTGGTCCTGAGAAAGAAACAGAAGACGAAGGGGACATTTCCCTTCAGAGCGAAAGCACACAGGCGACGTCTAATCCAGGGGTCCCAAACCAAGAAGTACAAGGCCCAATTCTATCAAACGATGTGCCTCTGAAGACGCAAGCCTCGAGGGACTTCCCGTCCACAGAGGACGCCTCTATGATAAGAACAAGAGTGAATAAAAGATCACATGTTTAAGAAATTTCGAACTCCGAGAAAGAAAATTGCATGAGGGACAATGAGCTTGCCTTGGTTTCTTCTTCCTTGCATTGAGGGACTTCGCAGATAGTTCAAAAGGGGAAAGGCAAGCATGAAATGCCCAACCCTACTGGAAATCTATAAAATATTTGGGTAGCCTTGCTACAATGACAAGTGTGCTTCAGCACACAGGCCCTTTGGGTGTCTAGAATGCTTAATTGCATCTGCAAATGTAACTTTTCATTAATCATTAATAGAAAGTTGTTGATTTTTTCCATGGAAAATAAAAGAAGAAATAATGTCAATTATAAATAAAATATTTGAGTTTCCATTTTAATTTTATATCAACATTTTATAAAGAAATAAAACAGTTGAAAGTAATTATATATGTTTTTAGTGTCATCCACAAATAAAATATTTAAATGTCTCTATTATATCAACTTTTTAATATGCATGTTGAGTAATATATAGCGAGAGAAAGAGATCATTAAGAGGTGATTTCTAAATCAAAGAGATGACATGTAACTTTCTAAAAAAATATTATTAACAAAAACAATTTATAATATGTATATATAAACAAAAATAATTCAAGATGTGCATACATTTATAACAATATAAATCCATGTCAATTTCATTGCAGAACTTGAAGAAATATTTGCACGCCGAAATATTTTATTCCTTTGATGTCTTGGTAAATCTAGAGTTAAAATGCATCTATATTGATTTTGTGTAAAACAATGATAAAATCTTGTAACTGTAATAAAAAAAAAAAAAATCACTATTTTTCTTTGTATAAAAGTATGTTATTTTAAATTAATATTAAAGTAGTTTACTTTGTAACCCACACTAATATTTTATTTTTGATTAAATATTACATCTCAATTCAATATAATATAAATTACACATTATATAAAATCAATAATCTTATTTTTACAAGTCATTGGGAAACTCTATATGATGTAGTGAAGGAATTGCATATTTACCTTGGGAGTTGTCTTTCGTGTGACTTTTTGGACTACAGTAAAAATAGAAAATAAAAACTTTTTCATTTAGTTAATATAGGTGCCATTATTAGTACATTGTAAAAAGTAAAGATTTTCTCTTGCTCTCTCCTCTCCTATGTCCTCTGAGTTGTATTGAGCTCATTGGTGGAAGCAACGATGTGAAATTTGATCCATTTTTTCTTCTTATTGATCCATTTTCTCTTCCTAATTTTCAGTTGGGAGCATGGTAACATATTAAACCAGAAAGTTCCCCAATACTCAAAGAATAACTTCTCTGCTAATTTATCTATTCACCTACGCAATCAAATGTTGAAACCATAAAATCCTATCAACAAGTAAGTAACTATTAAAGTAGAAGGTTGCTCTTCATAATAGAGATTGACACTCATTGTAGAGCCCAATGTCAACGGAATGTGTTATCACTCAGGTTTTCCTAGAAGTTGTGTAAGAGGAAAGTATACCCGAGGTAACCACAAACCAACCTTTTAGATGCAGAATCTAGCCAATCTGCATCCAGAGAGGGCTCTCTCTTTATGATTTATCTTTGTTCTTGGAAAGTTTTAGGCTAGGTATAGATTCAAGAGTTTGTTTTGGGAAAATGGTGGAATCCACAAACTAAGGGAAAGTTGAGAGCTTTCAGTCCATTGGGCTATGGAGTCAAAGGATGGCTTTACTGGATTTCTATTCTAAGCACAAGATGGTATTACAGGGCAAGATAGCTAGACAGAGAGCAATCCTTAAAATTTAAAGTGGATAGGATGATCTTGAAGGGATGAAAGGCAGCTAAGAATCTTTCACCATGTTCAGAAGAAAGAAGTGAAATGACTACAAACAAAGAGCAATGAAGGATTCTTTATTATAGTAATCAACAATGTTTAAATTAGCAAAGCATGAGCATTTAAGAATTCATGCTTATAGCTAATTTAGAAGAAAACATTAAGAACAATCACATTTGAAAACAGAGTACAATTAAGCAAATTCTGTTTCAATCCTTTATGTAAATTATTCAAAAATGGATATGATGGTATTATAAACTAATATAAAATTTCAAACAAAGGGTAGAAACACTTATTGAACTGTAGTCCAACACATGAATCCTGCAACAAGTCCAGTGCTTTCAAATCGTCATCCAGTAAGCCACAAGTAAATTTCTCCAAAAGCTTTTATTCCGAAAATCTCAATGTTACAGCAGAGTAATAGAATCCACACTCAACACTCTCTTTGAGGGTTTATTTATACACAAAATAATCTAAAACAATCTTACACTAACTTAGCCAATAACTTAGGCTGACTTAAAGCATTATTTACAAACAAACGAGAGACAAATGGTCTCGTGGATAGAATAATGTGTAACTGCTGATGTGTTGTTCATTTCTTCGTGGATGTGCTGGAGGTAAGTGCTAAAATAGAGTTCTGTGCTGTCCTTTGTAGTATTTCTTTGGCTTGTTGAACACTCTTTATTCTCACGGATACTTTTTAACCTTTTCACCTGATACTCTTTCATCTGTCTTCCTGTTTTCACCATTTTCTTGATAGTAAAGATAAAATCTCATCTCGAAAACAATTTTTACAGAATCTCCAACATTTCCTGCCACCATTGATCATCCGGTATCATAGTTCTTCTGAGCTTCCTTAAAGTTTCATCTGCTTCAGTAAGTTTATATAAAGTGGGATCATTCGGAAATAGATACTTTATTTCATGCTCCAGATGAAATAAATTCCTCACTTTATCATAAATACTTTTCCCAGTTGGTAATGCAGGTTCTGATGAGCTAGTAGAACCTATAGGTGTATTTTTAGCATGAGCTTTTATTCTCTTCTCATAAGTTTCCAAGTCTACTATTTGATCTTCAGTGAGCATGGGACTTGGTAACCCACTATCCAGCAAAGCTTGAAATTTTTCTCTGAAATTGTTGATGTCAACCAAAATGTCTGTACACTTTCTTTCTAAATTTTGCATGAAAGTCCTCTTGGTGAAAACCCTCTTTGCTTCCAAAACTGCACCTGTCCTGTCATCAATTCCTAACAATGCAAGCTGTTGTTTTGTTCTGGAATTCAAAAATTGAATGAGCTGCTGGGCCTGCTCAGGCCTGCCTCTTAATTCATGTCTGGTTCTATTTATTTCTTCTTGGGCTATCTTCACTAACTCATTTTGCTCAAAAATATCTTGAATAGAGGGCCAAATACCCCTTATTAATTCAATGATGTTATCCCAAAGAATATCATTTATTTCATTTAGAGGCTTCTCCAACGAAAGATCCTTTTCCAAAGCCTCAACCAATTTTTCCAATCTTTTTATCTCTCTGATGTTGTCAGCAGCTGTCTTTTTAGAGTTGTCATATTTTTCCTCCAATTTTGCCAATTGCAATTTTGTTTGTTGGAGCTCTGTGACCTTTAGCTGCAAACTCTCCATCTGTTTTATTAAGTCCTCAGAACTCAAGCCAGAAGTATTCACCTGAGCTGGTTGTTCCTGCTGCCCTGTAGTTGTAGTACCTGTTGTTGAAGTCTGCTTAATAATTTCCTGTTCCTGCAATGCTTTTTCCAACTCCTTCTCTGTTTCATTTAGTCGCTCTGTCATATTCAAGAGCAACTCCATCATTTCTTCCTGTGAATTTCCTTTTATAACTTCCTGTGTCTGAGGGTGCCTCGAGGCTGGTAGTTTTAGCTGTTTTCTGACTGCAGCTATATCATCCTCTTTCTTTTTTACCAATGCCTCAATACCTTTGATGTTCTTGGGATTGTGACCCAAACCAATAATTATCTCTTCTAGAGACTTTATTCTATTATCCTTGGCCTGTGAGGAGGCCTTTTCAATTTTCAATTGTGCAGTAGTGTTGTTCAAAGAATCCTGCAGCGTTAAAGCTGCCATGGCCTTGTTGGTGAGAGTAGAATAAACCATTTCCCATGTTTGTCTATGTAGCTCTATCTGGTCCAGGGGATGGATATCCTTTGCTAAAACTTCAAAATTTGATCTGATGTAATCTGATGCTGAAGTTGGCTTTGGTACCTTTGCTTTGAAGTGGCTCATCAGCATTTTACCTTGTGAAAGATCAAACGCTGACATTAGCCTTTCTTGATTGTGAGGAGCCATCTTCATATACTGATCATATACCTTCATTTTCAATGGATCATTCTTTGTTTTGATATTAATGAAGGTTATTTTAATGTCTCCAGTATCTGTCTTTGGCGGTCTGAAAGAAGATACTTCAGTGCTTAATTGCTTCTGCAAAGCTTTTCCTTTCTGGCTTATGGTTGTTTCACTTGCTGTGCCAGTTTGCTGACTATCTTCTCTACCATCATCAAATACTTCATCTATAATTTCTACATCTGGAGGTGGATCTGATTTGTGTTTCTTAGTTTGATAAACCTGTGAGGCCCCCTTTGAAGGTGTGGTATCTGGAGCCAGCCTCTTCTTCCCTATTTCAACATTTAATGGAGTTTGCATTTCTGGAACCTGGATGTGTATTGCTGGTGTGGGGGAAACCTGAGATGGTTCTGGTGCTTTGGAACTCTGTGGTTTTTCTGCCATGACCAAGGTTTCAATGACCTAAACAACAGGTTCTTTTCCTTTACCCTTGGGTTCTGCTGCTACTGATGGACTGTCTTCCTGTAATGCTTGTAGAGTGGCTGCTGAAGATGTGCCAATGTAGGATACCTGCATTTGATCATATGTTTCTAGGTCAAAGTTCTTCTCAACATCTTTCATCATTTTATTCATTTTGTCTGCTTCATTTTCTTCTTCGACAAGTGTTCCTTCAACCCATTCATCTTGATTTGCATACTGTTCTAAATAAGGAATTTTGTGGTGTACATAAGGAGATGACTTATTTTTTAATCTCTTTTCACAAATGAAACCAAAGGGGTCATAAGGGACCCAACGGAAAGATGTTTGGAACTTTCTTTCTAATAGATTTTCGGCTTCTCTCTCAGCTTCTCTAGAATTGCAGATGAAGGGACCTAATTGGCTTTTGATCCTTAACTGAGCTTTCTTCTTTACATTGCAGAAATGGATCACATCTGAATTGTTCATCTGCCTAAAGTATTCCAAGGCAAATATTCTCATTGGCACATATCTGGGTAACTTGAATGGATGTAATTCACATCCATAAATCCTGATGACTGTATGGTTTTGGTACAAGTACCAATCTCCAACTTTATAACTCTTTGACAACTGCAAGGTCTTTCTAATTTCAGTACTGAGTCTGGGGGGAGGAATTCCTGTTAACAAAGTTGTAGCAGGATGTACAAACTGATCAATGAATTCTGAATAGGAGTAGGGAGAATCAGAGGAAAAATGAATGATAGGGGACCAAAAAATGACAGACCTGGGATTACCCTTAGCATCAAGTTTCTGAACAGGGAAAGGGAACCTGTCTGACTGATAATAGATCATGAGATGATAGATAACCGAGGAGTACTTAAAAAACTTTTTCAGTATCTAGCCTTAAGAATTGATCATGGATCTTGTTGGCTATGAAGGAAGCATAGTCATACTTAATCTCAGGAGGCTGCCCAGGAGTAAAAATGGATAGCAAAGCCAAAGTTATCTCATCCACATATTCACTGGTGTTGAATCCTAAGACAAAAGATATTATATTTACAATAAGCCTTCCTAGTGTATTGAAATAGCAAAAACCATAGGGGGGAGACCCTTTTGGCTGATGCTCAGGTAACATGAAATACTGACACATGGATTTTAACTTCTCTGGGGTTAACTGTCTGGTTTTCTCAATCAATCCTTCCATGGATAATGGTGCTAATTCTTGTTCTGGATCAAAATGTAACATAGCATTGATAGCCTGAGGTGTGATGGGGAACAAAACACTTTGATTGGGAGCTATTACAGCCCTCTGTGCGGGATCATAGTTTGCATGACAGTAATGAATGATTTCAGGGAAAATGAGGACTGAAGGAATAAGATACCTTGGGAGATTGAATTCCCACAACCCTATAAGATCTTGCCCCTTTGAGTGTTCGTCTCTGCAGCGACAGAAGCTCAAATGGGGACTTTCGTCAAAATGCAGGTCTTTAATTTGGAAATCTTCATCTATCAAGGGTAAATAGTCTAATTCACGGTGAGGAGCATTCAATGGAGTGATATTTAGAGCTGTCGGGACCTCCATTTTGGTTCTTGTGGATTCAAAATGGAGGTTTTTGGTTTTCTTCACGGGCCGGGCGGAATTCTTGAAATGAAGGAAATTGGAACAATTTACAGGTTCGGGGAGCAATTTCACAGGTTTTAAAATCTCCAGGGAGAACTCAGTGATGATTTTTAACCACTTTTTCAGCGAAAAAACAAAGGAAACTGAGTTTTACTTGCAGTCGGGCGTAAAGGATAAATACCTGCTTTTAGACGGAAACTGGTTCTTTCACAGGTAACAGGCAATGGCGGGACTGTTCTTCAACACGGGCGCAGCAGAATTTTGGGGAGAAATGATCAATTACAGTGAAAATTTTAAAATCGCAGCGGGAGCTCTGTCGTTTTCAGAATAACGAAAATAACAGGAAAAACGTGAAAAATGGCTTATTTACAAGTTAAAAAGGGTTTTTTGTTTTTTTCGAGGTGTGACGTCATGGTAGTACTGGATGACGTGTGCAGAGTCGGGCGGTAAGTGGTAAGCGGGAAGTCCCCGCACCGCTTTTGGTCGAGGGTGGTATTGATCGCGGAGGGAGCGATTCCATAGGATAATCGCCACGTGGTTGGTTGACTATTCAGAAACCACCCATCCCCCACTGGTTAAATTGCTGACAAGGGATGGGCAGCGGGATCAACGAGGGCCGTTGATCTGCGGGAGGCTGATCCAACGGCTGGGGCGATGGGAAGATGGGCGGAGGTTTCATGTGGGCCCCGTCGTACTTTTAAACACTTTTAAATGTTTTTAATCGCTCCGGGGGCTTTTTAACTGGCAGAAATAGTTATTAATTAGTCCAGGCGACTTAATTAATCCCGTATGCAAAAGAAAGGGGTTGCGGCGGAGTTGGCTAGGTGGAATGCCACGTGGACGGACCACGGTGGCGCAAGACTTTCGCAAAGTTTTATTGATATGTTTTTTGGTATTAAACATACGTACTGTATGTTTAAAGTCTTTTATATATATTTTTATTATATAATGAATGAATTAATACAATTAATTCACCATAGGGGCGGGATTTATATTATAAAGGTATATTTAACCAAAGGGTTTATAAAGCGGGGTTTTTATTTTCAATGTGCGGGGATATAATACTTTGGTAAACATTATAATAAATGGGTTTTTGGGATATTTATAAAAAAGGGAGTTATATACTTAGGAAATGGTATTTCACTAAGGATTTAATATAATAGAGTTAAATGTTAATATGGCAGAGGACAAGGAAACTCAAAATATTTTTACATATCTAAGAAAGTGATCACTTGTGAAGTAAATTGCAACATTTTATCCCCAACACTTCTTAGAATAGCAATTTTATCTTGAGGGATTTTTATGAAATTATGCATCAGTTCCCTAAGTAAAATGTGATTTTTCTTAGGAGACAGTTAAAAATGGAAGATAACAATGATGAATTATCTCTAGTACTTAGGTCTTTTTGATCATTAGGCCGAGGGTCCGGTCCCTCCAGAAGTCAAGGAAATGCCTTGAGCCCCTTTGATCTCCAATTACCTTAGTACTTTTGGGGAAAATTAGTAAAACTTTTGAGGGGAAAATGATAAGGGAAGTTAATGAATTTGACTTTTGCTTGTTGTGATTTTCCAGTGTATTTCCTGCTTCAGTACGTATGATGAAAGTAAAGGATCAAAAACATGTAGCAGCATCATTCATCAGATAACACTTTGCAGCACCATCTACCTACCCTATCTACTTAACACTACCATTTTCTCTTCTTTATTAGGGTGCATTTAGACTTGCAAACCCTTTTCAATCTTTTTCTTTTTTACATGATAAATCTATCTATTTCTACCCTTATTACATCCAAGGGCTCAGATTAAACTGTTGAGCACCTTTTATTCACTCTACCTAGCTACTTATCTGCCAAGATTAAACTGTTTGGCTAGATATTTATTCTCTAATCTACAACATGAAATTGAAATGTGACTAAGCCAAGTTTAAACAGTTTGATTTATTCATGAATTGTGGCAAAGGTTTGACAAACTGCACACAATTGTTTTATTACAAAAACGAAATAATAGTGGCATTTAGATTTGCACACTTTCCTTGGTCTATTTTTTGCTTGGGGTTCATTTCTTTCTCTTTTTTGACCATTTTATTTTTCATACCCTTTGATCTTTCTTTTAGGGTATACCCTCTTTACATTTTTTAATTTTTTTTTATTTTTTTGGTTTTTTAAGAATATGGAACACCTTTGCTCAAGGAAGAAGGTTTGAACATATTCCATAGTTCAATCAAGACAATCATGAAAGATGAAACCTATTGATATAGGAGGCTAACACTGGCTCCACTTGGGGATGGCTTTTCCTTGTGGAAAGTCAAGAACAGCAGGTCAGATGCCTCACAATGTCTTCAAACTGAAAGTATGAAATTTTCCTTCTCCTGGTAGCTTTATTTTACATATGATAGTGAAACTTTTGGAACTTAGGGCCTTCACTTCGGGCTTCAATTCCAAGAAGTCACCATCCAATCCAAACTACATTTAATAAAAACAAAACAAAAAACAATATATTATGTACAAGTTAGAAAAATTAAACATTCTAGTAAATAGAATCAAAATAATGCTTGAGCATTCGACCATTGACTGGTCCCTCTTCTACTTCTGAATTACCCAACTCCTTCAAAAAGTAAGTATTGTTTCCCTGCAAGGCATGAATGATATAAGGGCCTTTCCACAAGAAATCAAACTTTCCATGTTTTCCTTTTTCTTCTCTTCTAGAGTCCCATCTTAGGACTTTATCACCTAGTTGAAAATCTTCTGATTTAGTCCTCTTATCAAACATTTTCTTTAACTTTTCCTGCATGACTTGTGATCTTTGGTAAACCTCTTCCCTGGTTTGTTGCAAGTGGATTGTTTGATTAATTCTTCTTTGTATGTCATTTGGCTCTACTTGAGCTTCGTGAAGTAATTTCATGACAGGGATTCCTAAAGATGAGGGGAATCTTGCTTCAATGCCATAAACTATCTCATATGGACTAGTCCCAATGGATTTCTTAGTTGTAAGTCTGTCTGCCCATAATGCATTGGTCAATTTCTTATGCCAATTCTTTTTGTTTTCTTCTAATAACTTTTTGATGATATTGATAAGGCTCTTATTAGAAGATTCTGCTAGTCCATTACCCTGGGGGTAATAGGCTGTTGAATGGCCTAGAGTAATATGATATTTATTACAGAAATTGATCATTTTCTTAGACTTAAACGCAGCAGCATTGTCTGTTATAATATTTTCCGGACAGCCAAATCTTGAGAGTATGTTTGTTTCTAAAAACCCTATGATTACAGAATCATTAGACTGTCTACATGGGATGGCTTCAATCCATTTAGTGAAATAGTCTGTAGCAGTTAAAATCCACTTGTGTTGCCCTGAAGAAGGGGGATGAATTTCTCCAATAAAATCTAACCCCCATTGTTGAAAAGGTCTTTCTGTGGAAATTGGTTTTAAAGGCAGAGGTAACAACTTTCTTTTTCCCTCAAATATTTGACATTTATGACAAGTTGTTACAAATTTCTTAACATCAGAAAATAATGTTGGCCAGTAAAAGCCAGCCCTTAAGATCTTGTCTGCAGTAGATTTCCAGTAGAGATGTCCTCCACAATCCCCCGCATGAAATTCATTAAGCACTTTATCAGCTTCATCTTTTAAAAGACAATTCAACAAAATTCCTTCATGATTTTTCCAAAATAGAGTGCTATCTAAAATACAATATTTCAAAGATGTCATTTTTAAAAATCTTCTTTTGGTTCTGGACAACCCTGGAGGAGCCTGCAGGTCTAATAAAACATGAATTATATCAGAGTACCAGGGTGAATCTAAGAAAGCTTGACTGATCTGAGGAGTCGCCATCTCCTGTTCGTTGTCCAGCTCATTAAGGTCTAAGGCTTGGCAATTGGTTTCTGTCATAAGTTGTGCTAAACCTTGGCCCTTTATAAGTTTTGTTGGCTTGATTTCAATATCATATTCCAAAATGGTAGCTATCCACTTACCTCGTTTACCTTCAATGCCATCTTGAGTCAAAATATCTTTAACTACTGCATTAGGCACATATGCTATCACATGAGAATATAATATGTAAACTCTGAAATCTTTGATTGCTTTTACCAATGCAAAAGCCTGTTTTTCCATAATATTGTATTTTAGAGATGCATCTCTCAGTGCTTTACTAAAAAATGCTATTGGCTTTTCACACCCTTGGTCATCCTTTTGAAGTAAAACAGTTGCAACAGTATGTTCAGAAGCAAATGAAAAAATGATAAAGTCTCTATCAAATTTAGGACTGGTCAGAACTGGTGTTCTTGTCAAAGCCATTTTAATTTCCTCGAATGATTGTTTGGCTTCCACAGTCCAGTCAATGCTTGAATCTTTCCTCAACATGTTAGTTAGTAATCTAAGTAACTCTGCTAGAATAGAAATAAATCTTCTCAAGAAATTGATTTTTCCTATGAATGCTTGCAATTCTTTTATGTTTCTGGGGTGGGGTATTTGCAAAATTGCTTGAATTCTTTCTGGATCAATCCTAATGCCATATTTAGAAATGGTATGCCCTAAGAGCTTCCCTTCTTCCAAACCAAACAATGACTTCTTAGGATTCAAAGAAATTCCATATTTCCTGCACTTTATAAATACTTGCCTTAGGTGATCCAAATGTTCTTGATCTGTATTAGAAAAAACAATTAAATCATCTAGGTAAATAACTAGAAAATCATGTATCTCTTTAGCAAAAGCAATATCCATTGCTCTTTGAAATGTAGCTCCTACATTCTTGAGCCCAAATGGCATTTTGACATATTTAAACGTACCCCATGGTGTTGTAAATGCTGTTTTATCCTGATCATCAAGATGAACCAAAATCTGGTTATATCCTGAAAATCCATCCAGTAGTGATATTCTTGAAGATCCTACCACCCTTTGCAGAATATGGTCCATTTTCGGCAGAGGATAGTTGTCTTTTAAAGAAACTTTATTCAAATTTCTTAAGTCGACACACAGTCTAATTTCTCCTGTCTTTTTTCTTGTTGGTACCAAGTTAGAAACCCATTCTGAGAATCTGATAGGAGCTATAATTCCTGCTTCAAACATCCTTTTGATTTCCTTTTCAATTGAGGGTAATAAAACATGATTTATTCTCCTAAGCTTTTGTTTAAAAGGTTTTTGGTCAGGTTTCAAAGGTATAGTGTGTTGAATGATGGATGTATCATAAGATTTGAGGTCTTCATAACTCCAGGCAAAGACATCCTGGAATTCTTTTAACAGTTCAACATATTTAACCTTCTGATCTTTTGGAAGAGACTTGGACAACTTGACCATTTTGGGATTTTCTGGGGTTCCTAAGTTGCAATCTTCCATATCAGCTTTTACAGGTTCCATTTTAGGTTTAAATGGAATATCATTCGAGTCAAACAGATCTTCCAAAGGAGTTAATCCTTTGGGCAAATGATTATCCTTTAAGTTAATAATTTCTGTCTCATCTTCTATGATTTCATCAGATTCCATGTGTTTCAAATTTTGCATGTCTTCTTCAGTGAATGTGGTTGGATGCAGTATATGGATTGCATTTTATTTTGAAATTTCAGTTTTTTGTTCTTTTTCTTGATCAGATTCATCAATAGTTATATCCTCATCTATATTACAGTTAGAAAACTCACTTTGAAGTGTCAAAAAATTATTGATTTGATTGTTATTCACAAATACTTTCCAATTCAAAAGATTGTCTGGTATAGCAGGCCTATGCCTAATTTCAGCTGAAAACTGATGATTAGGATCAAAAGGCAACTTGCATGTACTAGCAAACATTGCCAAACTGTGAGCATGCAAGTTTTGTTTCCTGGGAATCTTGGCAAGTTGGGCTTGTAAAAATGTGTTGAGAATCTCTACAACTGTCTCTCGGTATTGTTTTAGTCTCATGTCTTTCGTTGCACATTCTCCTTTAATCTGTTGGATGATTAATTCGGAGTCGCCTATAATTGATACTCTAATGCCCCCTAACTTCTTGACATGTTTAAGCCCTAATAAAAGAGCTTCATACTCTGCCATGTTGTTAGTGCATTTGAAATTTAACCTATAAGCATGACCCTCTGCATGATTGTTCTCTACATTGTGTAACCAAATCCCAGCTCCTGCCCCTAGTCTGTTTACTGAGCCATCAAACTCTAAATTCCATAGAATTTCATGTTCATAATCTTCATCAATTGTTTTAAAATGTTTTTTGACAGGAGCTAGCTGTTTAGTTTCTTCAGTTTTTTCTTGATCATCTATTGTTTCTTTGTTTTCAGAGATTTCTTCAATTTTAACAGTGGTTTTGTTTGTGATTTCCAATTCTCGAGCTTCTATTTCAGTAGGAAGATCTGACTCAGTATTGTATAAAATAAAAGAATCCATATCAGAATGTACAGAATAAACAGGGAAGTTTTCAGGCTTCTCATGGCTACTCACTAAGTACTTCATCAAAGTTTCTCTATATAATCTTTTAGGCTGACCAAATACTGAAATAGTTGCATATGACATGTCTAGTTGAATCGATCCTCCAAGTTTAGCACCCCAAGATCTAGATAATAACATACCATATTTAGGTGGAATATCAGCAACTACTATGTCCATTAAAACAGACTTAGCAGGGTATTGTACCAAAGTAACACATAGATCTTTAATTAAACCTAAACATTTTACCTGACTGGAATCAAATGAAAACAAATCTTTGTAAGGCCTGGTAATATCTAGATTCAATCTTTCCATTACTACTTTTGGCATCAAGTTATGAGATGCTCCAGAATCTAGCATTGCATTGTGGAGTATCTTATCATGAACATTCAGGCTTACATAAAACGGAGGGGTTCCTCCACTTTCTGGTTTGCCATTAACCTCTGGGCCAAAAAGAAGTTTGGGTTGATCATCAAGAATATTTACTGAATCATCTAATCCAGTAATGTTAATGTTCAGAGACTTGGTTATCTGACTTCTATAGACATCATGTTTAGCCAATTCTGATAAAGGAACAACTATCTTGAGTTTGCCTATTTCAGCCTCTAGATTGAAAGGTTTTTCTGTTTGAGTTTTGGTGTTTTGCACAGTTGAGTTCTCTTTGTTTTTTGGGTCTTCAATGTTTTTCTCTTTTTCATGAATAAAGTTTTGTTTTGAAGATGTTTCTGGACTAACTTATACTGTGTCTTCTACATTTCCCACTGGAGGAAAAGTAGTAGATTGTTGTTTATTGATTGGTTGATTATCAGAGACATCTTCAATTATTGGATTTGAAGAATTGGGAGTTATTCTAGACAAAATTTGTACCTGGGGACTGTTTTGTACAGGGGGAATGTTTTGCTTACCTTTGACATTTTGTTTTGTAGTTTTCTGTTTGGTATTCTCTGGTACCTCAATTCGTCTACTTCTCAAGTTATACTGTTTATGGACTTCATAGATTGTTGTGTCATAGCCTTCCTTGAAATCAAAAGTCTCTCCTGAATGAGTTTGGAATGTTTCAAGAATGTGGTTTTCTTGATCATCCTGGGATAGGAAAACTTCTGGTTCGTCTTTATCATCATTTACATTGTTTATTTCTACATCTTCTGTAGGTTCTTCAGAAGTTGAGCCTTCAACAAAGTTTTCTTGAAAGGGTGGCCTAATGTTCTGATCAGGAACATTCTTTCCACTATTCTGATTCAGATTCCTCCTAAAGTTCGGGTTTCTTGCAACATTCTGATTGTCAGTAGAAGACTTTCTTTCAATGGTTTCCACTCTGTCTCCTAATCTTTCCATACCTTTAATGATTACATCCAACTTCTTTTCAAAAGCTGTAGGTTCTTCATTCATAGGCATTCTTCGCTCTGCCCTAGCTCTGGCCCGTTTTTCTATCAAGTTTGCTTCTACACTCACCACTATGCTTTGCATTTCCTCTAGTGTTTGTGGAGCTCTTTCCCTAAGGGAATAAGCTATATCAGAGTCAAAACCATCTGGAAATTTGACCAACACGTTGTTAGGTGGGGGTCTTAGGTTTAGAGGAACTGCATTATATGATTCATTGAATCTTATGATGTAATCTTGTACGGTTTCGTTTGGTCTTCTTCTTAATTTTTCAAATTCTGAAAGGATCTGAAGAGGATCCTTCTTTTTCTCCCATCTGTTCAGGAATGCCCTATATAAAGCTTCTAGATCAGCAATACTGTTCGGGTTAAGAGCCCTAAACCAAGTTCTAACTTCTCCAGTAAGACTTTGTACGAAAATTCTCATACGGATATTATCAGTATCAATCTCATAAAACTCAAAGTAATCTGTCATCCTTTTGGTGTGTTTTTGAGCTGTGTAAGTACCTGATCCATCAAAAGGTGTGATCTTACTTTGATAATCCTGAGGTAAATCTGGAGGGTTGGCTGGTAACTGTAAAGGGGCATATCGATTGGCCATTGGAAGATATAGTGGAGTGACAGGAGTTGATGGTCTAACAGGAGGAGATGGAGGTCTAACAGGAGGAGATGGAGGTCTAACAGGTGTTTGAAAAGTTTGAGAAAAAGTGACTGAGCTTGGAGATGCTTCAGTAATCACAGAAATGTTTGAGCTTTCTTCAAAGGTTTGCTCAGACTGAATGGAGTTATGCAATTCTCTGTCAAGATGATGTGAAACAAATCGGTATTGCAAATCTTCAAAGAATAAAGGATCTGGAACTAATCTGGATAATTCAGTCTCAGAAAAATTCACAAACAAAGATGTTTCAAATCGTGCATCAAAAGGAATGTCATCAATATATATAATTTTCACAGGACAAGAAGCAGATCTAGAAAGTGGTCTAGAACTTCCTGTACTCTCTTGACTTCCTCTTTCAGAACTTTCTTGACTTCCTTGTCTTCTAAGAATCCTAGGAATCAAATTAGGATTTTCAAATATTGGTGGTGGATTGGGGTCAGGGTTTGACCTAGTATGTCGAATCCTTTCTGAAGCCAGTTTTCTTATACTATGTGTTTTTGGATTTTTGGGTTTTAATTGAAAAGTAAATACAACTTCTAAAAATTCTTTAAGAAATAATGATATGTAATTAAGATTTCTTCAAAGATCTGTTTAAACTAGAGAATCTGATTAAAAAATTTGAAACTAAGATTCAAAATATAGGCTAAATCAGAGATAGACTGAAGCAGCTTTTATTTACTTTTGCATTTGCAGAGCAAAAGAAATTTCAAAGGCTACCTAGCTGTTCTTCAGACTCTGTCTATAGCTTATAAATCAAACAATAATATCAATAAAATGATTCAGGTCCCCAGTATGGTCGCCACTATGTTATCTCTCAGGTTTTCCTAGAAGTTGTGTAAGAGGAAAGTATACCCGAGGTAACCACAAACCAACCTTTTAGATGCAGAATCTAGCCAATCTGCATCCAGAGAGGGCTCTCTCTTTATGATTTATCTTTGTTCTTGAAAGTTTTTAGGCTAGTTATAGATTCAAAGTTTGTTTTGGGAAAATGGTGGAATCCACAAACTAAGGGCAAGGTTGAGAGCTTTCAGTCCATTGGGCTATGGAGTCAAAGGATGGCTTTAATGGATTTCTATTCTAAACACAAGATGGTATTACAGGGCAAGATAGCTAGACAGAGAACAATCCTTAAAATTTAAAGTGGATGGGATGATCTTGAAGGGATGAAAGGCAGCTAAGAATCTTTCACCATGTTCAAAAGAAAGAAATGAAATGACTACAAACAAAGAGCAATGAAGGATTCTTTATTATAGTAATCAACAATGTTTAAATTAGCAAAGCAGGAGCATTTAAGAATTCATGCTTATAGCTAATTTAGAAGAAAACATTAAGAACAATCACATTTGAAAACAGAGTACAATTAAGCAAATTCTGTTTCAATCCTTTATGTAAATTATTCAAAAATGGATATGATGGTATTATAAACTAATATAAAATTTCAGACAAAGGGTAGAAACACTTATTGAACTGTAGTCCAACACATGAATCCTGCAACAAGTCCAGTACTTTAAATCGTCATCCAGTAAGCCACAAGTAAATTTCTCCAAAAGCTTTTATTCCGAAAATCTCAATGTTACAACAGAGTAATAGAATCCACCCTCAATACTCTCTTTGAGGGTTTATTTATACACAAAATAATCTAAAACAATCTTACACTAACTTAGCCAATAACCTAGGCTGACTTAAAGCATTATTTACAAACAAACGAGAGACAAATGGTCTCGTGGATAGAATAATGTGTAACTGCCGATGTGCTGTTCCTTTCTTCGTGGATGTGCTGGAGGTAAGTGCTAAAATAGAGTTCTGTGCTGTCCTTTGTAGTATTTCTTTGGCTTGTTGAACACTCTTTATTCTCACGGATACTCTTTAACCTTTTCACCTGATACTCTTTCATCTGTCTTCCTGTTTTCACCATTTTCTTGATAGTAAAGATAAAATCTCATCCCGAAAACAATTTTTACAGAATCTCCAACATTTCCTGCCACCATTGATCATCTGGTATCATAGTTCTTCTGAGCTTCCTTAAAGTTTCATCTGCTTCAGTAAGTTTATAGAAAGTGGGATCATTCGGAAATAGATACTTTATTTCATGCTCCAGATGAAATAAATTCCTCACTTTATCATAAATACTTTTCCCAGTTGGTAATGCAGGTTCTGATGAGCTAGTAGAATCTATAGATGTATTTTTAGCATGAGCTTTTATTCTCTTCTCATAAGTTTCCAAGTCTACTATTTGATCTTCAGTGAGCATGGGACTTGGTAACCCACTATCCAGCAAAGCTTGAAATTTTTCTCTGAAATTGTTGATGTCAACCAAAATGTCTGTACACTTTCTTTCTAAATTTTGCATGAAAGTCCTCTTGGTGAAAACCCTCTTTGCTTCCAAAACTGCACCTGTCCTGTCATCAATTCCTAACAATGCAAGCTGTTGTTTTGTTCTGGAATTCAAAAATTGAATGAGCTGTTGGGCCTGCTCAGGCCTGCCTCTTAATTCATGTCTGGTTCTATTTATTTCTTCTTGGGCTATCTTCACTAACTCATTTTGCTCAAAAATAGCTTGAATAGAGGGCCAAATACCCCTTATTAATTCAATGATGTTATCCCAAAGAATATCATTTATTTCATTTAGAGGCTTCTCCAACGAAAGATCCTTTTCCAAAGCCTCAACCAATTTTTCCAATCTTTTTATCTCTCTGATGTTGTCAGCAGCTGTCTTTTTAGAGTTGTCATATTTTTCCTCCAATTTTGCCAATTGCAATTTTGTTTGTTGGAGCTCTGTGACCTTTAGCTGCAAACTCTCCATCTGTTTTATTAAGTCCTCAGAACTCAAGCCAGAAGTATTCACCTGAGCTGGTTGTTCCTGCTGCCCTGTAGTTGTAGTACCTGTTGTTGAAGTCTGCTTAATAATTTCCTGTTCCTGCAATGCTTTTTCCAACTCCTTCTCTGTTTCATTTAGTCGCTCTGTCATATTCAAGAGCAACTCCATCATTTCTTCCTGTGAATTTCCTTTTATAACTTCCTGTGTCTGAGGGTGCCTCAAGGCTGGTAGTTTTAGCTGTTTTCTGACTGCAGCTATATCATCCTCTTTCTTTTTTACCAATGCCTCAATACCTTTGATGTTCTTGGGATTGTGACCCAAACCAATAATTATCTCTTCTAGAGACTTTATTCTATTATCCTTGGCTTGTGAGGAGGCCTTTTCAATTTTCAATTGTGCAGTAGTGTTGTTCAAAGAATCCTGCAGCGTTAAAGCTTCCATGGCCTTGTTGGTGAGAGTAGAATAAACCATTTCCCCTGTTTGTCTATGTAGCTCTATCTGGTCCAGGGGATGGATATCCTTTGCTAAAACTTCAAAATTTGATCTGATGTAATCTGATGCTGAAGTTGGCTTTGGTACCTTTGCTTTGAAGTGGCTCATCAGCATTTTACCTTGTGAAAGATCAAACGCTGACATTAGCCTTTCTTGATTGTGAGGAGCCATCTTCATATACTGATCATATACCTTCATTTTCAATGGATCATTCTTTGTTTTGATATTAATGAAGGTTATTTTAATGTCTCCAGTATCTGTCTTTGGCGGTCTGAAAGAAGATACTTCAGTGCTTAATTGCTTCTGCAAAGCTTTTCCTTTCTGGCTTATGGTTGTTTCACTTGCTGTGCCAGTTTGCTGACTATCTTCTCTACCATCATCAAATACTTCATCTATAATTTCTACATCTGGAGGTGGATCTGATTTGTGTTTCTTAGTTTGATAAACCTGTGAGGCCCCCTTTGAAGGTGTGGTATCTGGAGCCAGCCTCTTCTTCCCTATTTCAACATTTAATGGAGTTTGCATTTCTGGAACCTGGATGTGTATTGCTGGTGTGGGGGAAACCTGAGATGGTTCTGGTGCTTTGGAACTCTGTGGTTTTTCTGCCATGACCAAGGTTTCAATGACCTAAACAACAGGTTCTTTTCCTTTACCCTTGGGTTCTGCTGCTACTGATGGACTGTCTTCCTGTAATGCTTGTAGAGTGGCTGCTGAAGATGTGCCAATGTAGGATACCTGCATTTGATCATATGTTTCTAGGTCAAAGTTCTTCTCAACATCTTTCATCATTTTATTCATTTTGTCTGCTTCATTTTCTTCTTCGACAAGTGTTCCTTCAACCCATTCATCTTGATTTGCATACTGTTCTAAATAAGGAATCTTGTGGTGTACATAAGGAGATGACTTATTTTTTAATCTCTTTTCACAAATGAAACCAAAGGGGTCATAAGGGACCCAACGAAAAGATGTTTGGAACTTTCTTTCTAATAGATTTTCGGCTTCTCTCTCAGCTTCTCTAGAATTGCAGATGAAGGGACCTAATTGGCTTTTGATCCTTAACTGAGCTTTCTTTTTTACATTGCAGAAATGGATCACATCTGAATTGTTCATCTGCCTAAAGTATTCCAAGGCAAATATTCTCATTGGCACATATCTGGGTAACTTGAATGGATGTAATTCACATCCATAAATCCTGATGACTGTATGGTTTTGGTACAAGTACCAATCTCCAACTTTATAACTCTTTGACAACTGCAAGGTCTTTCTAATTTCAGTACTGAGTCTGGGGGGAGGAATTCCTGTTAACAAAGTTGTAGCAGGATGTACAAACTGATCAATGAATTCTGAATAGGAGTAGGGAGAATCAGAGGAAAAATGAATGATAGGGGACCAAAAAATGACAGACCTGGGATTACCCTTAGCATCAAGTTTCTGAACAGGGAAAGGGAACTCGTCTGACTGATAATAGATCATGAGATGATAGATAACTGAGGAGTACTTAAAAACTTTTTCAGTATCTAGCCTTAAGAATTGATCATGGATCTTGTTGGCAATGAAGGAAGCATAATCAAATTTAATCTCAGGAGGCTGCCCAGGAGTAAAGATGGATAGCAAAGCTAAAGTTATCTCATCCACATATTCACTGGTGTTGAATCCTAAGACAAAAGATATTATATTTACAATAAGCCTTCCTAGTGTATTGAAATAGCAAAAACCATAGGGGGGAGACCCTTTTGGCTGATGCTCAGGTAACATGAAATACTGACACATGGATTTTAACTTCTCTGGGGTTAACTGTCTGGTTTTCTCAATCAATCCTTCCATGGATAATGGTGCTAATTCTTGTTCTGGATCAAAATGTAACATAGCATTGATAGCCTGAGGTGTGATGGGGAACAAAACACTTTGATTGGGAGCTATTACAGCCCTCTGTGCGGGATCATAGTTTGCATGACAGTAATGAATGATTTCAGGGAAAATGAGGACTGAAGGAATAAGATACCTTGGGAGATTGAATTCCCACAACCCTATAAGATCTTGCCCCTTTGAGTGTTCGTCTCTGCAGCGACAGAAGCTCAAATGGGGACTTTCGTCAAAATGCAGGTCTTTAATTTGGAAATCTTCATCTATCAAGGGTAAATAGTCTAATTCACGGTGAGGAGCATTCAATGGAGTGATATTTAGAGCTGTCGGGACCTCCATTTTGGTTCTTGTGGATTCAAAATGGAGGTTTTTGGTTTTCTTCACGGGCCGGGCGGAATTCTTGAAATGAAGGAAATTGGAACAATTTACAGGTTCGGGGAGCAATTTCACAGGTTTTAAAATCTCCAGGGAGAACTCAGTGATGATTTTTAACCACTTTTTCAGCGAAAAAACAAAGGAAACTGAGTTTTACTTGCAGTCGGGCGTAAAGGATAAATACCTGCTTTTAGACGGAAACTGGTTCTTTCACAGGTAACAGGCAATGGCGGGACTGTTCTTCAACACGGGCGCAGCAGAATTTTGGGGAGAAATGATCAATTACAGTGAAAATTTGAAAATCGCAGCGGGAGCTCTGTCGTTTTCAGAATAACGAAAATAACAGGAAAAACGTGAAAAATGGCTTATTTACAAGTTAAAAGGGTTTTTTGTTTTTTTCGAGGTGTGACGTCATGGTAGTACTGGATGACGTGTGCAGAGTCGGGCGGTAAGTGGTAAGCGGGAAGTCCCCACACCGCTTTTGGTCGAGGGTGGTATTGATCGCGGGGGGAGCGATTCCATAGGATAATCGCCACGTGGATGGTTGACTATTCAGAAACCACCCATCCCCCGCTGGTTAAATTGCTGACAAGGGATGGGCAGCAGGATCAACGCGGGCCGTTGATCTGCGGGAGGCTGATCCAACGGCTGGGGCGATGGGAAGATGGGCGGATGTTTCATGCGGGCCCCGTCGTACTTTTAAACACTTTTAAATGTTTTTAATCGCTCCGGGGGCTTTTTAACTGGCGGAAATAGTTATTAATTAGTCCAGGCGACTTAATTAATCCCGTATGCAAAAGAAAGGGGTTGCGGCGGAGTTGGCTAGGTGGAATGCCACGTGGACGGACCACGGTGGCGCAAGACTTTCGCAAAGTTTTATTGATATGTTTTTTGGTATTAAACATACGTACTGTATGTTTAAAGTCTTTTATATATATTTTTATTATATAATGAATGAATTAATACAATTAATTCACCATAGGGGCGGGATTTATATTATAAAGGTATATTTAACCAAAGGGTTTATAAAGCGGGGTTTTTATTTTCAATGTGCGGGGATATAATACTTTGGTAAACATTATAATAAATGCGTTTTTGGGATATTTATAAAAAAGGGAGTTATATACTTAGGAAATGGTATTTCACTAAGGATTTAATATAATAGAGTTAAATGTTAATATGGCAGAGGACAAGGAAACTCAAAATATTTTTACATATCTAAGAAAGTGATCACTTGTGAAGTAAATTGCAACATTTTATCTCCAACACTTCTTAGAATAGCAATTTTATCTTGAGGGATTTTTATGAAATTATGCATCAGTTTCCTAAGTAAAATGTGATTTTACTTAGGAGAAAGTTAAAAATGGAAGATAACAATGATGAATTATCTCAAGTACTTAGGTCTTTTTTGATCATTAGGCCGAGGGTCCGGTCCCTCCAGAAGTCAAGGAAATGCCTTGAGCCCTTTTGATCTCCAATTACCTTAGTACTTTTGGGGAAAATTAGTAAAACCTTTGAGGGGAAAGTGATGAGGGAAGTTAATGAGTTTGACTTTGCTTGCTGTGATTTTCCAGTGTATTTCCTGCTTTAGTATTTGTGATGAAAGCAAAGGATCAAAAACATGTAGCAGCATCATTCATCAGATAAAACCTTGCAACATCATCTACCTACCCTATCTACTACTACCATTTTCTCTTCTTTATTAGGGTGCATTTAGACTTGCAAACCCTTTTCAATCTTTTTCTTTTTACATGATAAATATATCTATTTCTACCCTTATTACATCCAAGGGCTCAGATTAAACTGTTGAGCACCTTTTATTCACTCTACCTAGCTACTTATCTGCCAAGATTAAACTGTTTGGCTAGATATTTATTCTCTAATCTACAACATGAAATTGAAATGTGACTAAGCCAAGTTTAAACAGTTTGAATTATTCATGAATTGTGGCAAAGGTTTGACAAACTGCACACAATTGTTTTATTACAAAAATGAAATAGTAGTGGCATTTAGATTTGCACACTTTCCTTGGTCTATTTTTTGCTTGGGGTTCATTTCTTTCTCTTTTTTGACCATTTTATTTTTCATACCCTTTGATCTTTCTTTTAGGGTATACCCTCTTTACATTTTTTAATTTTTTTTAATTTTTTTGGTTTTTTAAGAATATGGAACACCTTTGCTCAAGGAAGAAGGTTTGAACATATTCCATAGTTCAATCAAGACAATCATGAAAGATGAAACCTATTGATATAGGAGGCTAACACTGGCTCCACTTGGGGATGGCTTTTCCTTGTGAAAAGTCAAGAACAGCAGGTCAGATGCCTCACAATGTCTTCAAACTGAAAGTATGAAATTTTCCTTCTCTTGGTAGCTTTATTTTACATATGATAGTGAAACTTTTGGAACTTAGGGCCTTCACTTCGGGCTTCAATTCCAAGAAGTCACCATCCAATCCAAACTACATTTAATAAAAACAAAACAAAAAACAATATATTATGTATAAGTTAGAAAAATTAAACATTCTAGTAAATAGAATCAAAATAATGCTTGAGCATTCGACCATTGACTGGTCCCTCTTCTACTTCTGAATTACCCAACTCCTTCAAAAAGTAAGTATTGTTTCCCTGCAAGGCATGAATGATATAAGGGCCTTTCCACAAGAAATCAAACTTTCCATGTTTTCCTTTTTCTTCTCTTCTAGAGTCCCATCTTAGGACTTTATCACCTAGTTGAAAATCTTCTGATTTAGTCCTCTTATCAAACATTTTCTTTAACTTTTCCTGCATGACTTGTGATCTTTGGTAAACCTCTTCCCTGGTTTGTTGCAAGTGGATTGTTTGATTAATTCTTCTTTGTATGTCATTTGGCTCTACTTGAGCTTCGTGAAGTAATTTCATGACAGGGATTCCTAAAGATGAGGGGAATCTTGCTTCAATGCCATAAACTATCTCATATGGACTAGTCCCAATGGATTTCTTAGTTGTAAGTCTGTCTGCCCATAATGCATTGGTCAATTTCTTATGCCAATTCTTTTTGTTTTCTTCTAATAACTTTTTGATGATATTGATAAGGCTCTTATTAGAAGATTCTGCTAGTCCATTACCCTGGGGTAATAGGCTGTTGAATGGCCTAGAGTAATATGATATTTATTACAGAAATTGATCATTTTCTTAGACTTAAATGCAGCAGCATTGTCTGTTATAATCTTTTCCGGACAGCCAAATCTTGAGAGTATGTTTGTTTCTAAAAACCCTATGATTACAGAATCATTAGACTGTCTACATGGGATGGCTTCAATCCATTTAGTGAAATAGTCTGTAGCAGTTAAAATCCATCTATGTTGCCCTGAAGAAGGGGGATGAATTTCTCCAATAAAATCTAACCCCCATTGTTGGAAAGGGCTTTCTGTGGAAATTGGTTTTAAAGGCAGAGGTAACAACTTTCTTTTTCCCTCAAATATTTGACATTTATGACAAGTTGTTACAAATTTCTTAACATCAGAAAATAATGTTGGCCAGTAAAAGCCAGCCCTTAAGATCTTGTCTGCAGTAGATTTTCAGTAGAGATGTCCTCCACAATCCCCTGCATGAAATTCATTAAGCACTTTATCAGCTTCATCTTTTAAGAGACAATTCAATAAAATTCCTTCATGATTTTTCCAAAATAAAGTGCTATCTAAAATACAATATTTCAAAGATGTCATTTTTAAAAATCTTCTTTTGGTTCTGGAAAACCCTGGAGGAGCCTGCAGGTTTAATAAAACATGAATTATATCAGAGTACCAGGGTGAATCTAAGAAAGCTTGACTGATCTGAGGAGTCGCCATCTCCTGCTCGTTATCCAGTTCATTGAGGTCTAAGGCTTGGCAATTGGTTTTTGTCATAAGTTGTGCTAAACCTTGGCCCTTTATAAGTTTTGTTGGCTTGATCTCAATATCATATTCCAAAATGGTAGCTATCCACTTACCTCGTTTACCTTCTATGCCATCTTGAGTCAAAATATATTTAACTACTGCATTAGGCACATATGCTATCACATGAGAATATAATATGTAAACTCTGAAATCTTTGATTGCTTTTACCAATGCAAAAGCCTGTTTTTCCATAATATTGTATTTTAGAGATGCATCTCTCAGTGCTTTACTAAAAAATGCTATTGGCTTTTCACACCCTTGGTCATCCTTTTGAAGTAAAACAGTTGCAACAGTATGTTCAGAAGCAAATGAAAAAATGATAAAGTCTCTATCAAATTTAGGACTGGTCAGAACTGGTGTTCTTGTCAAAGCCATTTTAATTTCCTCGAATGATTGTTTGGCTTCCACAGTCCAGTCAATGCTTGAATCTTTCCTCAACATGTTAGTTAGTAATCTAAGTAACTCTGCTAGACTAGAAATAAATCTTCTCAAGAAATTGATTTTTCCTATGAATGCTTGCAATTCTTTTATGTTTCTGGGGTGGGGTATTTGCAAAATTGCTTGAATTCTTTCTGGATCAATCCTAATGCCATATTTAGAAATGATATTCCCTAAGAGCTTCCCTTCTTCCAAACCAAACAATGACTTTTTAGGATTCAAAGAAATTCCATATTTCCTGCACTTTATAAATACTTGCCTTAGGTGATCCAAATGTTCTTGATCTGTCTTAGAAAAAACAGTTAAATCATCTAGGTAAATAACTAGAAAATCATGTATCTCTTTAGCAAAAGCAATATCCATTGCTCTTTGAAATGTAGCTCCTGCATTCTTGAGCCCAAATGGCATTTTGACATATTTAAACGTACCCCATGGTGTTGTAAATACTGTTTTATCCTGATCATCAGGATGAACCAAAATCTGGTTATATCCTGAAAATCCATCCAGTAGTGATATTCTTGAAGATCCTACCACCCTTTGCAGAATATGGTCCATTTTCGGCAGAGGATAGTTGTCTTTTAAAGAAACTTTATTCAAATTTCTTAAGTCGACACACAGTCTAATTTCTCCTGTCTTTTTTCTTGTTGGTACCAAGTTAGAAACCCATTCTGAGAATCTGATAGGAGCTATAATTCCTGCTTAAAACATCCTTTTGATTTCCTTTTCAATTGAGGGTAATAAAACAGGATTTATTCTCCTAAGTTTTTGTTTAAAAGGTTTCTGGTCAGGTTTCAAAGGTATAGTGTGTTGAATGATGGATGTATCATAAGATTTGAGGTCTTCATAACTCCAGGCAAAGACATCCTGGAATTCTTTTAACAGTTCAACATATTTAACCTTCTGATCTTTTGGAAGAGACTTGGACAACTTGACCATTTTGGGATTTTCTGGGGTTCCTAAGTTGCATTCTTCTATATCAGCCTTTACAGGTTCCATTTTCGGTCTAAATGGAATATCATTCGAGTCAAACAGATCTTCCAAAGGAGTTAATCCTTTGGGCAAATGATTATCCTTTAAGTTAATAATTTCTGTCTCATCTTCTATGATTTCATCAGATTCCATGTGTTTCAAATTTTGCATGTCTTCTTCAGTGAATGTGGTTGGATGCAGCATATGGATTGCATTTTCTTTTGAAATTTCAGTTTTTTGTTCTTTTTCTTGATCAGATTCATCAATAGTTATATCCTCATCTATATTACAGTTAGAAAACAAAAAAAATCAACTTCTATTAAAAGCGACAACTAGAGCACCATTAAACTAGCATACAATCCAATGTTTCATAAAAACACCAAACATATTGATACTCAGTTCCATTTTGTTAGAGAGAAACTATAGTCAAAATAAATCTTTGTTGAATATTGTAAAACTTGTCACAATATGGCTGATATTTTTACTAAGCCTCTTGCACGTGTAAAGTTTGAATTGTTTAGAGGGATGTTAGGAGTTGAGGATAATCCTTTCTCCATTAAGGGGGGGAGTTGGAAATAATTATATTATTTGTGTATTAATGGAGAAATGGTTGCATAGTTGTAACGTATCTCCTTAGTTTAGGATTTGTTCCTAGAATATAGGAGTCTGTTTACAACTTCCTGATTTCTTGTGATGTACTTAAAGATGTATTTTCTGATTAATGAATGTAAAGTGATCTCTCCGTTTGAGTGTAGTCTCTAAGTGCAGTACTCACCTATGAACTACAACTCATCCTTTTCAATTTTGTGTATATTTTATCTAAAACATTACCTTAAAGTCTAAAGACATTATTAAACACATTTCGCGGATTCCAAAATATGAAATAAAATTTCTTTTAATAAGGTTATCACATCGAAAATCCCCATCGCTAGACCCTTCAACATTGCGAACGCTCCCTCATTGGTTGATGGTGGACCTTCGATGGACTTCAAATGAACTCAACCATATTTTATAAATGCTTATCACATCCGTTTTCCGGGTGGGTGACATAGGCTTCAATTCATGCAACCAGCCGTTGATTGGTCCACGTGGTTTGTGACGTGGAGTCATGGGCTCCACCAGAAACGATGTGGCCCAATTCAAATCAAATACAATGGCTCTAAATGCGACGGCGGTTGGTGGTGTTTAAATGCAAGCAGGTAAGAGCTTTATGACTGTGGTTGCGTGGATATTTAACCACGGCTTTCCAACACAAAACTAGGCTACGGCCTTTAACCAATAACTTGAATTTTGCAGAGTTTTTAAATGTGCGATGGAGTGCAAGTAAAACTAACAAAAAATGAACTGATGTTGTTGCATCTTTTTGTCCTTTCGGCTCTGCACTATTGGATTTATTATTTCAACAATTTCTATGGCATCCGACGTTTCACCTGTCTCATCTTGCAAGTTGACTGAAAGCAATGAAAAACATTATGTCGGCAATGGGCATAGAGAAAGTAGAATGTAAAGTTGAGTGAAAACAAGGAAAAACACCATGTCGACAATGGGCATAGAGAAAATAAAATCTATGGACATAATAGAGGTTTGGTAAATGAAAACATACCCAATTCTCTGTTAAAATTGTAATAGATGGAGTAAACTGCACACGACTGCGTCCAGAAAAACGCTATAGGAATATTGATGTTCCCCGCAACTTCCGGACCCAGAGAAGCAAGGAATCATAAACAATGCAAGATATATTGTTGCCTTGAACCTTTAGCATCTCTATGAGATTTGCTAACGTTAGTCCTCCCATCTTGCATAACATGTCGAGGACCGGTCGAAATCCATAGGAAGTCCGTCTGATATTGTTTCGAACTTAACTTCCATAGATGAGTTTGACACCCCAGGCAGTTCATCTTGAGCCTGTAGCATGCGTTCACGGTTTTCTTCGGTCGTCACAAACGTGGCCACGATTTGTTTATAAGAGGCGAGCCTCCTGGCAAATAGCAGCATTGGATTGATATGACCCTGTACCGGATAAGGGATCACGAGAACATGAGGCTTGCCATACCTTAGTTCCCCTAAGGACGCCATTTTACTACACTCCGGAAAGGAATAGTTGCACACAACTTTCTTTACAAATTTCTCGTTGTCGAATATTGAAAAAGCCTTAACGTAATTGCATGAAGCAGGTAGCTAATGGGAAGGAAGAGAACTATAATCTCCGTCACTTAGTCGATGGAGGCTTTCCTTCTAGAAAAGCTATTACTCCAAGCTTAATGAAGGAATTACTCCAATCTTACTGAAGGAATGGCGTGTATGTCTCGCGCACCAAGAATCGACAAAAGGGGTCCCAGCTGTCAAAAAAATCCACTTCATATCCAAACTGTCTCGGTTTCCACCTGTTACAGATGCACTAAGATACAAATTAAATTGAAGATTAACCGAAGTGGTCCTAAATTCAGATAAATTAATTGAGATTTTAGCTAATAATATTTTTTATAACGTTTATTCAGTTTTCAGCTAATGAATTCTGTTTTTTTTTATCAAAAAGTCATTTATTGAGTTTTTTTTTGCTAATAATATTTCTTTTTCAAAAGATTGCTAATAATATAAATAGTTATTCAATTTGGATAGGATTCTATAGTATATTTATCTTAGTAGTTATTCAATTTGTATAAGATTCTATAAGTTTGAAATAATATTTTTATAATTTAATTTAAAATTCATTTTAATTTTTGATTTATGTAATGCTTAGAAGAATCAAATCATTTAAGATATTAATTTATTTTTCAGTGTAAAATTTGAGGAAAAGTTTGATGTTGAGAGATTTAATTTCATTTCATCAGTAATTAAATTTTATCTAAGAAAAATAATATATTTCAATTTCCATCTTAATTTTATATTGAGTGTTAATGTAATTTAAAATTAAAAAAAAAATAGTTTGCATTTTAGTGTGAAAGAAATGGATTTGTGTTTAGTAAAACTTTTTGAAAGTATTTATTATATATATTTTTTAGGTTTAATTTTATTTTTTATTCAACTATATTCTCATATATAAAATATTATTCTATATCACAGTTTTTAATGCAATAATCAACCATATTTTCTATTGTGATATTGTTTTAACAATTCCTAATTGAGAAATTTTTATTTTTACATAATTTTAACGCAACAACTATCTTGTTTTAAAAAAATGAATTTTTTATTTTTATTAAAATTTATAAAAATAAATAAAATTTTATTAAAGGTGCACCTAATTTACAGAATTTGTCAAAACAATTTTCATAAAGGTGCACTTAATTTTAAATTTTTATGATTTGCTAAAAACAATGTGCACTTAATTTTATGATTGGCTAAAAACAATCGACGGGATTATTTTTGGATGATAACGTGCAAGATTGAAATTAAATAATAACGTTAAAGATAACACATCTCCAATATTAACGCCTCGTCTACATTGATACTTTCGATCATTTATTGCCTTATCCTAACTTGTCACCACCCGCTAGTTAGTGTCAT
This sequence comes from Pinus albicaulis, assembly GCA_034641835.2. Classification (NCBI taxonomy): domain Eukaryota; kingdom Viridiplantae; phylum Streptophyta; class Pinopsida; order Pinales; family Pinaceae; genus Pinus; species Pinus albicaulis. The sequence goes on along the minus strand of CM076571.1, from coordinate 130,829,434 downwards.
GTTCAAGAATATTCGTATTTATATTCATTTGTACAGTTCTGTCACTCAACTTCTCTTTATGAATTGTCCCACCTAATTTGTCACTATAATCTGCGTGTGCTCCCATCCTCGGACATGTTCTCTTCAGTACATTTCTGAATTGACTTTTTTGATTGTAAAGATATCTTTTTTGTTTTGATTGTCAAGCTTCCTGTTGTGTTCTGTTGTTTTGTTGCATGGGCTCTCATACTTGAATTGGAGTTTGAAACCCAAAAGCTTGCGCCTAAGGAAATGGTTGTCTTTTTTCTAGAGTGGCTTTAAGGTTTCTAAGTGGACAGTTGACGACATGGTGGAGTGCGAGAACATGGTTTGAGCTATACATGCATGCTTTCTCGCACCTAATCAATACATTCTCTAAATGAACTAATTCAAGCTCACGGCATGTGTTTATTCTAACTAATTTTGTCTGAATGCAAGCCTTAAAGTAGAAAACCCTATATTCCCAGTGTTGTTGGTCGTCCAATACATCCAAGATGGAAAATTATTGAATAAAAAAAGGAACAATGAGGGCTACCTTAGATCTGGTCCTCAGAAGAAACTCAAGTAGATCCCGAAGTGAACAACTATATGTTCAAGATTTAACATTTTGTCTATATAGTAAGAATTCATTCTCGAGTAAATCCAAGAGGCAAAGGTGAACTACTCCGCTTCTTATAAAATAGGAAGAGGACATACCAAGAGGGGAGCAGAGGAGAAGAAGAGCAAGAAAAACCTGGTTCTGTAGTAATTTTGTAATGAAATTATGAAATTTCATTCTATCAGTAGTAGCAAAGATTAAAAATGAATTGAATAGAAACTGCAGTTCACAGGTGAGTACTACACCTGGAGACTGCACACAAATGGAGAGTACACTCTACATTCATTAATCAAATGATACAACTATAAGTACATCACAAAGGAGTAGGAAGTTGTAAACAAACTCCTATATCCTAGGAACTAATCCTAACTTAAAGAGCTACGTTACAACATTGTAATGATTTCTCCATTAATATACAATAATATTAATTATTTTCAACTCTCCCCCTTAATGGAGAAAAGATTGTCCTAAATTCCTAACATCCCTCTAAACAATTCAAACTTTATTCTCCTAAGAGGCTCAGTAAAAATGTCTCCCATATTGTCACAAGATTTACAGTATTCAACAAATATTTCTTTTCAGCGAAGTTTTTCTCGAACAAAATGGAACTGAGTGTCAATGTGTTTGGTGTTTTTGTGAAACACTGGATTGTATGCTAACTTAATGGTACTCTAGTTGTCACTTTTGATGGTGGTTGCTTCTTTTTTCTCTTCTCCTGCATTATGGAGAAGCCTTCTCAACCAGATAGCTTCACATGTAGTTGCACACAATGCTTGGTACTCAGCTTCGGTTGAATATAAAGCTACAATACTCTGCTTTTTTTTGCTCCATGCTATGACCCCGGATCCAATGCTGAATGTATAACCTGTGAAGGATTTTTGATCATCTAAGTTATCTGTCCAATCCAAATATGAAAAACCTACTAAAGTAACATCAAATGTGTTAGTGTATAAAATACCATAACCACTAGTACCACGAAAATACCTCAACACAATTTTTGTTGCCACCCAATGACTTTCAAGAGGATTACACTCGCTCAGCACACTAACAGAGTATGCCAAGTTTGGTCTAGTTGTAGTAAGATATATCAGACTACCAACTAGTTTTCTATACACACTGGCATCCACCTCCTTAGTGCCATAGTCACTACACAACTTTAGATTCTGCTGCAATGGTGTTGATGCTAACTTACACTACTCCATCCTGAATTTTTCAAGCAGACTTCTGATATACTTCCCTTGAGTAAGAAAAGTATGTCCAAAATCTCTCCATATTTCCAGACTTAAGCAATAATGGAGATTTTCCGATATCTTTCATTTCAAAGACTTGCGACATATGAAGTTTGATTTCTTTGATCAGAGCATCTATATTACCTGTTATAATCATATCATCCACATACAAAGAAATCAAAATAATCTACCTCTATTTATTGTAATTGGTGTACAGATGTGGATCATTCATGCTCCTATGGAAACCATGATGTAAGAAGAATGAATCGATCTTCTCATACCACCACCTGGGAGCTTGTTTTAAACCATATAATTCCTTTTTAAACCTAGAAACTAGATGTTCATGCAATTCTTTGACAAACCCTTCAGGCTGTACTAAATAAATCTCTTCTTTTAAATCACCATTCAGAAATGCAGACTTAACATCTAACTGGTGTAGCTTCCACTGATATTTTGTAGCTAAAGAAATTAACATTCTTATGGTATTCAGTTTGGCTAAAGGGGCAAAGGTTTCATCAAAGTCTATTCCCTCTTGTTGTGAATAACCCTTTGCTACTAGTCTAGCTTTAAACTTGTCTATACTCCCATCTGCATTAAATTTAGGTTTATACAACCACTTACAAACTATGGGTGTTTTTCCTTGAGGAATTTCAACTAGATCCCAAGTATGGGTTTTAGTAATTGATTCAATTTCTTCATTCATTGCAGCCCTCCATTCATCAGATTGACTTGCTTATTTATAGTTAGTGGGTTCTATAATGTTTAAAATACTTGTTATTAAAGCATAGTATTTCCATCTGGCTGGTAATTGAGTCTACCTACCTGATCTTATCTGTAGAGGACTCACCTAAAATCAGTCTGCTTCAACCTTGTATGGGTTTGCCTTATTGACTACATCACCTGTTTCTACTTCATTCTGCTCCTGCTGATGATTATCCTCACTGCTTTCTTCTATCAATAATGGAATGTGCCATTATTTATGACTGTCTTCCTTTCCTTCCTCAAACTGTTCATGAAATATCATATCTCGACTAGCAAATATTTTATGAGTCACGTGATTAAATAACTTGTATGCTTTAAATTCAGTGCCATATCCTAATAAGATACATTTCGTGGCTTTATGATCTAACTTCTTTCTATCCTCCTTTGGTATGTGGGCAAAGGCTTTTGACCCAAATACTTTTAAATGACTCATTGATGTTTTGAATCCATATAATGCTTCGAAAGGAGTTTTGAAGCTGAGACATTTAGTAGGAATCCTATTCTTTAAATAAACAACAATGTTAATTTCTTCAACCCAAAAACCATTTGATAAACCCTTAACTTCACGCATACTTCATGCACACTCCACTAGAGTTTTGTTCTTTCGTTCTGCCACTCCATTTTGATGTGGAGTATGAGGCACTATAAACTGTTGAACAATCCCATGATATTTGCAAAAATTCATGAACTCACCCAACTTGTATTCTCCCCCTTGATCAAAGCAGATAATTTTTATGCATTTTCCTGTTTGCTTCTCTACCAAAGTTTTAAATTATTTAAAGCACTGAAAGGTCTCACTCTTTTTACTTAAAAAATATATCCAAGAGAATCTAGTGCAATCATCAATAAACAGAAGAAAATAATATGCACCACCTAGCGACTTGGTCTGCATAATTCCGCATATGTCTATATGCACCAGCTCTAGAATATATATTTCCTTTCTATCAATATGCAGAGGAAATTCTTCTGTATGAATTTTCCCTAATGCACATCCATCACAATCTAACTGAACACTATGAAAAGCACGAAGTCCATTGACCATACCTTTTCTTTGAAGTAGCATGAGGTCTTGTATATTAAGGTGACTGAATCACTAGTGCCAGTGGTTTTTGGTTGTCAATCCTGATGAAATCATGGGTTGTTGTGGCATGATTTTGAAATTTAATATCTACAGGATCCCCACACGCACTCCGGATGAAACTGTTTCCATCCTGCTATCCTTTATGATACAACATGTCTTGAAGAATTCAACTAGCAGATCCTGATCTGTTATCATAGATACAAAGATCAATTTTTTCTTAATCTCAGGCACATACATCACATTCTTAATATGTCTAATGTCACCACTAGGAAACCTTATCAAAATATCACCGTACCTTTTGATATCATATCCTCTATCATCTCCTAAATAATTTTTAGATCCACAAGAAGTTTCTTCAAGAAATTCAAACCACTCTCTCTTACCTTCCATATGTGAGGATGTGCAAGAATCAACATACCATATGTCATCCTCATCTTCCTTAGAAGTTGAATGAGCACAATCAGCTACAAACAGTCGAAGATCATGACTGTGGTCATCATCAACAAAATATGTTGTGTGCCTACTCTGTTTATTCCTTGCTTCATCTGTTTGCCTCTTTAAACAAAACTTATCTTGATTACCATTTTTCCGATAATAAAAGCATTTAATGCCAGAAAAATTGTTTGGAGACATATACCTCTAAATGGTCTCTTTTGAAACATGCTACTTCCTCTCTATTGTTGAGGTTTTTGCTATTTCTGATGTGGCTTCTTCCCTTTAAATGGTCTCCTCTTTGCCATCAGAGCAACATCGTCATTCTGAGGTCTTAAATTATGCCGCCACTCTTCTTCTTGTAGCAAAATTCTTGTCAATTCTTCAAATGCAGGGTATTTATCCCTTGCTTCCAACCCTATGATGAACATCTGATATTCATCCTTCATTTGGTTCAACGTGATTGTGACTAGATCAGAATCAGAAGCCTTCTCTCTGATGTCACCGAATCTTTCCTTCAAGTCTTTAACCCTTGCAACGAATCGAGCAGCGGATTAATTTTCCTCCATCCTCATTGAAAACAACTTGCCTTTGAGTGACAATATGTGATTTATATTTTGTGTTTGGTATAAGTTCTTGAGCGCCATCCAGATCTGAGTGGACGATTTACCATCTTTGATGTATGACTTTTTCTTTGTTCTCCCTTTTAGCCCAGTATTGTATAAGTGTGGTTGTTTCTGTCAAAATATTTGGTTTCTGCTCATCAACTGTGACAATCAACCACACATTTTCTCCCTCAAGCAATGTCTATAGCTTGAATTTCCATTTGGTGAAATTGTACCCATCGACTTTGCTAGACTTGTTGAGATATGTTTCTATGGTATTATTCATATGATACTGATCGGATTCCAGACCCTCTGATGATTCCAAACAACTGAATAATTACAAGCTACACTAACAAGAACTCAATGCATAACAGATCCTAATCACAGATCTGGCACCAATATGGCACGATCTTGTGACTGCAACTCAGATCCACCACTGATATGAAGTTTACCATGCCTGCGACTCAGATCCACTACAAACGGGAAAATACCATGTGCAGAACCACCAAAAAATGTGTCTACGACTCAGATCGACCACAAATGGGAAAATCCCATGTGCAGAACCGACAACAATGTTTGCGACTTAGGTTCACCAAAAACGCGTAAATCCCATGTGCATAACTGCCAAAAGAGAGATCAACACCTTTCTAAGCCAAATATCCGCACCCAAATAAAATCCATGTGAGTCCCAAAATTGGCACGCGTATGGCCCTAACATTTGCACTGATTGCACCTATTGGCGCGACCGTCACACAAAAAAATGCGTCGAACCTCCTATGCTCAAAAAAAAATCTGAGACCTATGAGTGAGGTGTTTACTGCATCCCACCTACTCTTGTGAGCATTGAAGCTCCTGTGTGCACTGTAGCCACGATGGCTATGTAGACGTGAAGGCTCTGTAGCTGCAAAGGCTCTGTAGCAAGTTATGCTCTAAAGAAAAAAATTAGGCTCACCCGGTCTGCGCTCTGATACCAAGATAACAACTAAATTGAATAGAAACTGCAGCTCACAAGTGATTACTGTACCTGGAGACTTCACACAAATAGAGAGTACACTCTACATTCATTAATCAAATGATAAAATGATAAGTACATCACAAAGGAGTAGGAAGTTGTAAAAAAACTCCTATATCCTAGGAACTAATCCTAACTTAAGGAGATATGCTACAACAGTGTAACCATTTCTCCATTAATATACAATAATACTAATTATTTTCAGCTTAGCTTATCCAACTTATCCATTTACAGATATGAATCTAGTAGCATAACTAGAAGTCATACCAAAAAAAGTTGATAGTGTGCTTCAACAAGCCAAAGGAAAAACAAATTATGTCTCTGACTCCTCATTCATATCTATGTATACTATACTCTAATGGTAATAAAGGGAAAATGCCATACTTATTACGATATGTGGTAAAATAACAGTAATAGAATCTATCCATTTAGATTCCATTATTATTTCCCATTGAGCTTCATTGATTCGTTATGTTGTTGATTTGACCCTCGCCTATCTGTGGTCTCTGAGTTATATACAAAACATGAATTGACCAACCCTATCTAAGGCATTGTAGGATTTTTAGATAGGTGAGTAATTTACAAGGTATAAATTGCGTTGGATGAATCTATCTTAGGCTATTCATCAATGATTTCTCTTGGTGTTTTCATAATGGTATGATCCCTAAGGGTTTGTGGCTGGTCACAGTAATGGCTATGGGTAGGAATGGGAAGCAAGACCTCTCCACTTCTGGTCTGGTTCATTGGCCTCCATGCTAGGCGTTGTTGAACCCATGGCATAAAGGGGAGGTTCGATCTTCGAGAGAAGCATTAGAGAGGCATAGGCACAAATGCATTTCTTTGGATCAATAAGAATTCATTAATGAAGGAGATTTTGACCAAATTTAAGTCATATATTAGACTTTTGTGATCCATATTGTAAATAATAATGTCTTTGGATTAATCCCATCGTTATGATTCTTTTAATGTCTTTTGGATTAATCACATCATTAATATTTTTTCAAGGTTTCCAACCAACTAATGTGACAATGGTGAAAATCGATCCTAAAAAATAAATAACAAAGATGCATGAAGTCCAGAGTTAGTGATTCCGTTAGTAAATTAGTTATTTAATTAATTAAAATAATATTATAAACTAGTTGTTATGAATTAGTTATTAAAATATTATTTAGTTATAAAGTAGTTGTTAAGAGTTTATTTATTTTAATTATATATATATTAAATCAATTAATTTATAATATTACAAGAATTAAATAAAATAATGCAAATATAAGAGTTTCCATTGGTTTGTAAATAATTTATTAAATAATAAAAATAATATTTAGTTGTAAACCTAGTGTTTATTTATTTTAATTATACAAATATTTATTTATTTATTTCTTATGATTTAGATTAAATGATAAGAAATAAATAAATATTAATTAGATTAAATTATATCTTATGAATTAGATTAAATGATAAGAAATAAATAAATATTAATTAGATTAAATTATAATAAATAAATATTTGTATAATTAAAATAAATAAACACTAGGTTTACAACTAAATATTATTTTAATTATTTAATTAATTATTTACTAACGACAAATTCCTAAATCTAAACCCTTGTAATTGGATTATTTTATTTCATTCTTATAATGTTATCAATTAATTAATTTATTATATATAATTAAAGTAAATAGATTCTTAATATCTACTTTATAAAAAAATATTAATTTGACAACTAATTCGTAACAAATAATTTATAATATTACTTTAATTAATTTGATAACTAATTTACTAATGACTAATTCCCAACGGCTAGCTCTAGACCCTCATGTGTCCTTTCTATTTATTTCTTTAGGATCAATTGATTTTTTCACCTTTTTCTTGAGGACTAACCACATTAGTTGGTTTGAAATGTCAACCAAATCCTAACAAAGTTATGTTGTATCTACTCTGAAAGAGGCAAGAGGCCAACGAAATTTGGATGGGTGTTACAGAGAATTAGGTATAGTCCCAAAGAGTTTGTGCTTAAATTTTCATATGTACATATGTATATTATGTGATTAGGTACAATCCCAAGTAATATGTGCTTAATTTTGCATATGTATATTATGTGATTGTAACTTTATAATGTGCTACTCTTTCTTTGTCCGCATGAAGTTAATGTTTGTATTGTACTTGGTTGCAATTGTCAGTTGATATGTTGTAACTATGGCTAAAGGAGCATCCAGATGCATACATGAGTTTCAATCAAGATGTTGACACATCGGTGTCCAGAGAATTGGCATTATATCAAGATTACCATGATTTTCCAACTTTTAGCAAGGTAACATTAAAAACTATAATCCATGGATATTTTGATTTTGTATCTCAAAAGGATTCCCGAGGACTGGTGTTTGCCTCTTATTTTAACATTTGGCCGTTGTGATTACAGGATATTACCTATTTCACAGAGTCGTTGATAGGAAACAAAGTGAAGTTCGATCTTCATAGCATAGTTCTCACTACAAGAGGAACAATAGCCAACGAGCTCTTAATGTTTTTCCTTGTATATCTTGATGATTCCTTTCTAGTGCCGATTCGATATTACCCCATGGTAAACTATCCCTAATATCATGGGTATCTTCACATTGTAACATTTTTTTCTTGAACAATCATTCAAGAATGAAGCTCTAAGATGATTCCTAGTTAAGGCATGAAGTATTTCATAGCAGTGTCATGGTGTTAATCAAGACATTATTTGTTTGGTACCTTTCTCTACATTGAAAATGTAAAAGAAACCATAACAAAAGTTGTATTTTTCACTTAAAATTACATTTTGAAGTCCTCGTAAACATTGTTTTTGGAAATTTTGATAAGGAGGTGAAAAAATTATCAGATTTTTCTTTGTTGCGGGTTTGTTAGAGATCTGAGATGGAAAAAAAACATGGAGATTGTGCTAGTCGATTTCGATAGATCAAATAAGTTTCATATCACCAAATATGCATCGGAAACATCCTACTACGAAGCCCAAAAACAAAAGAACAATGTGGGAGGAATTATCGTGACTTTCGCTAATGCAGCTATGATGAAAGGTGCTTCAAAACCATACTTCTTACAATAACTTGCATTGTTGAAGTAAATTATTTGACATCATCCTACATGTTCAGTGTGTATGTGTCATATTTTGGCTGGGAGGAGGACAAAAAAAAATGGGATGGTAGGATTAGATGAGTTGTAACAATGTTTTCCCAGCCTAACCCTGCAAAGAGAACACCTTCAATGTAATTATTTTTTTCGCTATAAATCATGACTTCCTTAATGAGAATGAATTGAATTGAAAGACTCATATTATTAAGAAAGTTATGAATTATTTCAATGTTTTTGATTAATTATACTCAAACAATTTAAAAACGTTGTGTTATTGAAGAAAATAGTAAGATGTTGTCTCACTATATGAAGTAAAGAGAAGAATAAACACAATCAAATTGCAAAAAGAGTTTGTTCCTACATATGATAAGAATAATTCACATAGAATCTTATAACTCGACTAAGTGAATTATTGGATTCGGTGAGTCTCTACTTTTACATTTTATTTTATATAAAAATATTCTTTAATTAAATACCATATTAAATACTAAGTTTTAAATGCACTTGGAAATTTATCTAATGAATACACATACATAAGCATTTTGTAGGAATATGAATTTCCACCTTGAAAAATCAATTAGAGAAGAAACACATGATTTTCCTCTCACAAAGGAATTTTAAAACAACATGGCCATGTTTCAAGTGCCAAATTATTTTGTTATATATATATATAATTAAGTTAAATACTCCATATCAACCATTATTTCTATATATATTATTTACACATACCAAATGTAGTACGTTCTCATATACTCAAAAACACATTTATATAAATTATATATACTTTATATATTATATATATATATATATATATATATATATATATATATATATATATATATATATATATTAAAATAAGTGTATTATTAAATGTATGATATATAAATATTTATTATTTAATAATATTAACAAATGAAAGTATGATAATTATTAATATTACATTCTTGGAAAATGACACCAATCTACATTTATCAATGATTACTAGTGTGGTTGTGCTAGTTGATGGTAAGCATGCATGGGGTGGATTTATTTACCATAGTTTATTATGGTTGACATTAGCTTACTATGGTTAAAAAATTTTCGTAAACATTGACCATGGTTGAGAATTATTGGCCATAGTTGGCAAGGTTGACTAAGGGTTGAACATAGTCGACTTTGGTTAATTGTGGTCAACATTAGTTGACCATGTTTAACCATGATTACCATGGATAAAAATGGATTAATATGATAGAATGTTATGGACTAGACATGAACATAGAAGACCAAGCTGACCATGCTTGTTCATGTTGACCATCGTTGACCATGGTTAACAATGGTGTTAATAGTTCACTATGGTTGGATGCTTGATCATTATTGACCATGGTAAACCAAGCATTATTAAAATATATTAGTGTGGGCTAAGGGTGACCATGGGTGACCATCTTGAGTATTATCGACCATGGGATTCATAGTTAACAATAATTAGCCATGGCTGAACATGGAGGCCATGATTGACAATGATTAGCCATCGTTGACCATGGCCATGTGTTAGGTCCCTATACTACTAGTGCAACTCATTATTGTAGTTAGTGTCAGCCCCTTGTTATTGTTGTTGTACCCCTTTAGTCCCCAAATTATTATTATTGTGCCCCATCAAGCCCCACTATTGTTATTGTTGTGCCCTTACATTATTATTGTTAGGTCAAGTAGGATTATATTGTGACCCCATGGACTCGTATATAGAAAGGAGGTTTTTTCATTTTTATCATCCAATAATTTTTCATTTATGTAATGTAAAGGAGGTTTCCACCTCAAAGTGGTTGATTTCTAAGGTGTTGATCTCTCTTTTCTTCTATTTTTGGAGTTGGTTTCATAAAATTTGGTATCAGAGCCTTGGATTATATATTTTCCTTGCTTCAAAGAGGTGATCGTGGAATTATCACTATAATGTTTTTTCTATGAAGATTTAGAAGCTAAAAAAAACCCATTTGCGAAAAAAACTTGAAGAACAACGTGTAAAAATTTCAGATCTTGGTTCATAATATTTTCAGAGATATCTTGTAGGAAGTTAGGGTTTTTTGCAGGCTCTCAAATTTCATCTCAAAGAGGTGACCTTGGGAAAATCGCCAGAGCTCTCTCTCTGAGCGTCAGATTGGAATTGTGTAAAAAGTGGCCAAACTTACACAGACTATAGTTTCCTGTGTATTAATTTTAAGGCTAAAGGATGAAACAATGGCACGTGGCAAGTCGTACAAGTTCACTCTATTGAACCAGTCCATAATTAGGTCATTATGGGAGATTGGGCATAACTTTGTCTTGAAGAATCCAAATCAGGTCAGACCTATGATATTGGAAAGAGGATTTAGAGGGATAATACAAGATTGAAATTTAGATCTTGAAGATCCAAATAACATATATAAATCAGGTTCAGTTTAGATGTCCTAAAAAGCAAGAAAAGGTGTGTATTGTTTTAAACAAGTTTGCATAAAATTGTTTAAAAAATCATTTTGAAGTGATTCCAAGGGCATATTGAAGCATAGATATTAGTATTTAGTTATATAATGCATCCCAAAAATAATTCCACACCCATTAAGCCCTCAGAAATATATACTATGATGCATGAGGAGGAAGAATTGTAGGATGATATATCAAAATTACGGTACCAAGTGCAACAAATTTCGATCTTACAAAGAGAAATCAAAGACGACGTAGATGGTTTAAAAGTAGAAATTGAGGCTAAGTTGGATGGCTTGAAGCATCAAATGAAAGTTAATATGGATGATAAAGTAGTGGAATATCACATCGAGCATCAACAACAAGCTCTCCAACTCTAAAAGGATAACCTAAATTTGGCACAAAACCGAATGAAACAACAGGAAGATCAACATCACAGTGAAGGAAGTTATGAAGCAGTGATAATAACAAGAACTCAAAAAATATGAAATAGATCGATTTCAAAGTATCTGAGCAAGTGAAAGAACTTACCCATTGAAAATTCTACATGGAAGGATGAGAATTATATATAGAAGCATCAAGACATGATCAAGCGTTGAGGACAAAACTTGTTTGAAGGAGAGGGGAATATTAGATCCATATATTACTAGTGTAGCCGCTTACTATTGTTAGTGTAGCCTCCTTATTTTTGTTGTTGTACCCCGGTATTCCCAATATTGTTATTATTTTTCCCCATAAAACCCCACTATTCTCATTTTTGTGCCCTATTATGAAAACAACTCCAAAAATAAAATAAAAGAGAGATCAATGCCTTAGAAGTAAGCCACTTTGAGGAGGAAACCTAATTTACATTACATAAATGAAAAATTCTTGGATGATTCAAATGAAAAACCTCCTATATATATATAGGAGTCCACAAGGTCATAATATAATCCTAGCCGACCGAGAAATAATAATGTAAGGACACAACAATTACAATACTGGGGTTTTATGGGGCACAATAATAAAAATATGGGGACTACAGGGGTACAAAAATAACAATAAGTGGGATATAGTAACAAAAATAAAGGACTACACTAGTAATATAGGCACCTAACATTCCCCTCTCCTTCAAACAAGTGTTGTCATCAACACTTGAGTAGCTCTCGATGCTTCTCTAAAAAATTATCATCCTCCCATGTGGAATATTTAGTGGGTAAGTTCTCCCACTTGACGAGATACTCTCAAATTGATCGATTTCGTAGCTATAAAGTTCTTGTTTCCATGAATGCTTCAAGTTTCCATATGATTTTTCCTTACTCATCAAGTTTTGGCAATATTGTTTGAATTGGAAGTTTGTCCCAATAACCTTCTTTAAGCATGAAACATGGAAAACTGGGTGCACTCGAGAAGAAGAAGGAAGCTCCAATTTGTATGCCATAGTATTTAATATTTTGCAACACCTTGTAAGGACCATAGTACTTTGGAGATAATTTATTATCCTTATTTTCTTGCTTGAGGGACATTTGTTTGTATGGTTGTAGCCGTAAAAATACCTAGTCTACTACATGAAAAATTCTCTCGTTGCGATGTTGATCTTCTTGTTGTTTCATTCAATTTTGTGCCAAATTTAGGTTATCCTTTAAGAGTTGGAGAATGCGTTGTTGATGCTCGATGTGATATTCCACTACTTGAACCTTAGAATTTTCTCTTAAATATGATTTGATGGACAATGGATGATATCCATCAAGTGCCATAAATGGGGTCATTTTTGCTACAGTATGGAAGGAAGTATTATACAACCATTCAACGAGAGGTAACCACATGACCCATTGTGTTTGATTATCAGATACAAAACAATGAAGATATCCTTCCAAACATTTGTTCACTCTCTCACTTTTTCCAATGGATTGAGGATGATAATATGAGCTATGGGCTAGTTGAGTAACTAAACAAGAAAATAATTCTGTCTAAAAATTTCCAATGAAAATGGGATGTCTGTCACTTACAATAATCTTTGGGTTTCCATGTAGCTTTTGAATTGTTTCCATAAATGTAGTAGCAACTGTAATTGCTTTAAATGGATGAGATAATGCGAAAAATGTGCATACTTGGTAAGTATATCAACTACCACCTGATGACACTCTTTCGTTCGGACTTAGGTAAACCTATGGTAAAATCCATTGAAACCTCCTCCCAACGTTGACTTCAAATGGGTAAAGGTTGTAGTAGACCCGAGATCTTAATTGTCTAAAATTTATTTTGCTCACAAACAAAACATTCTGCCACAAAATTTTGAATATCATATTTAAGGCCACCCAAAAAAAAATTCTTTCTTCACCCTGTGGTAAGTATTTAAAAATCACGAGTGTCATCCTACCAAAGCGGTGTGCAATTCCAAAAGAATATTTTGTTTTAGTTTGGAATTCTTACAAAGATGCAAGTGATATTTGTACCATAAGGAAGCATTTGTCCAACTAAATGCATCGTATGTAATAGGATATTGCTACAAATTTTGAATGAGTTTCCATACTTCTTCTTCATTCTTCCATTCCTCCCTTGCTTTGATTATCCAATCTAGTTGGATATTAGAAATGGCACAAAGCAATGCTTCCACCTCCTCATACTTTCTTGAGAGTGCACCTGCAACAACATTTAGCTTCCCTTTTTTGTAGATGATTTCAATGTCATAAGCCAACATCTTTGTGACCCATTTTTGTTTCTCTTTTGAAGAATATTTGTTCCAAAAAGTGTTTTAGACTATCATGATCAGTTTTTACCTTGAAGTGTCTTCCCATTAGGTAAGGTTGCCATCTGTTTAGTGCATGTAGTATTGCCAACATTTCCTTCTCATAAATATATTTCTATAAATATTTTCCTTTGACCAGAAGACTTTCAAAAGCAATGGGTCTTCCTTCTTGCATTAAAACAATACCAATTCCATTTCCTGAGGCATCACATTCCACATTAAAGTTTTTTGTGAAGTCTTGCATAGTTAAGACCGGTGCTAGGTACACTGACTCTTTAAGATGTTAAAATGCCTTAGTTGCTTAAGGAGTCCATGAAAATGCATATTTCTTCAACAATGTTTTTAGATGTGCTTCTATTCTCCCATAATTCTTAACAAGCTTGCGATAATACCCTGTTAACCTGAGAAATCCTCGCAACTGATTTATGGTTGTGGAAAATTTCCATTCCTTAATGACTCTAATTTTGTTAGGGTCTACCTTAAAACCCTCCTTAGATACAATATGACCAATATATTCCACCTCTTGTACTCCAAAGAAACATTTGTAGGTCTCTGCATAAAATTGTTTCTCCTCCAACAGTTTGAGCACCTTGTCAACATGTTGAACATGATCCTGTTAGGCATTTACCGCAACAATAAAATAATTTACTGAGAGAATAATTAAACATGAAAAGAACCAGCAACAAATCACAAACATAAACACAATGTTTAACTAGGAAAACCCCAAATCTGGGGAAAAACCCAACCAATGAAATTTCATTAACCATTGGCCAAAACCCTGGCCAATCCAGCCAAGTGAGCCTTCACCGCTCACCTCCAAGCCTACCTTACAATGAAGTCTTCCCAGCCCTTTTATAGGCTCCATTACATGCAATACCATGGGCCAAAACCATGGGTGCACAAAACCATGTGCCCAAAAACCACTACTATTTACCCTGGTCAACTTTGGCTCTATCCCAAGTCAAGGTTACCTAACAATTCCCCCCTTAAACTTGACTTGGGGATTATTGACTAAATCCAGCCAAACCTGCTAAATGAGACAACCCCGCTCACTCTAGCTCCCCCCCCTCAAATTTTTACCCAGGGTAATTGTTAATTTGACATCCCCCCTATCACCTAGGTCTAACCCAGACTTTACCAGTGATTACCGAGGGGTACGCATGCCATACCAGGTCTTACAGCAGTATGCCCATTTACATGTAAAAAAATAACTCCATTATAGTAATTTTTTTTTTTTGTTTCATTGTTGTTGTTCTTTGTATGACCATTCTCTACATTCATACATGATGTCCTCTCCAAAGAGGACATCATAGTTGTACATCAATCTTCCCAATTCTTTCCTCAATTTATTTTTTATTTTTTATTTTTAAGCTCACACTGAAGGCCATCAATGTAGCCACAATTTTTTTTTTACGTAGAAACATTCATTTGTTGAACTTCCTGGGGAGGATAGGAACAAGCTCCGAGCTCATCCACTTGAACACTCATTTCTTGGCAAAGCTCCGATATTATTTCAAGAGGGTACAGATATATGGTATCATTATCTTTCAACCGCTTTGATATATCAGTAATAATGTATAGAAGCTCCTTTAAAACTTTGAGAATGGAACAAATGAATCCCTTAATCAATTTTGCAATCTCCATCTCTTTTGGTGATAGTTTGTCATCAATCTCAAGGCTGCAAGATGACTCTACATCCGATCTATCTCTAACATCATCTTCCACTCTATTTTCCAACATGCTACTTGCTCCACCGTTCCCCACCAGAACCTCTGTTTCCTTAAGCTCTTGCTTTTCTCGGATAACATCTTTTATGGATGCTGCAACCTGCGTCAAATTCCTTCCGAAAACTGTTGAGTTTGTCGTTGGTGTCTTTTTAAGAGCATTGCATGCTTCCCAGACACATCCAGCAAGCTGTGGTATGATTGTTTTTCGTTCTGTATCAGGCACTTCACATAAAGATATGGCCTTATTTAGCAGTTGGAGGCTTGAATCTACAACTTTTTTTGCAGAGAAACGTATAGCATTAAGAAGAGTAGGTCCTGCACCTACAGTAACCCCATGACAAAGTAAAAGGAACCCTTGTAGTGAATCACCAAAAACTTTAGTATTCTCCATCCCAGCTGCCACTGTCAATTTTGTTTTCACTCCATAATGTGCCAGCTGTAGTGGCGTGCTTCGATATTTGCTCTCCCGATTTCCTCACGTCAGTCCATGGTACTTTCTCTAATGTAGAGGCCAGCTCGTTTAGAAGCGTGAGGGTTTCATTCAAAGTTTCTGTGAAGCTTGTCAAAGTTTGGTGGAACTGATTCTCTGCAGCTCGTTTGCCCATTTCCACTCTCCATTCTCTGAGAGTACTTTGGGTCCTTTATTTTTTTCATGCACGCGTTATCACCAATGCTTCCACCACAAAACCATTGATGGTCACCCAACGCTTTGCAGCAAGCTTTCGTTCTTCACATTACTTGGGCCCTATCTTCGCAACGAACTCGATCTATTCCACATAATTGCGTCCATAATATTCACACATAGATCCAACCAGATCTACACCATATCTAGATGTAGATCTAACGCCTTCACACGTAGATCTGTCTTTTAAGTATATCTATCCAAAAGAAAATTTTACACAGTAGCAGTAAACCATAGATATAGCAAAATCACTAAACTTGGTAGCTCATTCCAGATTTCAGATCTTCATAGCTCTGATACCAGTCGTTAGGCATTTACCGCAGCAATAAAATAATTTACCGAGAGAATAATTAAACATGAAAAGAACCAGCAACAAATCACAAACATAAACACAATGTTTAACTGGGAAAACAAAAAATCCGAGGAAAAACCCAACCAATGAAATTTCATTAACCATTGGCCAAAACCCTGGCCAATCCAGCCAAGTGAACCTTCACCGCTCACCTCCAGGCCTACCTTACAATGAAGTCTTCCCAGCCCTTTTATAGGCTCCATTACATGCAATACCATGGGCCAAAACCATGGGTGCATGAAACCATGTGCCCCAAAACCACTACTATTTACCCTAGTCAACTTTGACTCTATCCCGAGTCAATTTTACCTAACAGATCCTTCCAAGACCTACTATAGATTAGTATATCATCAAAAAGTACTAACACAAAATTTCTAAGGAAATGTTTAAAAATGGAATTCATCAACCCTTGAAATGTATAAGGTTCATTGGTAAGGCCAAAAGGCAAGACCCAAAATTCATAATGATGCTCATGAGTTCGAAATGTTGTTTTCAGAATATCTTTAGTCTTTATTCTATTTTGATGATATCCTAAACGAATATCCAACTTGGTAAAATAAATTACTCCATGTAATTCATCTAATAATTCATCAATCATAGGAATGGGAAATTTACCTTTAATAGTGAGCTTATTGGGCTCCCTATGATTTGGACACATGCACCATGATCCATCCTTCGTGTGCACCAATACTACTGGAGTAGAGAAATAAATTTTACTAGGTTGAATTATACAAGCCTCTAACATTTCTGCAATCATACATTAAATTTCGCTCTTTCGGACATAAGGATATATGTAAGGCTTGATGTTTGGAGGAAAAATTCCTGGAATCAAATGAAAAGCATGATCATGATCACGAATATGATCACGGATATGTGGGAGTTCTTTGGGAGTTTCAAACACCTTGGAATGATTGTGCAAGACATTTTGGATATTTGGATAAATAGATGATTTTGACGTTGGAACTTATAGTGAGAATAATGGTTCAATTATGCCTCGTTGTTATTTCTTCATAATATTTGTCATGACATTAGAGTTTATTATATTTCCTGGCTTCCCTGCGATACCCCGTATTTCAACTTCCTTTCCTTTCAAAAATAGTTTCAAGAAAATCTTTTCAAAATTAAAAGCTATCGTCCCAAAAGATTGTAACCATTGTACTCCTACTACAACATCAACACCTCCCTTTGGAATGGAAAGCATTGGACTATTCAATACATATTCCCCCATGGTTAGCTTGACGTTATGGCATTTTCCAGAGAAATTTATAATCCCTCCATTTGCAACCATCACTTGACATTTTGGTGTTGGGTATATAAAGCAATCCAATTCCTTAGCTACCTTACAATGAATAAAATTATGAGTACTACCTAAATCAATTAAGACTATTAATTTTTTCTTCCTGATATGTCCTTATATCTTGAGAGTTTGAAGGGTGGTAATTCCTTCCAATGCATTAAAAGATATGGTCAGACTCATTTCTTCTTTCTCTAGGGTTGGTTCTTGGTGTATATCCTCCTCTTTTGAAGTTTCTTGTTCATTTTCTTCCTCCTGTTCAAAATCTATGTAAAATAATTTCTTCTCAACATGATTATGACCTTTAGTGTATTTTCTATCACATCTATAGAAAATCCCTTTTTCCCTTTTTTCAGCCAATTTTTGTGGTGTCAACCTTGTAGGTTGTTGATTTCTAGGAGTAGAAACGCTTCCATCTTTATAGATGTGAGTGGTAGTCTTCCTTGTTGCCATAATTTTACTTTAATTTTTTCTTGCCAACCTGAATGCCTTCTCCAATGAATCAGGCTCCTAAAGGAGAACCTCATGTTGGATTTTATCCTTTAAGGTCCCTATGAAGACACCAATCCTGTGTTCCTCTGGAATATCAGTTACCATTATATTAAATTTTTGGAAGTCCTCAATGTGCTCCACCATTGTACCCTTTTGTTTGAGATTTATCAATTGGCTAAAGAAGGTGTTTCTCTTTGTATCTTCATAATGTGTTATCATTTCCTCCGTAAAAATTGACCAAGTGATATTTTTTTACGAGAAAAAACATCGATACCATACAAATGTATTTTGTTCTAAATTTAAAGTTGCAATGCGTACCTTTTGTGTGTTTTTCACATTATGGAGATCAAAATATTGCTCCATATGTAATATCCATGTTACGGGATCCTTGCCATCAAACTTCCTCATATCCATATTTGGAATATGGTGTGTCTTACATCCAACATTAGAGTTTATGAAATCACGATTAACATTCATTTTTTTCTCATCATGAGTTTCCTGTACTACCTTTTTGCCATTAGGAATCATTTTTTTTTTCAAATTTGTCAAACCTTCCTTCAAACCTTCCATATCTGCTTTTAGATCATTCTTCATGTCTTCCATTTTAGCTTCCATGTCATCCATCTTAGCTTCCATTCCATTATTCAAAACATCCATCTTAGCTTCCATGCCTTTCTTCAAACCATCCAATTCATTAGGGGAGTTTTGAGGTCTAAAATGGGCCTCCTAAGGAAATTATAAAATAATAGTGGAAATAATAAAATAAGATTTGATTACATCATCAAATTTAGGAGGGTAAAAAGGAAAAGCTACTTGTTCAACTCGTATTTTCAAGTTATCCCCCAATTTGTTTAATAAAATTTCGAGTGGGAGTACTCATTGGATGAAAAATTTAATTTCTCATCAAAGGAGTACCTATGTTGCATACTTTTGATGGACCGTACTACATGAAAAATGAGAAATACATGAAAAACGTGATTGCAATCACAATTTTTAATGTATTTCTCATTTTCATGTAGCAGGGTCCATCGAAAGTATGCAACATGGGTACTCCTTAGATGATGAATTAAATTTGGTATCCAACGGGTGCTCGCACTCGAAATTTGAGAAAAACAATTGGGAGGTAAGTTGAAAATACGAGTTGAAACAATAGTTTTATTATTTCATTATTTTTTAATATTTTTACCCTTTTACTTAAAAAATGGTGAATGATCCCCCATGTTTGACATCATCATCTTGAATTCTATTGGTTCTTATAAAGTTTATTTTTGTTGTAGATTTTTATTAGGAGGCCCATTTTAGACCTCAAAATTACCCTAATGAGCTTCCACGCCTTTCTTCAAACCATCCATATTAGCTTTCATGCCTTTCTTCAAACCATCCATCTTAGCTTCCACATCTTTCTTCAAAACTTTGATTTCATTTTTTGGTGCTATTTACGAGAGAGAAATTTGATATACTTTCTCTTGTAACTTTGATATATCATGTTTCACTTCTTCATCTTCATGAGTCATAGTAGAGCCTTATAAGGGCTTAATGGATGTTGAATTATTTTTAGGGGCATTTTAGAACCCAATACTAATATCTATGCCTGAATATGCCCTTCAAAACATTTCAAAATGATTTTTCAAACAAGACATATACAGTTGGAAAAAACAATACACACATTTTTCTTGATTTTGAGGAGCTCGATATTGAAACTGATGTATATATGTAATTTCGGATCCCCTAGAATTGATAATTGGTCCTATAGTAGCCCTTTGTATCCTCTTTCCAATGCCACAGGTCTGATCTGATTTGGATTCTTTAAGACAAAATTATGCCCAATCTCCCACAATGATCTAATTATGGACTCGTTCAGTAGAGTGAAATTGTACGGCGTTCCATGTGTCACTATTTTCTCCTTCGACTCTGAAATTGATACACAAGAAACTAAAGTCTGTGTAATTTTTTTCGCATTTTATAAAATTCCAATCCAATTCTTAGAGAGAGTGTTATAACTATTTTCCCAAGGTCACCTCTTTCAGATGAAATTCGGGAGCCTACAAAACCCCTAACTTCCACAGATCATATCTCTGAAAATATTACGAACCAACATCTAAAATTGTTATAAGACCTTCCTCAGTATGATTCGCAAATATTTTTTTATTTTTAGCATCTGAACCTTCATAGAAACAAATTTTTAGGGAAACTTCCACGATGAATTGTTTGAAGCAGTGAAACCTAAAATCCAAAGCTCTAATACAAATGTTATGAAACGAGCTCCAAAAATAGAAGAAAAGAGAGATCAACGCCTAAGAAATAAGCCACTTCGGGGGGGGAAACCTCCTTTACATTACATAAATGAAAAATTATTGGATGATTCAAATGAAAAAACCACCTTTCTCTATATAGGAGTCCATGGGGTCACAATATAATCCTAGTTGACCTAACAATAATAATGTAAGTGCAAAAAAATAAAAATAGTGGGGTTTTATGGGGCACAATATTAAAAATATGGGGACTACAGGGGTAAAACAATAACAATAATGGGGATACACTAATAAAAATAAGGAACTACACTAATAATATATTGACCTAACATGTGCTTACATTATTATTGTTAGGTCGGCCTGGATTATATTGTGACCCCATGGAATCCTATATATAGAAAGGAGGTTTTTTTCATTTGTATCATCAAGGAATTGTTCATTTATGTAATGTAAAGGAGGTTTCCCCTCTAAGTGGTTAATTTCTAAGACGTTTATCTCTATTTTATTTTATTTTTGGAGCCTATTTTTGGAGTTGGTTTCATAACACCATGAGAGTTGAACATATTTCTCTATAATTGACCATTTCTACCATGGATGATCATTTTTGGACATGTCAACTATGGTTGACCATGGATTGACCATGTTCACCATGGTAGTTCATTTTCTCTATGGTTGGTTAAATATGGTTATCTATGGTTGAATATGGATGCCCATGCTTGACCTTGTTTTCCCATGGTGGACCATGGTTGGACTACCTTTGTCACATTTTCATGTTAAACTATGTTTGAATCAATGCAAAGTCAAAAGGTTTTTTTGACATTTCAACCTTGGGTAAAATTTGTACCATTCTAATACACATGTTGGTCACAATTCGACATTGGTTTGTTTTTCATGTTAGTTCATTTGTTCCAATATCATGCTAGATTTCTTCATTTTATTTTCTAAGAATTCATTTACATAACAATTTCATACATATTTTTTACATAACCACACTATGTAGTTCATTTTGAAATTTCACATTATGACAAGGATATTTGTTAAGCACAACATGACATGGAATTTACTTTTCATTGCATGTTTGTGTCATATTATTTGCACAACTACATTGTGATATTAGTTTCTTAATGTGACATTGTGATGATGTCTAATGTTAATGAAATTGAAATTTCTATTTTCTTTGTTTGTGACAATTCTGATGTTTTTTTAGTTTTCACTGTGTACGTCCCTATGATACTATCTCTATTCATTACATTGTGTGAAAAAAATATTTTTTAACAGTAGTTTCACAACAGTTTTTTGGCACAAGCACTTTATGATGTTAGCTTTGTAATATGATACTTTGATTATGGTTTTTTTTTTATCAAAGTACAACACACATATTTTCTACTTGTCATAATGATACATTTATTTTTTATTATCACATTGTCCTAGAATTTCTTTTCATAGCAATTTCACATCAATTTTTTCGTTATTTATTGTGAGGGGAATATTATTAATATTATTATATAAAATTGTAAATATAATACTCTAATTATTAATATGAACAAGTGTTAATGAAAAATATATTGTTTCAATCCTTCATGTAATATTCTCAAAAAAAAATTTGTTTTATTTTTATTTTTATTTTAATATTAATTTCTATTTAGTAATAATAGTGTTTACACTAGCAAATTTAGCCCAATTTCTGACGACCAAAATGTCGCTCTTGTGACATATAGGCGTTCTAAGAGCGTCATTTTGAGGTGTGGAAAAAATTCAGTTCTCTTAAAGTTAGAATTCTGACACTTGACTTAACTGTCGGTAGAGCGATGCTAACTCCACCATTTTTTGGTGGTGTCGCAATTTCAATGTTTCAAATTGGTCATCACTCTTCTGACGCTTGATTCTTCATCTCTCTTCTAACATTAGAAACGTTGTTCTTCCGACGAAAAAAATCATCACTCTTCCAACGAAAAAACACGTCGCTCTTCTGACAAACAAAAGCGTCATTATTCCAATACAACACAATTCCCCAACCAGCGCTTCTAAGCACCACTCTTCCGACCAAAACAAGCATCACTAGTCTGACGTTACACAATGGCCCAACCGACGCTTCTAAATTTCAGAATACCGAAGGAATAAAAAAATTATTTAAAAAAAAACTAAACGTTGAAATACTAATGGCAACAAAAAATTATTTAAAAAACAATATTAAGTCTTGTGTTAGGAATTTTATGCTAGGAAGAGAGTTTCACATCTAATCATTTTAAAATGGAAGAAAATATTATGGGGAAGAGGACGTCATCACCTTTTCCTCAAGGATCGATTCATTTGGGTAGCAAATATTATGAGGTCCTATAGATCTTGGAAGGCCAGTGTAATTCCACATATTTCTTCTTGTGCTTGAATATGTCACTCCTCTTTTAGTAGTCAAATGATGAAATTTGAGATACTTTAAAAATGACTTGCAAATGCATAGACTTGCACTCATTAACCACCACTACTAGATGGTATCAAGTATTGTCCTTCTAGTTTTTATCTTATTATTTCTTTACAGAAGTTGAATTTATTGCAACAACTGGAAAATCCATGATGCAATGTTAACAGGATATAAGATCCTAAATCTATGTTTGTTATTTATTTTTGTTGTTGCCTTTGTTACTCTAGCTGATAGACATGAGCACAACAATCCTTTTTGTTTTAAGAATCATCATATAGAAATTCCACTTTTAGGATGAGCATTATTTAAAAATGTTATGCAACTCCTAGAGTCGATAAAGCATACTTAACCTAAAAAGAGACCTCGGTTTAGCACAAAAAATTTAAGACTTCTCATGAATGAATCACAACACTATCAGCAAAAAGTTGGGTGAACATCAACTAGGCATTTTACTATTGAGGCAACGTACAAGTATTTGGTGATTTTGACAGAATACCTTGCCCTCATTACTTGCTTCTCAGTAGAAAAAACTCTTAGAACTAAACCATATCAACAATATAAAGTAAGTATTAACCATTTGATCATTTTGTGTCAATGATCTTAATAATTTTTTGGGGAATTTCTTTAGAAAAGGAGAAAAAAATATCTTGACTTTAGAAGGAAATTTAGGCAGTTATATTGATGAATGTACCATTTATTTTAAGCTTTCAAGTGTGAGGTAATTAACCATTACAATGTGCCACAAAATAAACTACTTATTAATTGAATTGTAAAAGAATATTCACTTGTAAATAGCTCCACTATACCATACTATAGATTCTGTATTAAACTATATAACATATGCAACTTTTTCTAGGAGTTCAGCAAGTTGGAAATTATTAATTCATGAAAGATCTTATTACATCCAATGCATGCAATAAAGTCATATTGAATCATAATGGGTCTCGTTATAAAATTTTCAAAAGAGGATAGTATGTCTTCTATCCAATACACTTTGTAAAAATATTCTGATAGTTCTTTTAATTGGAGCAGGTATCTTGAGTATTTTGATTTATTTTTAGTAATTTGATATTTTATGCTTTCATATTTTACATATCTCATAATGAAACATATAACTGACCCTCAGGGTTCTAGTACAATTCTTGGAAATTGAATCACCTTGAATGTAGGCCATCTTGTTACTCCAGTATTCCTCTGAGATGCATTCAGTCTCATATCGATCCAAAATTTCAACAACATGAAAATAGAAGGTGATTTTCAATCTCTTTCAAAAAATGTATGGATAATTCAGAATTGTCACGACACAATAGACTACCATCATAGGGTTTCAATAATTCAAACATAGAGGAATGTGTGACAAGGTAACTATAGGGTAAAAATCATTATACACTGTGAGATGCAAGGAGACAAGAAACTCCAATTGGGATGAAAATTATACCAATTAACATGAATAATGAGATGACCCGCGCAATTAAAACATAATAATTTTATCAAAGGTAATATATCTAAATCCCTCGTAACATTAATCTTCAAAATAGCCATGGTACTTCATGCAAGGTGTCTAGGCTTACCCATACTAGAGTCTGAAATGGTCTACAAGCAGGAAGATCCTACTGTGTGAACTTGGAATCTACAAAATCATCATTAGGATTTTCAGCAAATAAATCAAAGCATAAAAATAGGTGTTGCTACAAAATGCGAACAAAAAAATACTATCTATGTACCGAAAACATCAAATGGTAGAATAAGATTGAAAGAACTAGAAATACCTAGGTTTGGGATCCAGCCCACTCCATTCCAAATGCTATTATGTTTGTTTTATACTAACTTAGCGAAATTCCCACAAAATGCTGACTGGTCTAATATGCGTGCCCATACCTCGAAATGAAGATGGTGATTATGATGATGATAATAAAAAATAATTTTGATGAAATAAATTTTATGACAATAGTATGAACTCGAGACTTTCTTTTGCTACTAAGGAAATTGATGGATGTTGAAAAGTGTAACTAGGATTGGTCTTCATATTGAATATGTAATTATGTATTTATGTAAAATAGAAGTCAGAGATAATAAAATGTATTTTTTTTATGCTTGCTTCATGGGTTTCATGAGCAAGGTTTTATTATAGGTCAATAGAATTCTTCTTGTTGTCTATTAGGTTGTGTCTTCTAGTCATAAATATGAAGAGTCCAGTCATCCAAAACGCTCTAAGACCTTGTGGAAGAATGGCTCATAACATCCCTCAGGACAGACCATATTCAACACTAGAATAATTTCACTACATGTCGAGCTAATACATAGTGATGAAGTCGGCTTACTAGCTGGCTGTAAAGTCAGCTCATTTATAGACAGTAACAAATATATATAAACCAGTATACTGCGCAAAAATATAGTGACAAAAAATTCAATTGGTTTGAGTTTTTCAGACAAAGTTGCAAGATCTCGGGACAGGAAAAAGGTGTGGAATTCTCTGAAGAATATTACGGATTTCAGAGAGGATTCAATGCAGGTTAAAGGAAAAAATATTGTGTGATAAAGTGTTTTATAAGTGTGGGCTAAAGGACAGAAAAAGGTGTGGACTTATTTGAATATTTTATAGTGGTTAGCATGCAAATATCTCTAAAATAAAGTGCAGGAAAATGACAATATCTGGTGCGGACTTCGAGACAGAAGTTAGTACATGTTTAAGAACTAAATAAGGTTCATATATCACAATGTGTTATCAAAACAAAGGAAGAGACTTTAGTTCGAGAAAGAAAGGAAGTTAAATCTGTGATTTACCTTCTTGTTCTATAGTACATAAAAGGAAGTAATACCCCTCAATTGAAGAAGCTTCAGTGATCTTGTCTAAGAGCTATCGGTTCCATTGGTTGGGTGGACCAGATTAGTCTTGTGGTATTGAGATAAGTATTTCAGTGTTGCATTTCACAGTATATATTTATTTGTATTTAAATGAAAAGGAAGTTGAACTAACCTATGGTAAGATGAAGTTATACTAACCTAGGTAAGATGAAAAGTATTGTGGAGTTATGTATTATAATCTTATAGAGAAGATAGGCTAACCTCTTTATGACAGTAAGCATTAACAATATCTATGATGAGATCTTACAGAGAAGCCATTGATAATTTCATTAACAGTATCGATAGAGACTACATGGATGAATAACTTGAGAAATGGAATAATCTTTATTTTCAGTTGTTACAAATAGCATAAGACAAATAATATTTTGATTTATTGAAGAACTTGTGTATTTAGCTCACTAGTACAAAATGGCTAATTAGTTACTAAAAAATGACTAAAATTTGCATATAAATGACTAATTTTCAGTCGGTGACCAATAGTATCTAATTTACAGTATCTTATAACGCGACCAACCTTTAGTCATTTTTAGCTTAGTCATTAATTGGTTGTCTCAATTTTATCATCTAGTAGTATATTTAGTCATTAATTTCCAAAATTAATGACCAAATATATAATAAAATATATTACTATATGATTACCCAAGAAAACCAATTAATGACCAAATAAATATGACCAAAATGTTGGTCGTGTTATACAATACTGTAAATTAGCTACTAATAGTCATACATATGTAAATTTTAGTCATCCTTTGAAACCAATTAATGACCAAAGAAATATGACTAAATTTTAGTCGTGTTATAAGATACTGTAAATTAGCTACTAATAGTTGTATCTATACAAAATTTAGTCATCATTTGTAATAATAAATTTATCATTTGCATTAGTCATTTATATTTTTTTGGTTGTTTCATATTCATTATAGAAACGACTGATTTAGTAGTTTCTATTTATTTCATTTAATTTAATTCATAATCATTATAAATGAATAATTTAGTCGTATATTCATTTTATGTGTGTTCATCATTAATAAAAAAAAACTACTAATTTAATAGTTTTAGATTTATTTTATGTGTTCTTTAGTAATCAACATAAATTAATTAGTATTATTTTGTGACTAAATTAAAAAAAAAATGTCATAAAATGTGCATGTGTCATCTAATATGATAACACAAAGTTACATATGTTAATTACAAGACTAAATAATATCAAGTGCAAATAAAAATAATTCATCCATGTAAATTTTATTATATAAAATGTCAAGTATTACAATATGAGTTTCCAACTTAATGTTGGTTGGACTACAATTTACACATGAAATATTGTTTCATCATTTCAAAACATTATCATTGTATTGACATAGCATTGCAAGTGAATTCACCAAATCTGAAGACTTCACCATCAGTCTCTATGTGTGTATGTTATGGTGCAAGATATTGGCTCTAAGGATATCACTAGACCAGTTCTCTTCTCTTTCTCATTTTCCAATTGTCACTCTAGTTTTATTGTTCTCCTCTTTCTTCAATTCCTGCTTCTTACCATCAATATTGAGTTCCTCTCCTAAAAATAACAAAAGATACAATGTAGAGAATAAGACATGAATTAAGGAAATGAATACTAGGATATAAATTAAAGTAGACTATAAAAGATCTATACAACATATACCTCAACATCAACAATATCAATGTCATTTGCCCCCATAAAAGAAACAAACTCGAACAAGTTTTCTTCAGTTGGGGATAGTGTCCATTATGTGGCCATATGACCTATATAAACAAAGAAAATAAAAAATCACCATAGAAAAGGACACCTTAGTAACTTATTTATATTCACCCTTCAAAGAAATGTTAGGCACAATCATGCCGACTAAGTTACATGTTAAAAATATCAAATTGTAGATAACTTGTTAAACAAATAATTTGAGGTGTGATGTTTAACCCTTGTCGTTTTATTCACAACAACATTTTATTCTGTAACGTGTAAACTTTGTCAAGTATATGGACAACCTATTCTCAAATATCAACATGAAAGTAAACTTTTTTAATAGCCATGAAAATATTTTAACACAAAACAACTAAAAGGATTTCAATTAATATCATGTAATACTAAACTCATCTTCAAGCTTTGGATGTTTTTTAAATGGACATGATACAAAGTATTTTCAATTTCACAATTAAAATACAAGAAAATAAAAATAAACGTTCAAAATACAATAAAAAAATAAAGAGAGGATATCATGGAATGAACATTGAAATTATAAGAAATTTGTTTACATGTCCACCAGTGTCTTCTCTAGCATTGCTAAAACATTTGTTTGCCCAAATTAACCATGAAGTCAAAGAATCACAACATTAAAAACCATAAGAATACCTACTAGAAATATTTCCAATATTGATGGCTCAAGTTCATGAAGGATCTCCAACAACAAATTAATCATATCCAAGAGATGCTCTACATTGGATACCCATCATTTTTCCAATTCCATTTCTTATAACTTGCCCACATCAGAGTCATGTAACAGTCAAACGAAGGCATTGAATTTTTTTTTTTTTTTAATCTTTTTATATCTATAAAATTTGAATATTTTTTTTTCAGGAACATATTAATTCACATTTAAAACCTTCCTATCATGAGAAGGTATCAACCGAGTAGAACATCAGAAAAATCGACCTTGATGAGGCTCTCAAACAATTCCTACACTATCAATATTTTTCTTGCTATGATATATTGGGTAGAAAAAATAACATATATGCATAAGAAAAATCCATATATTACTTATGTTAAAAATCTGTATATGGTGTATTTGTAGGTATCTTTTTAAGATGTTCTTCTGCCTTTACCAAAGCAAACTATGGCTTGGTTAAATTCTATATCCTTTCATTCAAAATCAATTTCTACAATATCAATATCACACATTATTATTTTTTCATTTCTCAACATGATACAAATGATAAATTTAAAGTCACATAAAACCAAGATCAAACCCTTTTTCTAACCGAAACAAACAAAAAAATCATGCATCTAATTCACACCTGAAAAATTACTTTGCCACGTGCATGGGCTAAAGCTGAGATTATTTGAACCATATTTATGTCATACTTAATGGGATATTTGTATGTTTACCATAATTTAATTTTGGTGTTAAAATAAATATATAAATCCATGTTATTATTAGTGAAATTCAAGTATAATTAAAAAATAATAATGTCATTACAAGGTAGTGGAGAGAGAAACATCTTCATAATTAGGATTCCCTATTTTAGTTTGATTTGAATTGAGTACAGATTTTAATATATAATTATCTATAAATAATTGAAATAGAAATATGAGAATTTAAATAGCCCAGACAATCCCAAACCTTCCTTTCCTAGTTATGCATACCAATCTCTTAGCCTTGTTAATATAATTTTCTTTAAATTATTCAAAGAGTATAATGAATTTTCTAAAAAAAAATTGTGGTAACCATGAGATTAATTATAATATCCAAAAATAAAGTTCTCAATTGGGTTTATCTCTGGTGGTTGTGAGGAATGATTTTTTTCCTTCCCACCTAGTTTCAATTTCCATAAGTGACGTATTGAGCTCATAATAAGCATATTGGTGTAATGGCATTGAACCTTGTTGTTGGTTGGCATTCAACAAGGTAAATCTTTTGGTCACCATTATTTCTATTTCACTCCAAAATCAATTAGCTAGTTTCTACATAAGTGATCTCATAGCTGTAACTTGTGAATTATTTCCTCGCACATGCCTTGTTTCATCCTGACATTCATCTTCCTTACCAAAATATTTGACTTATTTATTTCGTGTATTCAATAAAAGAAGTATGTAGCATTGATAGGTTCAATTCAACTAAATCGCCCATTTTAAGATTCTGACAAGGATTACTAACGATTTTGTGATTTACTCTTGACCTCAATTACTCTTCTATTGGAAAATCATAAGATTTAAAAAGTGAACTGCCATAAGTTATTTTGTCTAGAAAATCCTTGACATTTGAATTTGTAGGTAGTTCTTACACAATCATCTATTTAACAACAATAATAAATCCTTTATTCATGAAATTAATATGATGGTAGAAATTTCAAACAACTTACATAAAACAATTGTGTAAAAGATAAGAAAATGAATTTCAAAACAAGCATATTGCAAAGAAATTAGATCATTAAATGGTTTTTTTAAGAATACCATGCTCACTTTATCATCTTTCAACATAATTATAAGGAGACTATCATTTTTCCCACATGGTGGGCTTAAGAATTTATCCCTATGTGGGAAACCATATTTATGGGAAGGGAAAGGGCTAGGTGGTCTCATGTCTACATCCTAAGGAGATAACCATAATTTAGTTTCCATAATCTCATTTTTCAACATTAGCACCCATCATGCCCTCTGGACAATCCGAACAATGAAGGAAGAGTGTTTTTATTCACCCTCCTTCTACCTGCAATGTGCAAAAACTCCAAACTCAACTTGTTGATGCATTTCTTTAGTCTATATTTGCATTTCCGGTGGAAGACCATCGTCCCCAAAAACAACATTATGCAAATACTGATACCTAAAGAATTTGGACAACAAAAAGTGTTAGGAGATTAACACAAAAAAATATTGTAGGTTTGTGCCTAACCTAATATAGAAATGACTTAACTTCAATAGAACAAAGTGATGTATATCGCAAATCAAGGAAGGCATAAAATATATATCCTTTGCTTACAAAAATTTAGAGCTAAATTAAAATTCCTACATTTGGAGAGTGGTAGCAATGAAAAATATTTTAAAGGGGGATGTTGATGAATGTTGTAAGTAGAAGCATCCATTATCCAACATATCTAATGGAATTTAAAAAAAACTTAACATTATATTATCAAGAAATAGTGCAAATTACGACACCACAACCATGAAAAACATGTCTATATGCCACCATGCAAAACTTATCGATATGATTTGTGATATGCAATTTAAGTGGCACATTGTCCTATTGTACCTCAAAAATGTCATCCATAGATTTGCAACAACTGATTTGAATTCCCTCTCTCGTGAGAGATTTCAACATCTGATTTGCTACTTCATAATGTATGATGGTCAACAAGAAGGGGTTTGTTAAAAGAACCTTCCTCACCTATACTTCCACTATATGATCTCCCTTATGATAATTTATCGACATCCTCTAATATTAGGCCTTTCATATTAGGAAAAGAAACAAAGAAAAAAGGAATAGAACACCAACAATAGCGACGAATACTACAAATGTTTTGGATGTTCCCAACACATCAATCAATGATAAGAATATCTTTAAATCAATATTATTAAATATCCAACAAACTGTTGTAGCAATGCCTCCAAAAAAATTTCTATATTTTGAAGGATAAATTTCGAATTCATTATACATGGAATTTGTCCCATGCTAGGTGAGAAGAAACATGTATATAAAACCAAGCCACAAAAAATAATCCAACCATATAACAAATCTGACCCACATCATTGTACGAACAGTGAAAATGATGGGAATAATATTTATTGCATGTTGTCATTTTTATTAATGAGGTCTGAGGGAATTAGTTCTTCCATAGCCCCCAATATAATACCCAACCTTATCATTTTTTCGACATGACATATGGGTTGGAAAACCCAAGAGAAAATGTAACCCTAGTAGAGAAGGCTTCAGACTCTAGCAATGCTTCATGCTATTCTTACAGACTTGTAGATTTAGAGATGAGATTAAGCCGATCAAAATCATGCTAGAATAAAGAATTTAAAAAAATAATTGGACACTCTCAATGCATGCATTTTGGCTCGTCTCACCTAATTTAAAGTTAAGAGGGGAAAAGTCGCAATTCTCTGATTCTTCCAAGTAAACACATGTTTTTATGAGAATGAACAAACAAGACAATACAATATTTTCAAAAAATACATTACAAGCTTCCATGTAATATACTAATAGAGCAATGATATCAAATGGCACCTGCAAATCATATGCACATCTGGAAAGTTGGATCTCCATCATCAAGAATATACTTCTATTTAAATTTATGCTGAAAATGTATCTTGCATAGCAACCCTTCAAGTAATGAAGCATCTTTGCTTTTGGAACAACAACCCCATAGAATATTATGTGGATTCTAATATCAATCTAGCTAAAATATTGAAAACATATCCCAACCACTCACCTTTTATGGATGCAAACAAAAGCATGCTTTCACCAATTATTTTTCATCCCACCTTAAATTTTTGAAAATGAAAACAAGGGATATGCAAATCCTCCAAGGAAATGAAACCAACTTTGAAGGATTCTCCTTAAACAAAAAAATGAACAAAGCATGCTCGGAAAAAATAATCATATCTAATGCATTTTGTAATCCCAAAAATAGAATTAGTTGTGCCCCTGTGTACACTAACAATATCCTGTGTATTGTTCAAAACTCCAATGGAAGAAATAATGACTTGATTCTATTTTGGCTTGATTTTATAAACTGGTGGCTAGATTGAACTCACTTCTTCAAGGAGTGGAAAATCAAAAATTAATGAAAGCGAATTAGAGTAAAAAATTTCTCCATCTCGTCTTGAAAACACGACAGATCAACATGCACATTTAACATTAGTTTATTTTTTTGGTTGTGTGCTTACCCCTTCCATATTTTAACGAAAATCAATGCCTTCCCAAAAATGCCCATTCCTAAAGGAAAACTTATTCCCAAAATTTGGACCGAGCCATGTTCTTTGCTCCCCAAATAAATATATCATCGTCATTCCTATTGGTAACAAGAGTTTGAGTAAGATATCTCCATGTTGGAAAATGAGAAAGAAAAGTGATGTGGATAGACAGGAGCTACCAAAAAACAAAGAGAAAAATGATGATCTCCCCACTTATGGCCTCAAAATTAATACGATTGAAGGAAAAAAAAATGAATTAAGAAGTGAAGAAAAATTGAATTCCAAAGACATTGATGAAGACCCTTGTTATGATGTGGATGGTGAGAGTCATGGTGGAATATTAATATGGCGGTTGGTAATTACTATGGAAAACATGTAGAACTAGATGCAGTGACATTATTTGTCCTAGATGACACACAATATGCACTAGAATATGATTGGAGCATAATTAAACAATCCAACTCAAAATAAATCCAAAGAAGCTCAAAATGCAGGGGAAAATTAATTGAAGACAGGGCAGTAAGATTACCTTGACATTTAGGAAACGTCCTTAGCTCATTGAGTTTTCCAAAGGCAATGAAACCCTTGATGTTACTGCTTCTTCTACTTCTTATTAATGCAAAATTTTCACCCACACTCGATCAATTTTTTTTGTTTCCACCGTTTTCCACTCACAACTACCTTCCAATATATTATAACAAGTGATTAGGCCTCATGGTAATGTCCCCAGCTTCCAAAATGTACAATTCTAGTTCAAGTTTTAGTAGTAGTGATATTATTCAGTAGGATGTCAAGAATTAAGTAGGGTATCAATAATTAAGCTTTACATTCGACGGATAAGGGATGTTAAGCTAAAGGTTCAACATTTCTTTGGGAGTTATTGTTGATAGGTAGGCCAAGGAGATCTTCAAGGATGGCACCGACCAAGAATGTGAGGTATCATTATCTTAGAAATATGTTTATATACGCGCTATTTCTTTCCTGACGGAGTTGGGGCTACCAAAGGAAAGGAACGGAAAGTGGGCCTGACTGGTCCGTCCATATCAGACCTACCGATGTTTTGTTAAGGTCATAAAAAAATGACATATCTCCCCTAATACCATATAAGAGAAAGAGAAGGATTTGTATTAGTTGAGGGTGGAATTTGAAGGCAGCCTATCTAGTGAGGTGACCTACTTCACATGGAGGTACCTTTGGGTAGTGTTTGAAGTACTCCAACCAAGATAGTTCGTTATTCTTTAGTTCACTTATCCCTTCTCCATGCATCCAAGTGGAAGAAATTCATTTTATAAGCCCAACAAAAAGCCTTGGGATTGAACTTTTCCTTGATCAGATGATGAGAGAAATTCATATACTTATCACAATGATGGAATGATAAAAATCATGTCTCCACAACCCCTTTAACCATTCCTTCCATATCTATCTCCCATAATCGTGATGGAGCCGAGAGGTCCACACACCTTCGTACCGATACAAGCTCTAGCAAAACTATTCCCAAGCTGTAAATGTTTCTCTTGCTCTCGAATCTCATCTCCATGAGGCATTAAGGTGCCAGGTAGCCCGACGTGCCTCTCATCACTGCTTCGACATCCCAAAGTTTGATAGCTTAGAAACTTTTCATCGAGGAGAATGTTCTTCGGTTTCACATAAAAGTGTATAATGCATTTGCAACATTCTTTGTGTAAAAAACCTAGCCCACATGCTCTATCCATGATGATTCTCAGTCGTGTACCCAAAATAAGAATCATTTTGACGTTTGTGGAGAAAATACAACCATCCACAAACTGGTCTGCCATGTATTTGTAGATGAGCAGGTGGTGTGATTCTTCCGCGCAAAATCTATGAAGTTGGATGAGGTTGACGTGGCTCAGGCTTCCAAGAGTGGCCTTCACTTCTAAACTACTTATAACCCTGGGAAGTTACTTCCATTTGATTCACGCCAACCATGGTTTCTTCTATCAGGATTCCGTCATATAGTAAATTGAAGTCATCGGTTCACAGCTTCCAACTGAATTCATCAGTGATTTCCTTCAGTTCGTCGAATGTGAATCTGGGAGGCAGAACCAACAGCATGTTCAAGAAACTATCATCCTTTTTGGTTGTCGGTTCCTTTGTTCTCTACCCCTTCTTTAGAAGAAGGGAAAAGAGAATTATTAATAAAATCAAGATGAATCGCCCCCTATTCTAACCCTGATAATGTTCCCTGACCACTTCCAAAAAATAGATATATTGCCTTCCTGTTGGGTTGATTCATCCATGACCTTGATGTACCTTAACTCCATTTGATCTAACAGTTTTTATTGAAAAAATCTCTTCGTAAAGAAAGCAGGAGCCAAAGGATTTCCGATAGAACACAACCATGCAAGAGTAGTTAGAAAACAAATCCTCTTGCATTCATTAATGCTTACCTTAAGTGGATATAAATACCTGGTAGGAAAATAATTGACTCCTCGCATCTCCACCATTGTACGACTAGAATTTCATCTTAGTCCCTACTTAGGCTTGCTGCCTCCAGACACCCAATCCAAAATAATTGAGTTATCGCAAAACTGGAAGAATTAAAGAACTAGTAATCCTCAATAGCTTTAACAACTACAAGGAAAAGACCCTCTAACAGAGGTTATAAAGGAGGTTTTTAGTGTTATAAAATTGGCCAAAATTGTCAAAAAAACATATGCTACCACATCCATTTATGGTTACGGAGGTTTTGGAGGAGCTTTTAATAGAAATTCAACACAACTAAAAAACAATGGGCGGCCAGAGGTTATTGCAGATGTTCTTTTCATCGGTGCGATAATCAGGATTTAATGCACCGGTGCGTACCTATAGCCAGAGCCCCCGGGCGGTCGAAGGAGAATGCACTGGGCCATTAAGGTATAAAATAACACCAGGCATAGTGTTATTGATACAACACATGAGGCCATTCTAATTGGTCTTGGGATTTGAGCGGTGCCCATAGGTTGTATCAATGCACCCGTGCGTAGACTTATAGAAACACCCTGGTTTGTCGTATCACACAAATGCACCGAGATTTATAATTGGTATCGGTATTCATGTGGTGCAAATATGTCATACAAATGCACCATTGCGTATAGACACATCAATGCCCCGGTGCGTAGTATCACACAAATGCATCGAGATTTATAATTGGTATTGATATTCGTGTGGTGCCTATGTGTCATCCAAATGCACCGATGCGTATAGACACAAAAACGTCCCGGTGCATAGTATCATACAAACACACCGAGATTTATAATTGGTATCGGTATTCGTGCGGTGCTCATATGTCGTAAAACGGCATCGATGCGTATATAGCCATAAACGCACTGGAGCAACGTACTGCACAAACGCCTCGATATTTTTAATTGGTTTTGGTATTTGTGCAGTGCCCATAGGTCGTACAAACACACCAAGGTGCTTAACAATACAAGTGCACCGGTATAAGAATACATGCACTGGTTTTCATTTTGTATTTTTAGAAACATCGAACTGTGACAGTGCAATTATTGTGATTGTTTTAACTTCATTATTAATCAAAAGTAGAAACATCTTATAAAAATATTCATATTAATTAAATTTTTATTAATGGATTTGAATGTGATTTTTGGATTAATTTGTTATATCATATCATAATTATTGTGGTTTTTTAAAATTCATTATTCATCAAAAGTCGACACATATATATCTTATAACAATATTCATATGAATTAAATTTTTGTTAGTGCATTTGAGAACGACAATGGAGAGCGCAATAGAAACAATAGAGAACACAATAGAACAAATTAAAATATTATATATATATATATATATCTCTCTCTCTCTCTCTCTCTCTCTATATATATATATATATATATATATATATATATATATATATAAGACATTCTTTTTCATACAAAATGGGACATTTATTGGTATCCCTTTATCTTTCAATTGGGACACTATGTCCATTACATTAAAGAAAATGTCTGATTTCACAGAAATTTTTCAAAAAATACAATGCCTTCCTTTGATATCCAAACATAGTGATCATCATTCTTCACTTCAACTGTTGTCGCTGCTAGAGCTACTTCCATGACTTGGGTTATTTTTAGGAATGTTTTGTTCACGGTGTTGATTGTTTTCTTCTTCTTCACCTTCCATCTACAAACATAAAAATAAATTGTAACGAGTGTATATACGTTGGTGAAAATAATGAAAATTGCAATATTAAATAATATAAATCAATGTAAATCGAAAAGAAATGACGTACCAATGCAACAATTGACTCATAAACTATACACATTCTTTCAAAACCATGTAACATGCCATATTTCAATACTTGATCTGTTGGCATAGTGCCATACTTTGTTTCCTGCAAGTTTTATACCCCATAACAAATCATATATTTAATATAAAAGATTTATTTTTTATATTAATTATCGACGAAGCTAAGTAAAACAAGATCGATAGATGATTAGAAATTCCACAATTAAGTTCTGCTATGCCAACATATATTCACAACCTATATTTAACCCAATTTCAATCAATTCCTCTGATGGTTCTTCTTTGTATGTTAGCACCTGTTTGAAGACATTCAATGATGATTTTTTTTAAAAAACTTAAAAAATACAAAAAATGAAATTTAGTTAAGTTGTTATAAGGAAGTAACAATTACTCACAAACTTAGATATCAATCCTTTTCATCCTTGTCGTCCGTTTTATGTGCTGAATGGGTTCCATTTTATTTTATTTTCTGCAAGAAAATACTTGAAAATTAATATTTAATGCTAAATTTTTTATTTATTTTACCTAATGATCGAAAAATTTAATGATTACATATTACATTTGAATCACATTGTTGTTGCGATGGCTCCTCCCATGATGCAATTTTGTCCATTTCTTTGACCATCTCCTTGCACACCTTTTTGGACATTCCTACTGGCATATTTCTGATATCAACTCGTTCATCTTTTGATATTTTCATAATCTTCCTGAAAATGTAACATGACAATAAACTATTTAATTTTTATATTGATATATGAAAAGTAAGTATAACAAAAGTGATATTTATAAATGATTCTAGACAAACACCTAAAGGAATATTAATTTTTCATTCCTTTTTTTTTTTTGTACATTTTTTCTATTAAAAGTCTGACATGTCTCATTGACCAATTCTCTGGAAACTATTCCTGTAGTTTAAATAAAATTTGGTTCTTGGAATCATTGGATTGGATTTTGTATTGTAAGTGGAAAGAACATCCATACATTCATTCCACTATATCCCTCAAACTTTTGTAGAAGTTTTCCCCCCTTTCGTTAACCTCCAACACCACTCCAAATGAGCTAAAGAGCAATTCATTTTCATTTGCATGTTCTATTTTTTTTCTTTTCTTAGAACAACACTCCTTTTATGAGTTGTTGGTCCCTGTATAACATTAAACAGATGTGAGTTATTAGAATTTTTCACACATGTTATCTAATAATTTTAATTATATTATTAATGAAAACTAAAAAAAGAAACTCATATTAGATCGATAGTAATTTTTCATTCACCTGATTCATCCTTTTGCAACTTTTCCATCAAGCTTTTACGGTCTTCTGGTCCTAGATGGAAAATAATCTTATCGAGCTTCATCATTTTGTGGTTCTGCATGATACAAAGTAAACAATACATATTAGCTAAACTTACATATAGTTCAAAAATAATATTTTTTGTAAAATATTTACAAAGAAATTTCCTTTTTTACTTTTCTTGATGTGTTATCAGTATTTTTGTTACTTGATATCTTGTTATTCATTTCTCTATCAATCTCAAACATGTACCATATCATTCAGTAATATATTTATAAATAAATTGTCAAATTTCAAGTAAAAAAAATCTCAAAAAATCAGTGTGCCATTCATGGTGTACGCACCAACACCGGTGCGTGGATGTCTTTCAAATGCACTGTAAAAAAAGTATAATAGACCGTACGGTGCTCTATCTCGACAAGGAGCACCATTGCATTACATGTCAATGACCACACTAGTTAACCATGATAAAATAATAAAAATTGTCCAGTGTTAGTTTTTTGGCATAAACAAGTGACGTATTTTACATATGGTGCACCGATAAAAAAAATTATTAATTTTTTATCACAT
This sequence comes from Pinus albicaulis, assembly GCA_034641835.2. Taxonomy (NCBI): domain Eukaryota; kingdom Viridiplantae; phylum Streptophyta; class Pinopsida; order Pinales; family Pinaceae; genus Pinus; species Pinus albicaulis. The sequence continues at coordinate 130,790,570 of CM076571.1, read as the reverse complement.
TACATATGCAGTGCGCTTGTACAATATAGAGCACCAGTGTGCTCAGTTACTCCAGGCATACCGATAAAAAAAATTCTGTTTTTTTTTAAATTCATGCCAGGTCTCACATGGATTGGGATCCGACTATGCTGATCATCCCATCGGTTGGATGTCTTAGGTCTATATTTAGAAATACAAACCCTGTAATTCTAAATTGAAAAGCCCTAATTCTGAAATCAAAGAAAGAGGAAGAAGAAAGGGGAGAAACAAAAAGAATGTAAGGTTTGTTTTTTTTTTTTTTTTTTTTTTTTTTCTTTTTTTTTCGAAACAGAACATTTATGGTGTGCCATAATGGAATAGCACACTGGCTTTATATTTGAGAAATGGCACACTGAGAAAAAATATTTTTTTTCTCTAATTTTTTATCACAATAATTGCGCGATGCGCTGGAATAACAGAGCGCACTAGTGCGCTAAGCCGCACAAGGCGCACCGACATTTTTTATTTTTATTTTAGTTTACGCAAGGGCTGACATGGATTGGGATCCGACTATGTAGGTCCTCCCGTTGGTTGGATGTCTTAGGCTTATATTTAGCAATACAAAACCTATAAATATAAATTGAAAATCCCTAATTTTGAAATCACATAAAGTGGGAGAAGAAAGGGTAGAAACAAAAAGAATGTAGGGTTTGTTTCTAAAATGGTTTTTTTTGCAAAACAGCAGGTTCGCAGTGTGCCATAATGCAATAGTGCATCGGTGACATACGTTACATATGGCGCACTGATAAAAACATATTTTTTTTTCTTATTTTTTATCACTGTACTTTCGCAGTGTGCTATTATAACCGAGCACACCGGTGCGCTATATTACACAAGGCGCACCGATGAAAAAAATATGTATTTTTTTTAAGATTGATGCAAGGGCCAACATGGATTGGAATCCGACTAAGCAAGTTGTCCCATGGGTTGGATTTCTTATAACTATACAAACGCTATAAATCTAAATTGAAGAGAGAGAGGGAGAAGAAAGGGCAGAAATAAAAAGAATCTAGGGTTTTTTTTCTAAAAATGGATTTTTATTTTATTTTTGTTTCTAAAAACTGCAGAAAAGGTAAAAAAAAACTACAAAAAAAAGTTAAAAAAACAATAAGCTTTGATTTTGTTATTTTACTTCATAAAAAAACTACAGAAAAAAAAAAACAATAGAATTTGATTTCTTATTTTACAGCATAAAAAAACTGCAGAAAAAAAGTACAAAAAAGCAATAAACTTTACTCACATCGTTTGAAATTCTATGGTACAAGGTTTGAATCACCAGAGGTTTGGAATTTTGATTGTTTGAATACTTCTATTGGAACGAATTTCCCTGCTCCACAGTGCTCTCATGCTCTCCGTTTGCTCCAGGTATGTATCCTGCAAATATATGGCTGAAATGTTTTGCAAAAATAGTGAAATAATGAAAAGTGTTTAGTATTTAAAGAAATGTTTTATGAAACTAGATTTTCGAAAATATTTTTCCTCCCATTCTTCAATTTGCCGCTTTTTTTTCACTTAAAGATAATAGGGTTGAACTTTTTTTATTTTCGGTTATTCGTTTACCGGTGTGTCCTTTAATTGAACCGCACCGGTCCGTCGTGTTATAACGCGGCACCAGTGCACAATATAAAAAACGAACCGGTGTGGTTATTGTACATTACGCATCGAAATTACATTTAGGTTTGTGCACACAAATTTATTGTTGTTTTGCTCAAATTTAGGGAGAAAATATCATATATTATGTGGAATGGACAATTCTTCAAAATCCAGCTCATTCCATAATATTTCTCAAAGTCCATCGCCTAGTTCTCCCTATCCATCTGGAGACGTAATATTTACTTTAGATTTGTTTAAATTTTTCACTATCTAATTGAATTTATATATGTTTTTTATCCATGCAGTCAATGCACAACTTAATTAAATTGATAATTTGTACAAATTTGCAGGTTCATGCAGATTCAACATCGAGTTTAGATACATAAAATATTCACCCTGCCAATTGTAACAATATTGCATATTCTAGTCACAATCCCGAGACAATAATGGTAATTATAATTATAATTGTTTGGTAGATATATTGATTAATATGTAATTATTTCAACCTCAAACCAATCTATAATCATGCAATATTGTCAACGTGGTTACTAATTGATATCATATATTTTGTACTAATCATGTTAAATATATATTTTTTAAATTATTAGGGTTCTAGTGATGATGAATGACCTACCTACCATCTTCCGTTGCACCCCACGACAATGTCAAATTGAGCAAAGGCTGAATTAGGAGAAAAAATCGGAGAGGAACGATACCAAGAATGGTTGAATCAACCACTGATTCAATTCCCGCTAAGTCTAGATTCACCAATTAGGAATGAATACAACAATAGTAGTTCTTCAGAAGCTGGCAATGGAGCCAATCAAATAGAGGTTGTTATGGATGATTACTTAAGGGATACGACTACCATGGAGATAATTTTATTAGATGCATTCCAAAATGATTATCATCTAGGGGATGATGCTCATATCGCTGAAACCTTTTTCGAAAGCCCTAAATTTTCTTCCACCACCCCTCTCTTTGGACCTAGCGGTCACTCAAATTCTACCCAGATGGGGACAACGATGTTACTATACAACTTGAAAGAAAAGTTTGGCTTGTCGAATGCATGTTTCTTGGAACTTTTGAGGTAAGTTACCATAAAGTACTCCCCTTATATAAATTTGAAATATATTCAGTACACTGTAATGAACATTACAAATGTTAAATTTTATGAACGTTAATAATTATATCGACATTAATGTATATTTATTAATATATTTTTCCATGATCACCAACTACAGGTTATCCAAAGACAAGGTTCTTCTGAGTGATGATGTCTTGCCCGGTAGCTGCGAATAGGCAAAGAAATTGTTGAAAATGTTGGGTGTTGAGTACATATCATATCATGCATTTCTAAATGATTGTATTCTATATAGAGGAGAATATGCAGACAAAGAGATGTCTCTGAAATGTGGGCATGACAGGTATGATAAATAAAAAAGAAGGGTAAATCACGTACTGATCCTCATTTTAAGATATTGAGGCACATGCCTATAATCCCAAGTATTCAAAGGCTCTTTCGTTGCAAAGAATTAGCTATGTTGTAGGGATGGAATGCCTCACAAAAAAGTGATTTGGGAGTTATGTGAATCCCAATTGACTGAATAGCCATGAAGCATATAGAGGATACATGGCCTGAAAAATTCAAGAATGAAGTATGAAGTCTACGACTTAGCATAGCCATGGATGGCATCAACCCATATTCCCTCCAGAACACCAACTATTCTATTTTTCCTGTAGTAGTGATCAATATCAATATCCCCCCATGGTTGTCCATGAAGAATGAACATCTTATGTTGGCTCTCATACTCCCTGGTAGAAGACAAGTGAAGAATATGGATGTCTACTTACAACCATTGGTAGATGAATTGAAGGAATTATGGGATGGGATAAATGTATACGATGTATCAAGACCCATCGCAACAAAGAGGATTTTTACGTTGTATGGCATATGTGCTTACACAACACATGATTATCCAGGCTTAGGAGTTTGATCTAGTAAATTACATGTTTAATTTATTGATTTGTTTATATATGTAACAATATTCTTTCACATATTAGTTATTTAATTCGTTGTAATATTTGTTCTGATCTTCATGATTTTTTATAACGTGTCATACATATTAATTAATGTATAATATTGTGAAGCCAGATCCAAAAATAGAATAAAAGAGATATCAATGCCTTAGAAATAAGCCACTTCGAGGGGGAAACCTCCAATACATTACATGAATGAACAATTGTTGGATGATACAGATTACAAAACCTCCTTTCTATATATAGGAGTCCATGGGGCCACAATGTAATCCTAGCTGACCTAACAATAATAATTTAAGGGCACAATAATAACAATATGGGGGTTACAGGGGTACTATAATAAAAATAAGGGGGTTACACTAACAATAATAAGGGACTATACTAGTAATATAGGAACCTAACATGCCCCTCTCCTTCAAAAAAGTGTTGTCCTCAACGCTTGAGTAGCTCTGGGTGCTTTTCTGTAAAATTCTCATCCTCCCATGTAGAATCTTCAGTGGGTAAGTTCTTCCACTTGATGAGATACTTTGAAATTGATCGATTCCGTAATTGTCGAGTTCTTGTTTCTGTGACCGCTTCAAGCTCCAATATGATTTTTCCTTCCTCATCAAGTTCTGGCAATATTGTTTGAACTAGAAGATTCTCACCTATAACCTTCTTTAAGCATGAAACATGGAAAACTGGATGCACTCATGAAGAAGCAGGAAGCTCCAATTTGTATGCCATAGTACCAATCTTTTGCAACACCTTGTAAGGACCATAGTACTTTGGCGATACTTTATTATCCTTCTTAGCTTGCTTGAGGGAGATTTGTTTGTATGGTTGTAGCCGTAAAAATACCTAGTCTCCTACAACAAAACTTCTCTCACTACGATGTTGATCTACTTGTTGTTTCATTCGATTTTGTGCCAAATTCAGGTTATCCTTTAACAGTTGGAGAACTTCTTGTTGATGCTCGATGTGATCTTCCACTTCTTGAACCTTCAAATTTTCTCTTAAAGATGATGTAATGGATGGTGGATGATATCCATAAAGTGCCATAAATGGGGTCATTTTTGCTGCAGTATGGAAGGAAGAGTTATACCACCATTCAATGAGAGGTAACCACTTGACCCATTGTGTTTGTTTATCAGATACAAAAAATGAAGATATCCTTCCAAACATTTATTTACTATCTCAGTTGGACCATCAAATTGAGGATGATAAGTTGAGCTATGAGCTAATTGAGTACCCAAACAAGAAAATAACTCTGTCCAAAAATTTCCAGTAAAAATGGGATCTCTGTCGCTCACAATAACCCTTGGGCCTCCATGTAGCTTTTGAATTGTGTCCATAAATGTAGTAGCAACTGTACTTGCTTTAAATGGATGAGATAATGCACAAAAGTGTGCATACTTGGTAAGTATATCAACTACCACCATTATGACACTCTTTCCTTCTGACTTAGGTAAACCTGTGATAAAATCCATTGAAATGTCCTCCCAGCATTGACTTGGAATGGATAAAGGTTGTAGAAGTCTCGGGGTCTTAATTGTCTCAACTTTATTCTGCTGGAAAATAAAACATTCTGCCACAAACTTTTGAATATCAGATTTAAGGCCATCCCAAAAAAATTCTTTCTTCACCCTGTGGTAATTTTTTAAAAATCCTGAGTGTCCTCCTAAAGGAGAAGTGTGCAATTCCAAAAGAATATTTTGTTCTAGTTGGGAATTCTTACAAAGATATAAGTGATCTTTGTACCATAAAGAATCATTTTTCCAACTAAATGTATCAGATGTACTAGGACCTTGCTGCAAATTTTGAATGAGTGTCAATACTTCTTTGTCCTTATTCCATTCATCTCTTGCTTTGGTTATCCAATCTGGTTGGATAATAGAAATGGCACAAAGCAATGCTTCCACCTCTTCATTATTTATTGAGAGTGCATCTGCAACAACATTAATCTTCCTTTTTTTGTAGATTATTTCAAAGTCATAACCCAACATCTTTGTGACCCATTTTTGCTGCTCTTCTGAAGATAGTCTTTGTTCCAAAAAGTATTTAAGACTATCATGATTAGTTTTTACCTTGAAGTGTCTTCCCATTAGGTAAGTTCGCCATTTCCTTAGTGCATGCAGTATTGCTAACATTTTCTTCTCATAAATAGGTTTCTGCAAATACTTTCCTTTGATTAGATGACTTTCAAAAGAAATGGGTCTTCCTTCCTGCATTAAAATAGCACCTGTTAGTATGAATCCTTTGTCGAAGTGTACGAAAAAGGACCACTTTAGCTACGCATAACTAATAGCCCTAACAACAAAAGTGGCTGCCAATATCTTCAGATCTGCAGTTAGTTGATCAAGAAAAGAGCTGCAAAAAACCATATCTATGCATAGAAAGACATTAAGCAGTAAAAAGAAGGGTTTGCTCCATATACCAATAGACAAGACAAGAACAATTTTTGAAAGAATTTTTTGTATTAAGGGCACCTGGGAGGAAAACAAGAAGGCGTATCCAATTATCCTCAATGGGATGGGTTCTTGGAAGTTCTCAGCACTTCAGATCTAGAATCTCTCTCTCTTGTTGGTGTAGAAAACCCACACAAAGAATAACACTCAAAGGGAGCTCACACAGCAAATAGTGGAAAAATTTGACCAAGTGTATAGATCCAGAGTGATCTAATAGGCAACAAAAGGTGCAGAATGGTAGGAAAAGCCCTCCTATTTATAACAAAATATTGGGTCATTCTAGATCTTGGTGCATGATTAAAATAATGTTCACCAAATCTAGATCCACCTTTTATGGAATATTTTATTATATTTATTGGAGGGAAAAAGTATTTGACTTGGGTCAAATCCCTTTATTTGTTAATAATAAATAAATAAATGATTTATTTATCTTTTTAAGGAAGTGGTTGAAGGATAATTAAATAAATAATGATTTATTTAATTATTTGTGGGTGATTTGGTCATATTTAACAAGGAATATTATCTAAATAAGATTTAAATAATTATTCCTAGAAAATAATAAGATAAATAAAGGTTTATCTAATTAATTTCTTTGTTTTTGAGTTAAACATGACTAGGAATAATAATTAAATTATGGTTTAATTAATTATTCCATGAGGAAAATTAAACAAAATAGGTTTGTTTAATATTTCCTTTTGGGGTTTCCTGCTTAGACCATAAACAACCTAATAAATGTGGTTTATTAAGTTATTTTACATAGTGAAAGCAACTTTACTTAGGGTAAAATTGGTCTTAGATGGTGTACTTGGGTCCATCTAATGATAATAGGTTAGATGACCAAAAAATGGTGTAACAGATTGCCCCCCAGCGTGCGAGTGATAGGAGCAAATCGTATGACTGAAGTACGTTGTAAGAACTCAATCACCAGACATCAAGAGGGAAGTTAGAGAGAGAAATGTAAGGTAGACGAGTGTGCTGAAGAACTAGACCCTGAGGAGACGAGACTCGCAGGTGCAACAAGTCTCTTTTTATGAGAGGGTACCTATGCTAAAGGCGGTGGGGGAGGAATACCTATGCCCGCCGAGACAAAGTAAAAAAGAATAGTGTGTCTAGTAAACAAGGGACCGAACCATAAAGTACAACCGGCATAAACATGAGCCAGATAATAATACAATGAGGGATCCCACATACATGCTGTTCCTGGGATAACAGCCAGGACTTATACAATAATATCTGAGTACATGAGATACAAATACAACCCAAGTGCCCCCTGTAAATGGGGAAGGGCTCACAAAATCTGACTGATACATGCAAATCAAAGAGGCGCTGCAAGTGGCTAAGGCCAACATCATCAAATATATAGAGCTGCATCGAAGGCTGCAAGGAGGAGGTCATCCAGGCATGTGGGGGGCTACCTGCAGGGCCACCCCCTCATGAGGGTTGAGACATCTCACACACACCTGGGAATCATCAAGAGTTGCTGTTGTATCACTGAACCATCAAGTATACGGATCTCGGTCATGCTGAAAGGAGCTAGAGTGGAGAAACAATCAAGTCAAAGGGAAATGAGAGATCCCTTTGCCTGATCTGAGGCACCGAACAAGAGTGGAAGCTGGAACCAAGGTACAACGCCCTCTAGACCTGGCTTCTGGAATGAATGAGCTGATGTCGACAGAAGGAGGTCCGCCATAGGTGAGGCAATGAGAGATTCTCAACTAAGGTGCGAGAGAAAATAGTAGAGCGACGGACAGACTGACACTAATGATGACGATGAAATGGAAGGGACTGAGTAGCGAATGGACAACTTCCCTTGCTAGAGCATAAAGGGCATGAATGACATGGCAGCGACTGACACAATATCATAAGGGATAGGGGACAGTGGGACTGAAGGTCATAATGTGTGACACAAGAGAGGGACCAAGCAATGAAGGACGAAGGGCTATAGCGGGGTACCAAGGGACTCGTGATAGACTCCATGAATGCAATGATGACTCAACTTGGATGCTCTAAACAAGGGCGACTCGATGGTGCTGCCACACAGTAAAGGCCCAATGGGGGACCATGAGAACATGAGTACAAGATGGTAAATCATGACGAAAATCGACACGAACAAAGACAAGTAAGGAGGCAAAGTGGTGCCCCAATTACAAGTGTTGTAAGTGAAGAAATGCGATTTTAAGGATAGGTGAAGTGACCCATCTTGGACAAAATGTGTCCCGGCGAAGTATCAAATCACAAAAAACTAATCGATACCCATTTTAGGGCTCGGTGAGAGCTTTCCAACGGTGCAGACGGTTTGTCAAACGAGGCTACGGTATGTCGCAGTAGGCAAAAGAAGAAACAAGGGTTCTCTTTCAATAAGGCAATTTTCCCTCCAAATTCACTCATTTGCTAGTGTTGCTGTGGTGAATGTAGAGAGGAGAGAAGGCCCTAAATCTTGCGGCGAGCGCAACGGACAAACCGACCGTTGGAATCGAGATCCGTCAGTTGCAGGTAAGAGTCCTAACCTTAATCTTTCATTTTGATGGATTGAAAGTTGAGTTTAGGGCCCAAAATCTTAGTAACAGACCCTCCTTCATCTCTACGGCCGGGTCGCACTTTTTGGGCCAAAAAGTGCGACCTGGGAAGCAGGTTTCAGGGAAAATACTACGACCTGTCCCAGAATTGGGCAGAAAATTGCGACCTAGGAGATGAGGGGGTTTTAGTGCTGTTTTAAGGCTGAGAGTTGGGTTTTTGTGTTTGGTTATGGTATTCCCGATTTGTATGCTGACAAAGATGATGTTTTTGTGCAGATATGGCAGATATACGGGTTAACGGGAGAGAGAGAGACCTGGGTACATTATGGGCAGAGATCCAGGCAGATCAGGGTGTTCGTCGTGTGTTGGCCAGGTTTGGGGTTCTAAAGTTTTTGGAGAACCCTTTGATGAGAGCGGGAGAGCCTTTGTTGGCCCGGATTATCAGTTACTGGGATCCAGAGCATGAGGTCTTTGTAGTGCAGGGGCACAGGATCGAACTGACAGTCCAGGATGTGTATTTCCTGATGGGTCTCCTGCCACTGGGGATGGTGGGAAACACGCAGCCAGTATTACCGCGGGGGCGGAATATCATGGAGTTTGTGGAGCGACATTGTCGACCGGGTCTCCAACTCAAGGGGACTCGGATACCGATCAGGGACCTAGAGATATTAGAGACCCGTGCAGTGGTCGCAGCAGTGCTGCGTATCCTGGGCAACCAGGCGCTCCATCACATCACTGGGGGGCAGATGATGATTGTGGAGAGTGTGTTGAGTGGGACCTACTATGGGTGGGCCCAAATGATGTTGGTGTCGCTAAAGTGACAGTTGTCGCTCTGCAAGCGGCAAGTGAACCATGATTGCTCGTATGGGACTTTATTGTGCGCCTTCTTCTTTGAGAAGATCCCGACCTTGCGGCCTCGTATACAGCTCCCAGATGGGGGCCCGAGAGAGCCCAGGATGCGCCGGTGGGGGCGGCTACTATGCAGAGGAGGAGGAGGGGCAGTCGGGCGAGTGTTTTGACCGGCGTTATTTTCCCATCGGGATCAGATGTCGTTATACATAGACGACTATCCCTATAGTGGGATGAGTTATTGTGGGGATCCGGACCTACCACTTCCGCCTGGTCGAGTATGGGGGGCCGATGGTAAGTGATAAGTAACTATTCTTGTATGGGCATGTTAAAGTTATTGAATAGTAGATATGGTACTGATTCATGTACTTTTGGTATGCAGATATAGCTCCGGTAAAACCAGCCGGATATATGGGACGCCCGGCAGCCTCTGGAGCTGCAGGGTCGAGTGGGTAGAGAGCAGTGTGCAATGAGGATGCGGCCGCCATTCTGGAGGACATCCGCCGTAGATGCGATACGTTGCTGACCGGAGTTTCAGAGCGCAGGTGGCAAGACTTAGACGACCAGTACATGGAGGCATGCATTGGTCTTCCCTCGGAATGTCGAGGTGTCGTACGGTGCATGGCGATGGCCGGTCAAGGCATACGTGATCTACGGGCTGCAGGGGAAGAGCCATTGGCTCGGGATCCGCCAGATAGTGAGTAGGTGTGGGGCATGTGGTGCCCCCTAGTGTGTATGTAGGGGCTGGTGGTGCCCCCAGTTTTGAGTTTTTTGTAACATGCTATGGGCATGTCATATGTATCAGAGTAGATGGACTCTAAACACATGTTTTGCGACACATATTATGGATATGCATTGTTTTTAATGATTATGAATGTTATTGTCTTGTATGAAATGCATGTGATAAATTTCAATCTAGAACATGGTTTGCAATACTATCTACATAGTGATTTTGTTCTCGAGGTACATGGTTGAAAGTTATGGTTTCAAATTCACGTATCAAGAGTTTCACTTGTAAATATCGTCTAAACAGCACAGGGTTATGCACACGATAAACACCATTTAGTTGCATGACAAGAAGTAGGGAATCCAAATGAACATGCAGATGGAGGATGCGATGAAAGAGGGCATCGGCTAAGAGACCATGCACTGCATCATATTCAGCCTGATTGTTGGTGGCAGTACCAATGCAGACCCCATTGGAGAGGACAAGGGCATGCAAGGGGGTGAAAATGGCCCAACCTACCGAGGCTAGATTCCGGGAGTAACGACTTGCACCATCGGCGTAACCGATAAAGGGTGGGGACGGGAGGTCCTGCAGAATGGTGCCACAAGACAACAAATGGGGGAAGGAGATACAATGACGACAGCGTGAGTGAACAAAAGACATCGAGCGGCAACTGCGGGAGGGAGTGCAATGAGCAGGATGGCTATGGCTCATATACAAACTAGAGGGTGGTATATGAGGGCTATAGGAGGTATGGCGGGGACTCGGGCTGCGGAGGGCAACAGAGATACGGGTGGAGTGATCTCGTGTATCAGTAGAAAAGAGGGGGTCAGGCAAAACAACAGGGGAGGATGCTCGTACAGAGGAGGATAGTTAAAGAATGGTCGTAGTAGACTCTATCATCTAAACATTAGCGGGGGGAATGTCGATGGGCGCGGGGAGATCCTTAGGCTGGCCCGAAGCATACTGCGCGAGTATGGGAGAGGCGGATTGATTTTGTTCAACCTCATACTCTCGGACTACTTCTAAAGAGGCACGGTAATGCATCAGGTGAGGAAAATGGTGGGAGTAATGGCCATGGACGCCGCACAAAGCACAGGGTTTGCTAGTGCAAATAGTTTTGGGGTTCTTGGTTACGGACGAGGACGGAAGAGAAGGGTCAGAGACCGTAGACTCAGGGAACGCGACTTTAACCATGGGTTGAATGTGGGGCAACTCAGGATAAGTATGGATGGCGTGACCGACGACATCACACAAGGCGCAAGGCTTTGCGGGTGGGGGAGGAGCTGGGTCAGTCGGGGTGGCCTTGTCTTTGGATGCCCCCTTGTGAGCTTTGCCTTTCTTTCCTGGAGCTGTCACCACAGGGGTAAGGTCCTGGGGAGGTGCAGGGGGCACCGTAGCAACGGAGGAAGCAAGGGGGACCGTTTGAACCGGTGTCAAAGAAAGATAGGGTTTGGGGTGACTAGGAGGGGTAGCGGCTGGAGGGTAAAGGTACCAGACGGGTATACCCAGGGTCAGGTTAGGGACAGAGAGGGTGGCCATGACGAGGAACGAATAGACTCTGGGAGGGGGAGCCAGGAACGGTATCTGACCAGCGGGATAGTGACCAGGAGGGACAGCTCCGAGATTATTAAGGCCTGGGGGAACCGTTCCAGGGGGATAAAGGGGTTCAGGGATACCAGCTGTAGGAGCAGGGCCAGAAGGAGGAGGTCCGGCTGGCGGAGGTGAAGGGCTAGGAGCAGGTTGCGGTGGGTGAGGTTGAGTTTGAGGTTGCTGACTAGCCGAAGCGGGTCTCTTAAGGGCAGCCCGAGACGATTGCATCATGCAAACATTCGATAAGCTGGGATCAGAAATATGAGGAGGAGAAAGACCAGGAAAAGTTCCAAGTAGGGAGGAATCTTTGTAGACGTCAGGGGAGACACTGGTCAAGGAATCGACGGTTTGCTTATTGGCTACAGAAGAGATGGTCATCTCGGGGGAGGTCTGAGACGGCGGCTCATGATAAGACAGCTGGTCAATGGTGACTATCTTTCCATTGTGAGGGAAAGACATCTTGCAAAAAACCGCAGATGGGACAGCAGACATGGCATAGGTGTAGCTTCACCCCAATAGAATGTTGTAGTCTAGAGGGGCGTCAATGACTTCGACGTCAATGCAAACGGTCTTACCAGCAAGGGTGATAGGACAATTACGGAAAAGGCCAATGGGATGGAAGGCGTGGCCGTCCCACGCTCGAAGGGTGATCGTGGAAGGGGCCAACTCAGGAGATCCGAGTTGCTTCCAAACCGAAGCATACATCACACAAGTGGATGCCCCCTCATCAATTATACACCGAGAAACTTTGGCGTTCCAGATTTTGACTGGGATTTGGAAGGCGACGGAAGCAGGAAGGGGAGGATGGCCTGATTGATGGGCATCGAACGCAATCATTTGGCCATCAGCAGGATCTACAGCACCCACGGCAGATAGTAGAGCCTTCTTTTGGGAAGGGCACGACTGGAGGAGTTCCAGTGTGGAAATGGCAACAGGAGATTGCGCCAAATCATCTACTATGCTATACGAATGGGCAACTCGACCAGGAGCAGCATTTCGACTTAACAGTCCTTTAGGAATATTGGGATGGACCTCAAATTTGGGTTGAGGGATATGTAAGGGACCATTGGTTGTCGAAAGAGGCTCTGTAGAACCGGAAGAAGGGGACTCGGGGGCAGACTGAGCGGGAGGCTTGGGGTACTGGCGAGACCAAGTTTGAAGGTGAAGGTCGACGGTTGGGGAAGGATCAGAGTTCATCATAAGGATCTGGTAATCGGAGGAACCAGAAAGGGAAGGTGGAGTGGCAGCCTGGTTGTCAGGCAGTTGGGTAGCCACGAATCCTTGCTGAGGGAAAGGATCAGTAAAAACAGCTGGTTGGGTAGGGGCCACATTAGGAGGAGCATGAGGGGAGGTATGTTGTCCGCGCAATGTGGCTTCAGACTCCCACATCTTCCGCATCTGAGGTAAGAGGGGACAATCGTGGGTGTAATGACCATAAACACCGCAACACGAACAAGGCTTATTTGTGCGAAGCGGCCTGTTCGACTCGGGCTGAGTGCCCTATTGCTGGTTAGCAGTGTTAGGGTCAACACCTTGAGGATTGGGTCCACGAGTACCAGGGGAAGATTGATTTGGATTGCCTCTTCACCTTTTTTGAGAAGAAGGGGGATTAGTCGCGCCCTGCTGTGCAAATACTTGCCCTGGAGGGGGCTGTAGGTGCTGTTGCTGGGGTTGAGGAGGCAAGGGAGGTGGAAGCGCATTATCTTTGGAGGGTGGCGCAGAGGTATGGATAAGGATAATGGTTAGGTTGGGCAAAATTGAGGTAGCGGGAGGTTGGGCATAAGGAGGAGGCATGCCGTATCCTGGATACATGCTACGGGAGGAGGGGAAGAGTGCTAGAGGTGCGCTGGCCCCTCACGGGGAGACCATAGCCCATGGGAGGTTGAGCGTACGGATGGGAAGGGCTCCAATGATGCAAAGTCGGCGGAATGAGATGCCCCCGGGGCATTAGCGCCACTTCGGGCTGGGGAGGTCGGGAAGAACGGGTATAAACATAACGGGGCGAGGCATAGATCGAATCGTATTTCAAGGCTATTTGGAGGGCGACTTCTTCGGTTTGAGGAAAATGGGAGGTGACATCTTTGCCGATGGGAGCTAAGAGAGAGCGAAGGAACCGGTCCATATAGATCCGATCTTCGAAGGCAGAAGCTCGACATAAGCTTCGTCTTCGTTGCCATTCCTAGACATGAGCGAGAAGAGGCGGGTTGAAGAGGTTTTGGCAGAAGAGGTCAAAAGCTCCGTACCGGTATCGTATCGGAGAGGGGGCTGGAAGTAAAGATAAAAGGCTTGGGCAATAGTCTGAGGTGGTATGGGAAGAGGTGGCTTGGTCTACATACCATTTATAAGCTTCGCGGTAAGCGTGTGTTGGAACAATTGAAGACGGATGGAGTCATGAGTAATGGAATTGGAGGAACACCACATGTGGAAAGATCGGTGCAGTTGGTGGATCTTCCTCGACGAGGCCTTCGAACTTAGGGATGTCGGAGGAGCTTGGTTGGCATAGCAGAGCCAACCAACATCGTGGTCTGAGTCTGTTGATCAGGCGATTGAAATCGGGGAGAGTGAGGCACCGCAATGTACGGCGGCAAGGGTATGGCCGAGGTAGTTCTGTGGCGGTTCCGCTAGTAGTCATTCCGGCATTAGGGCCGGGAGCACCACTAGCGTTAGGACTGTGACCAGACATAGTGAGGTGATAGGGGGAGAACGAGAAGAAGAGAGAGAGACCCAATGAATCGGAAAGAGGTCGGAGTTCGGACTCGGAGGAGGAGCGGCTCGGCCGACGGCGAGAAGGAGTAGGTCGTCGACCCGAGCGAGGGTGAAGGCCCAAGAATTCTCCGAGGAAGTCGCCTTGGGGGCACAATGATGACAACACAAACACGGCACAAGGGGAAGAAGAAGGACCACAAGAACCTTGAGGTGCAAAAATCAAGTCGAAAAAAGGGCGGATAGGTGCGGTGTCGATTGATTTTTAAAGTCTTTTCTTGGCGGTGTAAACGGGCTCTTATTCGCTTAGGGTGAGTGTGTGGCGTGCGTTAATTTTAATTTTTAAACCCTTTTTTGTTTGAGATCAAGAAAAAGTGTGATGCGTAGCGAAAAAATAAATCTGCGAGAGAATAGTATATAATGCGAAATAACGAAAAATAACGACTACTTGTGCATCAATTCAACCCCGAAAGGCGGGTCACTCAAAACTAATCTAAAAAAGGGAAAAAATCTAGTTAAAACACACTTAAAAAAAGAGGCCAATAGATCTAGGGTCAAGAGGGACGAGGATCTAAAGGATAAGGCTGTGAAAAGAGGTGCGGATCACGGCCAGAAGGCGGAGAGGCAAGGTGGCTGGAAGGAGGAAATCGGCAACAAACGAAGGGGCAAGGAGGAGGCCCTAAGTAGATCCAAAATCTTCGGGAGGTGATTTGAGAGGTAGAAGAGCTGATTAAAGGGATACGAAGAATTATGAGATGCGGGAAAAGGGGAGGTTGAAACTACGAAAAATCGGACACTTGGAAAGCGGCTGACTCTTCACATAAGTGTGGAGGGTAATGAAGCCCTAGGGGACGCAGGTTCCCGCAAACAGGCAAAACGGATCGAGAACCGAGGTCGAAACGGGGCTGGGGCAGTGGAAAAACCCGACGAGCTTCGGAAAAACCCGGAAAAATTGCGAAAAATAGTGAAAAATTGGCGAGGTCGCGAGGTTCGACTGTTTCGGTGCGAGGTCGCGAAAAAGAGGCTGAAAATTGCGACCTGGAGGTCCAAGTCACGGTTTTGGGCTAAAAAGTGTGACCCCCGGTTCGGTTGTCTCGGCGGCGGTTGCGGAAAAGTTGGTCTCGGTTGTGGGCGTGTCGCTTGCTGTTGTGATAGGGCCGAAAACACGGAAGCTAGAAATTTTAATGTTTTAGGGTTTTATGTGTGAGAAAAAAACATGAAAATAGGAAAAATAAAAGGCTGAAAAACCTAGGGTACGAGTAGCTGATATGCGGGAATATGAAAAACGGCGGTCGTAATTTAAAACCCGTGTGGAGTCGCCATTTGTTAGTATGAATCCTCTTTGTGAAATTGTACGAAAAAGGACCACTTTAGCTACACATAAATAATAGCCTAACGACAAAAGTGGCTGCCAATATCTTCATATACTGCCAGTTAGTTGATCGAAAAGAGCGCAAAAAACCGGATCTATGCATAGAAAGACATTAAGCGGTAAAACCGTTTAACTCCATATACCAATAGACGAAGACGAAACAATTTTGAAATTTTTTGTATTAGGGCACACAGGAGGAAAACAAGAAGGCGTATCCAATTCTCCTCGATGGGATGGGTTCTTGGAAGTCCTCGGCTTACTTGAATCTAGAATCTCTCTCTTGTTGGTGTGAAAACACAATGAATAGAACTCAAAGGGAGCTCCTTAGCAAATAGTGGAAAAATGTGACCAAGTGCTATTCTCCCATAATTCTTGATTGCTATAATACCCTATTAACTTGAGAAATACTCATGACTTCTTTGTGTTTGACGGGCCCTTCCATTCCTTAATAGCTTTAATTTTGTTAGGGTCTAGCTTAACACCCTCGTGAGATACAATATGACCCGGATATTCCACCTCTTGTACTCCAAAGAAACATTTGGATGTTTTTGCATACTAATTGTTTCTCGTGATAGTTTGAGCACTACTGTCAACATGTTCAACATGATTAGCCAATCTGTATAGATTAGTATATCATCAAAAATACTAGCCTGGAATTTTACAGGAAGGGTTTGAAAATGGAATTCCTTGACCCTTGAAATGTAGAGTGCATTGGTAAGGCCAAAAGGCATATTCAACAATTCATAATGACCCTCATGAGTTGAAATGATGTTTTTGGAATATCTTGAGTCTTCATTCTAATTTGATGATATCTGAACGAAGATCAACTTGGTAAAATAATTTGCTCCATGTAATTCATCCAATAATTCATCAATCACAGGAATGGGAAATTTATCTTTAATGGTGAGATTGATAAGCTCCCTATCAATCCGGACACATGCGCCATGATCCATCCTTCTTGTGCCTTAATACTACTATACAGATGAGAGAGAAAGAACTTTGACTAGGTTGAATTATCCCCACCTCTAACATTTCTGCAATCATATGTTCAATTTCGCTCTTTTGGACATAAGGATATCTATAAGGCCTAATGTTTTGAGGAACACTTCCTGGAATCAAATGAATAGAATGATCATGATCATGAATAGGTGGGAGTCCTTTGGGAGTTTCAAGCACCTTGGAACAATTGTCCAAGACTTGTTGGAGAGTTGCAGAAATAGATGATTTTGATGTTGG